>JACGCM010000420.1:0-320480 GCA_014058105.1 Kingdonia uniflora | reverse complement strand
AATTTTCTTTCCCCTCTTCCCATCTTAGAAACTACCACCCAATGTTAAATAAATCAGAATCTTAGGGTTCAGACTCATTTAAAACCTCATTATCTGTAATGGGTTCACTGCCCTAGGTACCTACAAAATTGTAACCTTGTCAGTCCCTCTACAGGTTTCATACTATACTATACAGGTTCCTCGTCCAGTGACCACCTCTGACTTCCATGTTTATCAACATTAAGCTTGTAATCAAAATACTTGCTTATCAGCGTCTAACAAAGCCTTTGCCTGCTCGCCACAACAGCCTTTCTAGTGGATCCCCTAAAAAAAAATGTTAAGTCTCGTCCACATTGCAAAGTATAACCCTATGGTTTGGATGTGGGAACCCCTGAAACCTAAACTCCAATAAGTAAGAAAGCAATACAAAACAAGAAAGTAAGCAACATGCCTTTTGGAAGATTCTCGATGAATTTGGACTAACAATCTTACCGTCGCCGATCCATGCGTGCATTCTATTTTTGAATCCACAGCTATTTTTATGTTGATGATTTGTTGTATGCCGAGTAGTCAGGGGGACTTGTGTTTGCATTGTACGTATGGTAGAGGATAAAGATTCAGGCATTTTAATACTACACGTGGCTAAGACGAAGATCGAGAGGCTAAAATACATGACATATGAGGAAGAAACCATAAAAATTCAACTCAAAAAAAGCGAACAGCGCAGTACTGCAGCTGCCTACCAAAGTGGAGAAGAATAAAATAAATCTACAAGAAGCTCTTCTTTTCTTCTGACTACAAGAATGGGGTAATTTGTATTGCTTAGAAGTTCTCGTGGTAGTAAGTTGTGGTTAAGATGTCCTCCGTTAGAAGATGTACCTTGATATTTCTGACTTTTTTGTAACACTACTCTGAAAGCATCTCCTTTTCTCATTCATAGTGCAGAAATCCGGGGTATTAATTGGTGCTTGCATGTCAATCTGAAGTAACGCTATTTGTGGGAATCTTTGAAAAATTTGCAGTCTGTTTAACATATTTATGGTTCCTGACGAAGTGTCGTGTGCAAGAAGAGCGGCTTATTTGCAGGGGGACTGTATTGACATGTTGTATTTTATCCCTTTATGTGAATTTAAACAGGTAAATGAATGTATGTGGGGGTTGCAGTTTATCGGTTTAATTGCCCATCCTTTAGCGATGGTATGACCATTAGAAGATGAATGTCGTGAGTAGACATGCAGTAGCAGTCATTAAAACATTCAAACTGTACAACCTGCATCGTGCAAGCCATTATAAGCTGGATTAACAGATCGACCAGCGAAACTCATTCCAGGCCAAACTTTCCTAGCCCAATCAGTGTGATTCGGCAAAGCTAAGGCACTTGGCTTATTCATGAAACTACTCTATCTTAGGCCTTTTCGTATGAACATCACTAAGTTTTGCCAATAATATTAAGCCATGATTGAAGTATGAGTAATAAATTAAAACAAAATCATACCAAAAACACCAATGTCATTAACCTTTCAGTTATACTCGAAATTGTTACAGAAGTTACTTTCCAAAAGTTTACTTCAAACCACTTGAAGGTCTTGGTGTTTATTCACACTATTTCGTCTTCTTGAGGGGACCCACTTAGAGCGGCTTCGTCCTTGTCCATCCCTCTTGAGGCAGCACTCTCATGAAGGTGCATAATTGTTAATGCAAGCCACTTAAGCAATATTGTGATCAGGTCCATTGTCTTTATTTCAGATAGTTCATCGTTATCTTCCTATAATTTATTTTGAGATAGTTATCTTTCTCTAAACAGGTGAAGCTGCCCCCCTTCCACTAATGATAACATAATGGTAGCAGCAAGTGCAGAAGTGGCCTTCTGCTGCAATATTCGATCTTTCCCAACCTCGACATCTTTCAAATCTACTTTTATAGTGACATTATTCAAAGGCTTTGTCAAGTTTTTCTATTTGCTGTTATTGAAATTTTCAATGGCTAAACTACTTGGTAAATCTCGTGTTGCTGAAACACTGCCTGGTAAAATATGTGAGATGCTAAAAGCCTTGATATTTCTGCTGGTAAGTCTTCGGTTTCTAGCAGATATTAAGCCTTGATATTTCTGACTTTTTTGTAAATGCTTCTGAAAGCATCTCACTTTTCTCAACAATGCTTCTAATGTTGAGGCTACAAGTATTGAAGCTTCACCGAACAAAAATGCTCCAGAAAGTTCACCAAGCAATTCCAGCCACATTGGAGGGAATTTGTCTCCCTTGGAAGACCAACATACTTTGGCAGAACAAATTTTTGACACTCAAGAGCTATCGTCCTTGGTGGACTTTGGCATTTCAAATGGAGATATTTGAAAGCGGTAAAGAATGTTCGACAACAATATCAACCAATTCGCCTTTAAGACAAAATCATTAACCATCCTCCCGTGGTTGATACACAACATGTATCCTAGTCATTGACTTTATTATCCCAGATCTAGTTGGCTCCAGTTTTAAAAAAATAAAAATTGATATGTTTAATTTATTTAACTACCTTTTGTTTAGGTCACTTAAAATTATTCTTCAATTTCTCATTGTAATATAAAAATATATATTGATCAATCATTATGATGTGATGTTGCAGTTAAAGCTCAATTGGTGTTGCGGGCAGTGCAAGATTATTAAATGGAAAGAAGACGCAAAAAACAGTACAAGTGAGCTTACTTTTTTAGTGTTGATGGGTTAATATTATCGAAACATAAAAAGTTTTTCATTATATGTATGCCCAAAGTTTACCATTGATGATCCTTTCGTAGTATCATTATTCCGAGTTTGTGTTATAAATTATTTGCATATAACTGGGATGTACTTAGGAGATGCATATATTTGAAGAGAAAAAAGGCAGAAAAAACTCTCATAATTTACTAGGTAAAAACTTGGGATAATCTTTAAATGAACATAAATCGATCTTTGAGATATTGATTCACTTTTACTGTTGTATCTTTATTTCTCACTTTAGGACAATTTGCTTAGCCAGAGATATTGAAGTTCTGTGAACATGCCTTCTACGAATTTGAACAAGAATTGGATTAAAGCAAGTAGATTGATATGATTTCTCAATGGGGTTCGGTGTTCATTGATTATGTAAAATAAACTTTAAGAGATATGGCATATTGTCCTTGCAACAAATGTCGTAATGTCAATGAGGCAAAAGCAGTTGATGAAATAAGAACCCATTTAATAACTTATGGTATAGATCAGTCATATATGACTTGGTATTTTCATGGAGAGTCTAGAGATATTACTGTTGATACACATATTCAGAATCCTAATGAATCTTTAATTACTCAACATGATGACGTTGAGCGACCAGGAATGCTTGATTTAGTTGACGATGCCTTTGGTTATATACAACCTGAAGACCTTAACGAAGGCACCCAAGATGGTTCTTATGAAGGTGCTGATGAATTCTCGGAGGAGGAAATCGAGTATCAAAAGTTAAAGGATGATGTTTCACGTCCATTATACCCTTCATGTTCACCAGCGATACAATGTTGTCGACAACAATTGCGTAATGAGTTGAAATCAACTTGTCAATTGTATGATTTTGGCTTCACAATGTTGTTGGTTTTGTTGAAACGACTTCTTCCTTAAGATAATATTGCCATAAAGTATGTATGCTGCTACGAAGATGATAAAGTGTTTGGGTATGAATTATGAAAATATTGATGCGTGCCCAAACAACTGCATATTGTATTGGAGGGAGCACGACAACAATTGAGTTAATGAGTTTGAAATCAACTTATCAATTGTCTGATTCTGGCTTCACAATGTTGTTGGTTTTGTTGGAACGACTTCTTCCTAAAGATAATACTTTGCCAGAAAGTATGTATGCTGCTACGAAGATGATAAAGTGTTTGGGTATGAATTATGAGAATATTGATGCGTACCCAAACAACTGCATATTGTATTGGAGCGAGCATAAGACTAAGGAAAAATGTCCTATATGTGGTGTAAGTTGATAGAAATTCGAGTACCTTGCGAAGAAAAAATCAAGAAAGATATCGGTAAAGGTGTTAAAGTATTTTCCCTTAACACCCAGGTTGAAAAGGCTTTACAGGTTAGTGTTAATCCTTATAACTTGTATAGTTATTTTGAACAGGACCGACTAAAGAGGCATTAATTATGCCTTTCAATTTTTTCACAACATTCCATTCCATGGAATGCTGGAGAGTTGAAATGGCATCATAAAGGTTATCCAATGATGGTCTCATGCGTCACCCATTAATTCTTCGTGTTGGAAAGAGTAGATATTAGGTACCCTAAATTTTCAAAAAAGTACAAATTTTTTATCTTGGACTCACTACTGACGGGTTCAACCATGGTAATAAGAGCAGTTCGTATAGTTGTTGGCCAGTGATGATTGTTCTGTACAATCTTCTACCATCTTTGTGCATGTAATTTTTTTTTACTTTACTTACTCTACTTATTCTAGGTAAGAGTGGTCCAAGAAAAGATATTAATGTTTACCTCTAACCTTTGGTCTCAGAGTTGAAAGATTTGTGGGATAATGGCATTTTAACTTATGACGCTCATGAGAAGACCATGTTTACAATGAAAGCAATCTTATTATGGATGATCAATGATTTTCTTGCATATGGACATATCTCTGGCTACAGAACTGGACAAAAATATGGGTGTCCAGTTTGCAGCGAAGGCATATCCTCAAAGAGGTTAAAATATGGATGTAAGCATGTTTATATGGACACTAGAAGATTTTTACCAGCAGATCATCCTTTTAGGAAACAAAAATCGCAGCTCAATGGGATTGAGGAACATAGAAGGACACCAATACGTTTGACTGGTTCAGAGGTATTAAGCAGAGTAGATAAGTTAGTAACAAAATGGGGAAACGTAGGAGAGAAGAGAAAAAGAGTTGCAAATAAAGATGATGACCCGACTCCCTGGTCAAAGAAAAAAATCCTATTCAGCTTGCCTTATTGGAAGGTATGAAAATACTTATGTAGAATCAATACATATTAGATGTTAAAGTATGCATTCTAATTTTATTTACTATGTGCAGTATCTACCTGTGCCGCATAATCTTGATGTAATGGATGTGGAAAGTAACTTTGCTTCAATTGCCATAACGACGATAATGGGAACTAAAGGAAAAACTAAGGATGGCATTAAAGCTCGTAAGGACCTGGAGGATTTGAAAATAAGGAAACAATTATGGCTTCAACGTAGAGGCAATACGACTTTCGTACCACAGGCCCCCTTCGAATTAGATCAAGCAGAAAAGGAATCATTTTCTCGCGCCTTACATTCGTTAAAGGTCTCTATTAGGTATAATTCTAATTGGAAACATAATGTAGACATGAAGCAACATCAACTAAAAGGTCTTAAGTCACACGAATATCATGTCCTGTTACAACAACACTTAGCAGTAGTCTCAATGCATACTTTTAAGAAGCAGAAGCCATTACTTGTTGTTTTTCGAACGATATCCTCATTCTTCAATGTGTTATGCTCTAAGGTTATTCATCGAGAAGAACTACAAGTCATGGTCAAACGGGTAGTTGAATCTCTATGTGTGTTTGAGAAGTACTTCCCTCCATTTTTTTTGTTTCCATGATTTACCTTGTTGTACACACAGGGGAGGAGGCATTGAGATGTGGACCCGTCAGATTTTGATGGATGTATGGATTCAAGAGGTTTGTTAGTAGTTTAAAGTTTATTTCATTCATAGCGTACAATTTTCTTAAATTGATATATGATTTACTACATGCATCAGAAAAATGAGAACATACAAAGATTATGTCAAGAATACAAAGCGTGTAGAAGGGTGTATCGCAAACCGTTATGTTTTAGATGAAGCGATATTGTACTGAATGGAGTATATACCTAATGGTAGAAAAGGGACCCATAAACGTGGACGACCAACATTCATGGATGATGAAGTAGATAAGGAACAACCTCTTGACAAAGGCAACATTATTCATCTTGAAACACTTCAGTACGAACAGGTGCGTCGTTGGGTTTTTATCTCTTATGATGGAATTGAAGAATGGGAAAAGTAAATATATATATAGATATCCTTCTATTTGACGTATCTATATAGGTCATACCAAATACTTAATTAATATGTAGGAAGTATGATATATACCTCAGAGATTGCAAGAGAGTTTCAAGGCATAGGTGAAGCACAAACTTAGGAAAACCACTGGATTATATATTATGGTTAAGGGAACAGGTAAAAAAACATACATTCTTAATGCATTTTATGATAATTATTATTCTTAAACAAACTAATCTTGGATTTATTTATTCTTTCATAGTTTGAGAACTCAAAAATGTCTACACTTAAAAAGATTAGTCGACGGGCCGAGCTTTAAAATGACATCATATAAAGCCTATCGCGTAAATGGATTTTTGTTTTGTACAATGGACTATGAATCTTGTAAGACAACACAAAATAGTAGGGTTAATATGAAAGCGATGACCAATTTTGTTGCTAGTGTAAGAGATCAAAATCCACATGAAGCAGAAACCATATACTATGGGGTTGTAAAGGAAATTATCGAACTAGATTATTATGATTTTCCCCAAACAGTATTCTATTGTGATTGGGTGCGAGTTGAAGATAAAGTTAGTGGATATACATTTGACGCTAAAGTAAATTTAACTTTTGTGAACTTACAATAGTTAAAGAGAAACTCAAAGGTCGACGATGAGCCATATTGTCTCGCATCTCAAGCTTCGCAAATCTTCTATTGCCAAGATCCAACAAGGACTGATTGGTCTGTAGTAATTGATGCTCCAAAAAGAGTAGATAAGAACATTGACGCGTATGAAGAACGATTGGTTTTTGAGGCAGAAAATCCTTTTACTTCTTCAATGATGGGATTAATAAATGAGAATGTAGATGAAGATGAAGAAATTACTTAAGGATCGTGGATGTAGAGAGTTCTATTTATATCATAGTTGTATTTAAAACATGAACTTTATCTTTCGTCAATTTGCCAAACTTGTTATTTAATCCAACACATGGAATGGGTTTTTTTGGTAGTTTTTTTTATCTATTTTTGTATATTGCATTTCATTTCCCCCCCAATATTTATTTTTTCGTATAATTGTTTACTAATTCTAGGTTGCTTTTTGGCATTGTACAGATGTTTTATTTGTGGTATTAATTTCTTATCTACTTTTGTTTGGTTTTAGGATGATATCACCATCACAATCGACGCCAAACCCTTCGGAGCCATTGCTTATACCGACTGGGGGATTGTATGAGCATTCCACTACATCAGGTGGAGGTAGTTCTATAACACTTTATTTACTATTTAGGGCTATAAAGACCTTGGTATGTAGATATAACCTAATGATGCTTAGTACGATGTTACTCTTTAAATCATGAAGTTATATGACTTCCAAAATTTTACCTTAATACTTGATTTTCTCCATAGATTCATCAAAACCAAAGATACCTTTGAAGTTATCGTTGCTAGGGCATGTTGTTGGAAAGAATTTAACCAAATTTATGTCTGGTTTGGGCAATTTAGTGAGAGAACATATCCCCCCATATTACCCAGATTGTCTCGTTGTTCCTGATAGATTTAAAGATACCATTTGGCAGATAATATGTGTAAGTAAAAACTTGTGAAATTATTCTTCGTGTATTGAATCAATGTCGTTATTTTTTTAATGATTATACCTTGTACTAATTACAGGAAGAATATAAACTTCCTGAAGCGGCAAAAACAAAACTAATGAAATCAGCTAATAACTTCTGGAGAAATGGAAAGAAAACACTTAGGAAAAAGTACGATGAGTGGGATACATATGAAGCAAGGAAGAATAACTGCCCAAAAAAGGCTAGACCTGAAAATTGGGTTCGATTTGTCGACCTTACTTCTACAGAAGAAGTTAAAGCTAGTTGGGAAAGAAACAAGATAAATAGGTCAAATATGGTAACCCCTCATATGACTGGAAGAAAGGGAGTATTCTGAGTAGCTGATGAAATGGTTAGCTTTGATTACAGTTTTGACTTTATCTATTTATTTATTTCTTTATGATCGATAATGACTTTTAGTGGTCTTCTATATGTTATTGATAGATGGAAGTGGATCCAACTACTACAAGATCAGATTCCTTCTTAGTTGGCCATACTTGCAGCGACGGGACCATCCCCACGGCTCTTGTAGCGGATAAAGTGGTAAGATTTATATTCGTACACTAGAGCTACATATGGATTTTCATTTAAATCACATAATTAGTCTAATCTCTTATCATAGAAAAGCAAAGAATATTCATAGGTTTGGTATACTTTAGAGGCCTTCCTTGTAATTATGGCAAAACTAACAGTCTTCAAATTACTTTAGCTTGTCCAAAATGTCAGTGTGGATAACAATACCGTCCCAAGGTCTTCCTATTCTAGAGATTCTTGAGATACTTCAATAACCTATTAGTGTTAGTGGCAATCCATATCTTATCAAAACCCATATGCATTATATGTTACTGACCCCTCTACAAATCTTTTAATTACTATAAATCCTTATCGTGCTCTAATTAACACCGCAGCTGGCTACCTTTCCTTCCATCTTTGCTTCTTTTTTAACAGTAAGCATAGGGATCATCTGAACCAAGCAGACTAGCACAACTCTTTTTGTAAGTCCTCTTCAGCACACTACTAATGAGAAAGCTAAGAAATGCAAAATTACTATAAGAGATTATGCCATAGGAGTATGCTTAGTTGAGTTCTTGGTTGAAAGAGATTTGTTAACTTTGGAAACTAAGGATACCATGACTAAGGTATTACCAGTTTCTAGAAATAAGGGTTATATACCCTCTAATCGATACACTAAGTGTACATTCGACTTTAGGTTCCTTCTGATCAAACTGAATCTTCCAATGAGTGTTCCTCCAATAGCTTGGGTATCAAAGAATCAATGAAAATACTCTAGAACTCTAGCTGATATTCAAGGTGGTTATTTGAAAACACTCTCGGGGGATGTTTATAATAGATTTCGTCTATTAACATCTCGCGATTATAACCATTTCTATATCGAGTTGAAAGATCATAAAAAAGTGTGTGCTACTTTGAATAGTCTCCAGATGCAACCCTTTGGGATTAACTCAAAACTCTTGACTTTCATTTTGGAGAATCGTTCCACCTTAGAAGAGGTTGGGGCTCTTGTGAATAGAAGACTTGCTCATGTTGACGTAGGAAAAGCATCCGATATTTTGAGGAGTTTGTACTTTAAGGATCCAGATATTAAAGCAGTATCTACCTACTCTAATTTTCTAACGGAATTAGCCAAAATGATACAACTAGCTAGGTATGAGTATTTCATAATATCACTTGCGCAAGCATACATGGGTTACATTTTCTTTCTGCCAGCATTCGTGGACTTCTGTGGTAAAATTTATAGAGCGAGAGTATTACACTTTCACGAGCGTGATTTATCCAGAAGTCTCCTTAGATTTTCCTCAAACCTTAATAATAAAGATATAAATATTAGCACCATAAATTCAAAGGGATATTTAGGGGCTGCTGCTGCCTTCAAGTATAAAAAGTTTACATCGTTAGATGAGGCATTTGAGTGGTATAAGCTAAATTCACCAATCATGAAGAGTTCAGGCATCAGTCTAATTAAATTAGCACAGGATGCTAGTGAACCGTTCCAGTTCCTAGCTAAGGTTATGCCCATATTGCAATGAAAGTGGTGGAAAAATTCCATTCCAAAAACCAACCCCCTATATACACTGTCCACGATAATTTCATTTTATCGGTATATTACTCTATGAGGCTTCCAAGTATTTATACCAAAGTGTTTCTAGAGTTTGGATTGCCACTTAGAATTATCAATGAGTTCATAATAAAGAATCTAGCACCTCCTAAATATATCGGGAGTATAGATATCTTTGATAAACCTATGCAGCCTAATAATCTTAGAAAAATTTTAGAAGACCTTATTATGGATTTAGGCAAGGTTATTAAAGTTAGCAAGAAGGATTTTGGGAAAGATTTAGGCAAGGTTGTTAAAAAGACCAAGAAAGATAAGATAAAATGGGAGAATAAGATTGATGAAGGAAGTAGTTATATGCTATGAGCTATATTTGAACACTGTTGGTGGTAAAGATTGGAATAAGGATGGAGGTAAGGGTTTAGTTGATAAGTGTGAAGATTATAGCTCACGTCTCACGAGCTGGGATTCTCGGGAGTTCAACTACAGTTTGTACTTTTAAAGAATCAATGAATAAAACCCCTGTCCAATTATTTAGAATAGTCAGTGGTCCTGATCCACCACACTACATCTTCCCCCACTACAGCCAACACCTTGAACCAAAAGTTTAAATACCACCAAGCTCCTAAAGAAAGCTCGTTAATGGTTACCGATATAGCAATTAAAAACCTAAGAGACAACAACTAAAAACCTAAGATACCTTTACTTTTCCCAAGAATTCTCAAAATTCTTAAAACTATAGTCTCATATTATTAAACCTTACATGCTAATAGCCTTCTCATAAGAGACCTTTCTTTCCTTAAGGATTAGGTGCCTTAGCTCACCACGTATCCTTCCTACGTCGGTAGTCATTTTCGACAGATCTTATCCACGTCGGTAGTCGTTTTCCATGTGTAGGTAGTTCGCGGTAACATTATCCCTTTTCTTTCTCTTAGCTCATTTTCGTTTTGCCCAGCCTTTCGGTTTAGCTATACTAGGCTATTAGCCCAGCCTCTCGGCTTAGCTAAACTTGTTTTATTGGCGTACGCAAGTTAGGTCCTTTCCTTTCATTAGGGGAGGCACCGTAGGCTAAGCTCTAATCGGTTATTCAGATCATTCCTTGCTTTACTACATAATTAACAGGCCTTGAGCATAATACTATTACTGTCCTTCTTTGATATGCTAAGCACCCATCCAACTTCTGATCCCACGTCTCCAATCTATCTATTAACTCTGCACTTTGTAAGAATTTTGCCCCATATATCCTTTGCTACTATACTAGACTTCGAACTGAAGCCACTGGCTATGGATTGGTCTTCTTTGTCAAGCTTATCCTTGCTGAGATGAATAAAAAGCTCAAGGGATTAAGATGTGTTATAAGTTGCTCTGGAAAGATTGCGATGCACGTCTTGGAAAAACTTCTTACTTTTGGTACTCTGCCTATTACAATATCAGATTTTGGGGGCTATCTGGTGGATGAGGAGGGATTCGATTTTATGAAGGTACCACTTTTAAGAGAGATCAAAGCTCAACAACAAAATTTAAGAGAGTACTGCAAAACTTATAATTGAGCCAAGTATTACGAGGATGCCAAACCTTAGAGTGATAGTTGTGATTTAGCATTTCCTTGTGCAGCACAATAGGAAATAGAGTAATCTGATGCTATTAATTTGGTTAGTTCAAGTTTTCATATATTAATAGAAGGTTTAAATATGCCCTGTACCCCGCAAGCAATTGATGTACTAAGAAAAGTAATTGAAATGGCATAGAACCAAGTAAAAATTAATGATGTGTTTCGGTTACCAGAAGACTTGGAAAGATTATACTCAGAAGTACATCATTTGAAATCAGTAAAACATGAAAATATTATCAAGTTCTACAACTCATAGGTAGATAATAAGAAGAAAACTTTAAACATGATTACTGAGTTATTCACATCTGGAAGTCTGAGGCAGTATCGTAGAAGGCATAAAAATGCTGACATAAAAGCCATAAAGAATTGGGCTAGACAGATTCATAAGGCTTGAATTACCTTCATAGTCAGAAGCCTCCAATTCTTCATAAAGATCTAAAATGTGATAACATTTTTGTCAACGGGTACAAAGAAATCAAAATTGGAGACCTTGGGTTAGCAACTATTATGCAAAAGCCTACTGCTCAAAGCGTTATTGGCACTCCATAGTTTATGGCTCCTGAGCTTTATGAGGAAGAATATAATGAACTTGTAAGCATATATTCATTTTCCATGTGTATCTTATAGATGGTGACTTTTGAGTATCCATATAATGAATGAAGAAATCTGGCTCAAATTTATAGTTTCCTCAGGAATTAAGCCTGTTTTACTTGGAAAAGTAACTGACCCCCAAGTTAAACAGCTTATAGAGAAGTGTCTGCTTGTATTATCTGAAAGATTACCTACAAGAGAGCTCTTAAAAGACCCATTCCTATGTTTTGTTAATCAAGAAGATGCCATTCGTGACCCTTTGCAACTACCATCTTATTTGTCTGGATCGTTAAGTTAAAAATCTGAACCTCTTTCCATGGATATCGACTCTGAATGCAAGCAACTTTATTTTAGTACTGAAAATAGCAACTTTCTTTTGTTTTAAAGTGGATTTAATACTTAATAAATACCTCCCAATATTATTATCTTTGTTACTATTTCTAAACCATTCATATAGCTTTAATTGATTGTTTTAGTATAATTTAGTATTATTTGTTATTTGCATATTGCAGTAAAATAGATTATCGCAAAGAATCCACAATTTAAATATCTTGATGTCGACCATGATCCTTTAGCTCAAGTATTTGGTAAGGTGAAAAAAGGGTGTGTGAATTTTATGGGTCCGAATGTGGCCAAAATTTTTACAGAGTACTGAGCTTTTGAGGGCACAAATTATGGAGGGTAAGGAATCCTATATTGATTTGGAAAACCGGTTTTCACAATACAAGGCTGAAAATGATGCTAATCTTGATAGTTTGAGGGACATAGTAGCATCTCTTAGATCATTTGAACGTGCTGCAATACCTACTGTTTATGTTGATAAATCACGGGTATAGATAAATTATGTATTTTTTCTCTTAAATTGTTTTTTTTTTACTAATATCAGTACCACATGCTTTTCATTGTTAGATGTCTACACCTCTTTTGTGAGAAGAGGCAATTGCTCATTTTTTGAATTTGTACAAGCATATTGTGGCATCTGGGAGGGCATTAGTAATTCCTGTTTATCAGGAAAGCGAGGAGGCGGAATATGAGGCTATTGTTGATATAATTTTTGAGCATGGTTCCCCAGTCTTTGGTCAACGTGAGGTTTGATGAGCTTTTAATTGGAACCAAAATCAAGTACCCGAGAATTCTTTTACGTTTTGCCTATTAGGTAATTATTCTTCCTTACCTCTTTTACATTTTTTTAAATTCTTTTTGTTATCCATTTATCAAGTATAAGTATAATGGGTTTGACTTTTATATTTATTTGTTATTTTAATTTTCTTGTAGGTGCTTCCCGTCGTTGGATTCCTTACTTTTTTATATTCTCATAAGGGATTGAAGATGATTCCTATTCTTGGATTTGCTATTCCTTACTTTTGTTGATGTTTATAATGGATTGAAGACGCCTCCAATTCTTGGATATGTTATCCCTTACTTTTGTGGATGCTTATAATGGATTGAAGACGCTTTCAATTCTTGGATCCGGTACTACTTCTGTGCTTATGTTTTGAACACCGTTCTCTTAATCTTTTGCTTTAGAAGTCACTATTATCTCCCTTTTTTTCTTCTTTTTGGTATGTCTATGGTTTCCTTTTGATTCATTATAGAAAAGATGTGTATATTATCCTTTTGAATTGGTATATAAATGGACAATGTACATAGATTTTTGTTTACTGATATTTATAAATGAAACTAGTTAGTATGAATCAAAAGTTGCAGGCGCGTTTGTCAAACCAAACGGCATAACCTGAAACTCATAATGCCCATAACGAGTCCAAAATGTTGTCTTCGAAACATCCTCCTTCTTGATGCTCAGTTGATGGTAGCCTGATCTGAGATCAATCTTTGAAAAGAACTGCGCTTCCCGAAGGTGGTCAAACAAGTCCTCGATCCTATGTAAAGGATATTTGTTCTTGATCGTGACTTTGTTTAACTCGCGGTAATCAATATAAAGGCGCATAGAACCATCCTTCGTCTTCGCAAATAATACCGGAGCTCCCCACGGTGAAGTACTCGGTCGGATAAACTTCTGATCCATCAACTCAGAAATCTGATCATATAACTATTTCAGCTCAACAGGCGTCATACGATACGGAGCCTTCAAAATTAGAGCTGTACCAGGTAGAAGACCTATACTGAAATCAATCTCTCTTGTCGGCGGTAAACCGGGTATCTTCTATAAAATATCGGAGAAGTCACACACCACCAGAATAGCACCAACATCGACACCCAAGGACTCTAGCTCCAAGAATGCCCACAGACCATCCTGGCTGTACAGGTTCAGAACTAGCAAACACAAACCGCTTCTCACCAGGAATACTGAAAGTAGCTGTCTTCTCAAAACAATCCAAAGTAACTTGATGCGTAGACAACCAATCCATACCCAGGATAATGTGAAACTCATGCATCGGTCGCACCAACAGGTCTGCTGAAAGAACGCGACCACACAGAAATGTCGGGCAATCTCTACAAAAATGAGAAATAGAAGCTGAAGAATCGAGAGGAGTACCCACAGAAATCTCATCACATAAAAACCAATAGTGCAGAGGAATGCATATGCTATGAATGAATGCGATGCACCGGAATTGAAAAGAACATGAGCGGGCAAATAAGAAATATGAATTGTACCTTCCACTATAGGTCGAGCGGCATGAGCATCTTGCCTCCTAATAGTGTACATCCTGCTCTGCCGTTGGCCCTGACCCTGGCCCTGCTGTTGACCTGGATGCCGCTGTCTCTGTTCACCCTGAGGGCCAGGAACTATCTGTCTATCTTACAGACCCTAGAACTGCCTCTGTTGAATCTGCTGGAACTGCTGAGTCTGCTGCGGTCTCGGCTGTTGACCAATAGGACCCTGAAACTGTCTCAATGGTTGTGGACCTTTGTCTGGCTTAGGACAAAACTTCTAAACGTGCCCCTTATCTCCGCAGTTCCAACAAAAATTGGAAGCAAGCTGTGGTCCATTAAAATGTTGTCCTCCCATAAATCTAGCTGGTGCATCATCAGTAACTCCCAACTTCTGCCTCTTCGGACCCGAGTTCTCATACTGCGTCTAGACTGCCTTGCCCTTATCGGCCCTCTGATCCTGTCTCTGCTGGCTCCTCAAGTCCTTGGACTTATACTCCTCTATATCGTTCTGCTCTATCACCAAGGCTTTAGACAAATCCTTTCTATATGAACTAGCCCCCGAAGCAATCAAGAACTTCCTAAAGTACGGACGAAGACCCTTCAAAAATTTCATTTTACGCTTATCTTCATCCCAGACAATAAACGTAAGATACCGAGAGAGTTCATTGAATCGTTGGTCATACTGGGAGATGCTCATATCACCCTGCTTAAGCATATAGAACTCTGAGACACAGGAGTCTCTGTAACTCTGCGGGAAATACTGCTCAAAGAATCGGTCCTGGAAGAATGCCCAAAGAACTGGAGTCTCTACTATCGTCCTCTTGGCGGTATCCTACCAGTGATCTACCTCACCCTGCAACAGATAGGTAGCAAGTATTACCCTCTGATCGTCCGGATACTTCATTGCGTTCAAAGTCTTCTCTATGGACTTAAACCATGTCTTTGCCTCAGACGGTACCGTAGTGCCAGAAAATATTGGGTGCTTATACTTCAAAAGCTACTCTAAATAGTTGTACTCTTTGGCCACTGGGCTCTTGGCCTGCTGAAAATGAGCTGTGAAACTCTCCATGAACTGTCTCATCTCCGTCGAAATACCGGGAACAGCTGGGGTAAGTAAAGTAACAGGCTGCTCTGGGACTACTAGAGCTGGGGGAATATCCTGATCAATCAGGACAGACCCTAAACTCTCCTGACTAAGCGCTGGCTCATCAGCAAGTGCACCACTGTGCAAACCTCTGCGGCCACGGCCAACTGCACGGCCCTTGCCTCAGCCACCTCTAGCCATCTACACAAACGAAAAGCACATATCAGGAAAAGGAGGAAAGATGATAAAATATGTAAAATCAAAAGGGATCGATCCTAACCCCATCTAGAAATAATTACTCGTCACATGATTGCTAGAACAGAGATAAGAATAAACCTATAGCTCTGATACCAAGTCTGTCACGCCCCAAAATCTAATAATCAGTAGCTAGACCAATTACTATCATTCGGGATGTGTAGGTCGAGGAATCCAACTGATTCGCCCCCACGAACGACTAAGCCATAGATAAGTTCAGGCTTAGTCATTGACTATAACAATATCATCAGAGTGAAAGGAATAAAGGGGAATCAAAAGATATATATATATATATATATATATATATATATACAACTGAAAATGTAAATACAATATCTCAATAACACACAACGTCAAAAGCTGAGAGCATACAAGAAAATACTAAAATCGGCACTGAAATAGCAACTGCAAACACCTGGTACCACCTGCTGAAGCCTCAACAAGAACCAACACTAATTTGCCTCTGAAAGGGGGGAACAAAGCGAGAGTGAGCAAAACCACGTCTCACTAATGCCCAACAAGGCTAAACAACATACTAATATAATAGGTGCAGAGAAAGAGGAGATGAATGAGATAATTGGTGTTCTAAAATACAGTAATCTATAAGTGCATAAATAAAAGAATATATATATATATATATAAGTGCATAATAGAGTGAAAGAGTAATAATGGAATGCCGATGATAAAATGATATGATGAACTAGGATAATCCCATAATTATCCCAAATGATGGATGATGTGATGATGTGATATGATATGGTGATGATAAGATACAAAAATTGTCCTGAGACTAGATGATTAGGATGCTATGAAACCAAGAACTAGACCCTATAAATCAATATAGTGGGCTGATCAACCGCTAATGCATAATAACCTTAACGAGACCTCAATTGGATACAATGGTACAATTTCGTGTCCAAGCTCGACCAGTCTAAAGGATATCATCACTTGATCAGAGTATTCCGGGCTTTGCAACCCACGGAGCTAACGTCTGAACTTTATTTGCATTCCAATGAATTTTAACCTCACGGAGGATAAGACCGGTACCTGAGGAATTGTCTCATACCATCCCACACTCCCGGATGGGTGAATAGGTATGATGGTACCTATCGCCAATGACTCACCTACTATTTCAACCCGGGGTTGGAATCCTGGTAACCTATCAAGGGTTAGCCGACGTAGAGTTGGTTTATGTATCCGGTCCCGTTAAGCTAAGAGAATAAAAGAACCCACACTGAACCCAGTTCCCAAGGATCAAACACCGCGGCCGCCCCTACGGCCCACACATAGGATAACCCTTGCCTCAAAGAAAGGCAAACAATCCTAACCCAATAGCCACAACCTGGCCAGCACACACAAGATAACCACCTGCCTCTGAGGGTGGTAACAATCCAAAAATACAGATGCTAACAATGACTAATTGATCAGTCCCAACATCCAAGAACTGATAAACAATGACTAATTGGCTAGTTACAACATCCAAGCACAGATGAACAGTGACTAATTGACTAGTCACAACATCCAACAACATCAGTCTCCAGACTAAAACACAACAAATAAAGACAAGACCCCAAGAATGCTACACTAATGCATACCCTCCTAAAGGACAAGGAGAAACACATCCTATATGCCTAACAATAGAAAACAGCAATACTGAGATCAACAATTACAATAGACGGAACAATCAAGTTTAAAACCAATCACAAACATCTCAATGCCAATGCACAACTCTAACTAACACATGTCAACTAGTAAAGTAATTTAGCAATGAAGGGACACTCGCCTGATAAACGGGCTCGAATTCCACAGGATAAACTCTGAACTCCAACAAACCACAATCCAACAAGCGACGGAACAACCAATCTTAGCACCACAGGCAACAATCAACCCAACGCAACCAACCCAACACCTACAATAAGCACAACTCCGCAATCTCAACAAAAATCTAATCTCAAAACCCTATAATTAAACCGTAACCACAAACCCTAAAAAATTAAATCCAACAACACAGAGAGGAGAGGGGAATTATTCACCGAAGGAAATTGGCGAGGAATCAACCCACGAACAACACCAATCACCAAGGAAGAGCAATGATTAAGTGAGGGAGAGGGTTAAGTGAGGAGAGAGAGAGAAATGAAAAATGAAAATCAAAAGGGGGAAAACAACCACCAGAGTCGTTCGAACGAAAAGGAAGTCGTTCAAACGAAGAGGATATGAAGACAAAGTTTCCATGGAAGTACCCCAGTCATTCGAACGAGAAAACCAAGTCGTTCGAACAAAAGATGCCAACTCGTTCGAGCAGAACAGGAAGTCGTTCGAACGAACAACTCCCAAAGACAAAAATTCCAGGGGAAAAGAAAATCGTCTATAGGTCGTTCGAACGGGAACAGGGTCGTGCAAATGGACACAGAAGCTGTTCAAACGACTTGGAGATGTTGGGCCAAGTTCCAGGAGATAAGTCGACTCGTTCGGGCGAAAATGAACCTCGTTCGAACGACTACTGGAAAATCCCAAATTCTCCCAGATCCACACAAACACCTAAACACAGAAACAACCCACACACAAACATAACAACAGCAACAATGACAACGACCCCCACAAACCCAACCATGGTCCCCCGAACACAAAACACAACCCCCCCCCAACAACCACCGAAACACAGAAAAGGAGAAAAGCATGGAACCTGGTAAGAGGAAGGAAAATGCAGATGCAGAAAGTGATGATGCATGATGCATGGTATGAATGTGGATGTGTAATGCATAACGACAATTAAAAATATAACAAAATAAAATAAAAATCCGGGACACTACAGGCCAAGTGGATGCATCATATCTTGTTGCATGGGTTTTGATCCTGTAGAAATCAATAAGGTTGTTCGTAAAATAAACTTTCAAAACAATTCACTCAACATTGTTAACTATCAAATATGCTATTAGTACTAAAAAAGAATCAATAACCGATATCTTATGCTTTAAACTTTTCCCAGCTATTTCCACATTCAATCGAGTTCAAATACTTCCTGCTGATAGATTTCCCATACCTGTTCATAAGTATTGATTGTTAATCAAATGCTAAAATAAGTTTTTAAGCATTGTCTAAATATGCAAGAAGATTACTTAAAAAAATTAAACTAAACTTAGTTTTTCTTTTCAAAGTCAAAAGTTATACTTGAATTATAGGTAATAATTTATTTATTTAGCATTGTAATTATTTTATGGGAGATCACATTGTTATTTGGGCCAGGGTATTGTGCTATGATAATTGAATGTTCCTGTTGGTGTAATTTTCATGATCATCGATCATTAACAATTTCAGATTCCCCTAACTTATATTTTTCTGCCTCTTTTCGAAGATCTTCATTACTGAGGTCCCTTATGAAGCTTTTTGATGTTGGTAGTCTTTTCTGGTATTCAAAAACTATAATTGACAGATGGAGTTTGGCTTACAGGTGGAGATGTCTTTGAGGATGCTAAAGGTAGGGAAGCGTATCCTTCAAGATTGTTATGCTTTTAAACGCACAAGAAAAATAGATGCTATTATCTCATTTTTCTTCACAGAGCTTTGTACTCCATTAACTTTTTCTCATATGGCAAAGTATGATACTTTTTCTCAGATGGAATTAAATTAGAATCCAAGGTACGTTAATGTAAAAAATTTCATTGAACAAAAATATTTTTAATAATGCAATTTGATGGATTGTAGGTGGTAAAACAGAATAGCACATGCATGAAATGTGCATAACATGTTTCGGTGATAATACTCAAGTTTGATTTCTCTACTTTAACAACAGTACAAATGGTTATATAATGTTATTAGATGTAAAATTAAATTCCCCATACTGAACCTACAACATTATTATTTTTACTGTTGATATGGTTGAAACTTGTAACCATGAATTAAGGATACAACTTGAATAACCCATCATTTTGCATTTGAACAACAATTCTAGAATAAAGGTTAAAGAATGTTAATGACAGTACTATTCCTTTTGAAGAAAAAACGAATAACATCACGTTAACAAATATACATTAAATTCATGATGTGAATAAATAAATGTTTACATATCAAGGATGGACCATAACCAAATCATGTTCGTATAGTATACTACAAAACACTAAATTAGTAGGAACATTATATAGATTCTATATATCAAATAACTGTAAATAGAGGCATAATATTGCTGATTTTATTTTAACAAATTTACCTTATTTACAGAATGCTTCAAACGGCTTCCGTTGGAAAGAAGTCAGCTATCCTCTATGTTGTGTTGTAGTTTCTGAAGTTTCCTCCTCTATTTTATCATTAGTTGCCACAAATAGAAACAAAAAAATGGTGATAACAATCCTGACAGCATCGTAATAGAAGAACCAAAGACAAAATGGCATATGGGACTAAAATTTTACTCAATTTTTAGAGATACTTATCCACATGAGATGGTTTTTGGAGTAGTATTTCCTTTAAAATAGTAACCTAAACTTCAGTATAACAATTTCAAGAATTTGCAAAAGATCAAATTAAATCCCAATAGCTTTTTCAAAGATTTTTTATTTGCATTGTTATGGTCACGAAAACATTAAAACGATATATAGATTAATAGAAATCTTAAGATCATTTATTTCATTATTTATAAAATAGTGTGCAATATCATTGTCTTACTAAGAGCATCTCCAACAAAAGAGTATGTTGTTATGGTTTTCTCATACTTTTGCAAAAACCTCTTCCAACAGGAGTATGGGGTTCAACATACTCACCCCCATACCCCTCCAAATTATGTGAATCCAGAACTTGGAGAGTGGTATGTGCATACTACTTTTGTGGGTCCCCCACAACTATTTCTTTTCTTGTTTAATTTTCTCTCTCTAATAAAAGAATATTGTGGGTCCCAATTTTTAATAAAAATCTCATCTCTCTCATAAAATAACATTGTGAGTCCCAATTTTAATATAAAAAAAACTGAATTTGGAGAAAAATCTGTTGGAGCAAAGTGGTATACTATTCCGGATACTAGTATCCAAAACCGGAATATCATACCGTCTCTATTGGAGATGCTCTAAACATCATTGGTTCTCCATTATTGGTTTCAGTTTTTTACCATAATATTCTCAAAGATTTGAAAAATCAATAACTTATGTCCTAGATTTTTAGAACTTAATAAGTTCAATTAAATTCATGATGTGGAGTACTTACCATTACTGGAATTTGTTATAACTTCTTACTCATGTTTGGATTATCCTAGTAAATCAAATAACAAAAAGAAACTATAAGACATAAAACATAAAACATAAAACATAAAACATAAAACATAATAATAAGTTTAGGCATTTAGTAAATAATGAATATGAAGTAGCTACAATTTTAAGAATAATGAAAAAATTAAGTGGATTATCATTACCTAAGTTGTTGTAAACTTCATGAAAAACAATGCATTCTATGAAGTTTAATGGTTCCATATTTGAATTATGTATCAAAATTTTCAGCCCTTCTGGCAAGGTTGCCCTTGAAACTGTAACATACAACTAATCATGGTGGAACGCAAGCCTTAGAAGGTAAACTCCAACGTTCTTAAGTGTTTGACCTTGGCTTTTGTTAATGGTCATTGTGAAACTCACTTTTAAAGGAAATTGGCATCGCCTCAAAATAAAGGGCCACTTTATTTCACATTTTATTACTCCTTTTGCCAGATGCGTTACAATCATTCTTGTACGGTTGCATAACCTTTCTGCATGATTTATATTCCTTAGGAGCATAACAGGAACACCTACTTTCAGTTTCAGTTTGTAGTTAGGCAATCCAGATAGTTGAATAGTGTTGAGGAATTCTGTTGGGTAGATTATATCTTGGCTATGTATAGAATTTGTACTTGGGCTAATTTTATAAGCACTCAAGTATTCATAGATAACTCCAACAATCACTGCAATTATGTGGGAGTTTACTTCTTCTATGCAATCATTTGTTGGTGTTAAAATACACCTATCTCTTAAGAAATCTACTTCCATAAATCTCGATTGAATATTTGGGTAAGTTGACCGTACATTTTACTGTAAGTGAAAATCCCTAGGTATAATAAGTAATTCTTCTAGTATTTTGATCCATGTTGGATCAGCCTCTCCATTTAAAGAGTAAGTATACAATTTTCTGTCACCCAAATCTAAGATCCATTTGCTAAAGTTTATCACGATTGCTTTCCTTTCACTTCTCAACTTATCATCCTGTAGGCACATATTTATATTCAAATTGAATATTCGGCAATGTCTCCATATATATGATATATTTATAAATGCAAATACTATTCCTTACCTCGTTCCGTAAGGGACTACAGGTAGTATTTGTTAAAAATCACCACTTAATAACATAGGTTTTCCACTAAATACTATGTTTGCAACATTTTCAATTGCCCATACATTACAACTTTAAAAGATTTATCC
The DNA here is from genome assembly GCA_014058105.1 of Kingdonia uniflora. Lineage (NCBI taxonomy): Eukaryota > Viridiplantae > Streptophyta > Magnoliopsida > Ranunculales > Circaeasteraceae > Kingdonia > Kingdonia uniflora. The sequence goes on along the minus strand of JACGCM010000420.1, from coordinate 298,194 downwards.
ACAGCCTCAAATATATGTTTATGGCTCATGGGAGCCTCGTCCCATATTATAAGATTACCGGAGGAATCTTCAGTTAATTTGATTAACGGGATTTTGAATCTTCAGCTAATTTGATTACTGGGATTTTGAATCTTGAATGTGCAATTCTTCCTCCTGGTAATAGTAAATACATTATGCCTAAAGAAGCTACTGCTAATACAATTTTACCCTACAAACATAAACTTGCAATTATCGTATTGTATAAGTAAGTTTTTCCAGTACCCCCGCTGCCATAAACGAAGAATACTCCTCCCAAATTACTTTTAACTGCATATAGCACTTCATCATAAATTCTTTTATGCTCCATGTTTAAACCCTTGAATAACACTGTAAACTCGGCCCTGAGTTTTGCTTTTTGAATACCGTAGCTCTGATCTTCTAATATTAATATATTTCTCCTTATCACGTATTTCATTTTTGGGATCATTTTTTTTAAGAAATCCTTGAGTGATCTATTACTTTGATTTAACAAACTCTCAATTTCAACAAAAGCATAATTTTTCAATTGCTTCTCAATCAAATTCTTTGTTATCTATAAGCCTCCTCTCTCTTATTAATATATCTTCTGATAAATGATTCCAATTCTTCTTCCATACTCTAAAAGGATCCTTTACTTCACAAAAGAGTAGTATTGTGACAAACATATGCCTCATAATATGTCCCGAAGACCAATAACTTGCCTCCTCAATAGCTTTATTCCACTTATTATCGTCATCTAACATTCCTAAAGATGAACATGCACTTTTAAAATCATGGTATAGGATACCATCAATCGTTTTTATCTCTTCATAGCTTTTAGGCCCTTTCAATATATTCAAAAGCATACGAAGGTAGTATCTCTCACCTGATGTGGGATGTGCATTGTAAAGACACCTTATTAAAAATTGGCTTTCCCGTGGTGCCCAAATATTTTCATGATCATGTCACACAAACTTGGTTGGGAATTTGACATAAGTAAGAGACCGAGCAGACTCATATATAGTATTTGCATGCATCTACTGAATAAACATGGTCTCCTTGGCAGCTGCTTTCTCTATAACATCTTGTAAATTATCATCATCTTGAAATATAACTGATTGCTCACCTGGAAGATGAAAGGATAGTCTTTGGACATATGGCCTACTTAGCTGAATATCAAAGTTAAAAATTTGCCAGCTTGCTTCAGGCACAAAAATATAATGGTAATCCAAATAGGTCTTGACTTCATCAACTTCCCATATTACACATACGTCGCTTATTTTGTTTGATTTCATATTTTCTTCAATAACTGCAGTAGCTCTGTCCCAGCTGCCTTTGTTTATATAATTGAATAAGTATTTTATAGACCTTGCTTGGTTACAGAACTCCACATTGATATGCGCTTGGTACTTGACAACTAAATCAACATTGAGAGATACCACCCATAGATTGTTTAATTCAGCTCCATTCACTATTGCACTTCATTTATCCTTTCTTCTTCGATATATAAGAAAACCACTATCGTCTATCTTTGTCTGAAGGCTGAACTTTTTCGAGTAATGTTTTGAGCACTTCTTATTAATCATGCAAGGATACTTTGTATTGTGTTTTCCATACGGACCATACATCATAAACTGAACTACAGACTTGTAACCAACAGGATCCTTTTTTTCATTGGAAAATTCTGCATATATCATTTTATCTATTTCCAAAGGTGTCTTAGTTTTGTCAGTCGGATGTAACCATAGCAAGATATGTGCATGTGGCAATTCTCTTTTTTAGAATTCGATTGTATATACAGCTACATATAAGGAAATATAACATGTTGGAAACGTTAAATATGGTAATTTAAAATAGAATGATAAATTAAATAACGTACCTACTCTTTCAAAATGATTTCCTTCGAGCACGTCTCTCATCAATTTGTCTAGTTTAATCTTAAAGACTCTAGCTACAATATCAGACCTATCCTCCATTTGACCTAGAATTAGATCTAATAAATGTTGTATTTCTGGCCAATTAGGATTGCATGTGATAGTCATAAAAATATCAGGCGGTTCAGCCCATCTGCATATTGCTATGGCATCTTGATAGTTTTCGGCGATGTATCGAGAACCTCCTATAAATGAAGAAGGCAATATCAGTCTTTTTCCCGTTAAAGCTGGAGTTGTATCCCCTGTGACTACGGCATTCTTCAACCCATAATAAAGTTCTACTATGAGTTTATTTTGGATATTTCTTACATAGGACAGCCAATACTCTTCAATGCATGTATAAGCATCTACTATACACTGCTGGAATAGTCGGCCGCCCCGAATTAATGTTTTACCATCAAGTTTAATTTGTTGTATCCAGAACGCATAATACCCTCTTATTGCTAAATTTTCCCTGAATTTTGGATTATACCTTTCTTTTTGCCTATAAGGAATATCTTTTCTAAACCCATCCTCGGCATAATGTAGCTCATTTATTCTCGTCAAGCAAAAATCTATTTGTTCAACAATAACATCTCGTCCATCATTGTGTTCATAACCATCACCAACTATAACCGCGGCGATTTCAGATGATGTTGGTATATTATACTATCTTCCATCTCTATGTTGAGTATTTATAAGTTCCATTCAAACCTGGAGAAATTCGTCTTGTCGAAATATGCCTCTTGCCATTCTGAAAACATTGGTTAGTTCATTGTATTTATCGAGCATTGTTATCAGACCTTGTAATACATCTGCATCAGCATTCTTCATTTCACCTGTCTTCACCATGAAACTACATCTATTTGTTGCTTCGTTCTGCGTATCAAAAAAGTATAGTTGTGCAAACTTAGGTTTATGTTATAATTGTGACATTAATGTTCCAATCTTGTGGTGGATTTGTCCATTTATCTAGAAAACATAAGGCCCTCGTCCTTGGTTGATCTCTTTGTCTATATGACCTCCCATAGATGTGAAAGCAAATATTGAGTTATAGACACAGATGTTTTCTCTATATCTTGTAGATCTTTGGCCACCTTGTTAATCAAGAAGAACACGAAGAAATTTGGGACTTCCTTTTAGTAATGGTAACTTGCCTTCACCATCTTGACAACAAATAGTATATTTTGGAGAATGGGTTTCCCTCTTTTGACCCTTATCATTCCTCTCTTCATACCATACTATTGCACCACGTGAGTTACATACTTCAGTAGGAAATCCAAAGTCCCATGCACGATGAAATACTTTTCCGGAAATATAAGATTTTCCATTAAAAATGTCAGAATCTAATATAAAATTAGATTGTGGAAAAAATAAATGATACTTACTTGCAATTGAATCCTTCCCAGATTGCTGAATGTATGCTCCCTTATTATAATAGCATCGTACCTTCCTCCGTTATGTCAATATTTGTTTTCTAAGTTGACAATTTTGTTTTGATTGAGTTACGGTACTCATATCTAAGACTATAAATAGGTAAAGTTAAATTTTTATAATCTGAATTCCAATAAAGCATTATTAGGGAACAATAAAAATTACTTATTTATAATTGAAAAGTTGTTTAGGTGTAAGGCATCTCATCACATTCAGTTGTAAGTGAAGTTGTAGATGATGAAGCTTCTTTATATATACAAGAATGTTTCCTCTTTCCCAGGGGAGAATATGATGGTACTAGTATGGGGACCCATTCCTGGTTTAAAATAGGTTCACTTCCTCCAGTGGCAATACATGATGAATAAACTGGTATTGTATAAATATATCATTACTTGTCTAGTTTAATATTATAAATAAGATCAGATAGTGCCAAAAGAAATTGTATAAGTTACCTGAAGTCATTTTTGATGCATTATTTCGTTGGCGACGCTTTCTCTATGCCATTATTCTTATAAACCTAGCTTCCTTTAAAATATTTAAGGGTCAAATGGAAGTTGTATAGTTTGGATACCCACCCGCGCTTTTCTTTTGATTTCGATATTGCTTTGACTGAGTTGTGGTAGATATATCTAAAAAAGATAAGAATATGAGGTCAAGTGAATAATCATGATTAGTCCTGCTTCATTTTAAATATAATGAGACATGCGAAAGTTAAAAAGTTTAGACGTTTACCACCCATTTTCTTTGGAATCTTTAAATGTTGATTCCGCTTGAATTTATTTATGCAAGACATTTCTAAAAGAAGCAATACTAAGGCAAAATTATTGTTCATAATAAAAACCTTCAAAATTTAAAAGAGTAGTAAAAACAACCAATGAATTAAATAGTAGCCATAAAAAGGTATTGTAGAAAATATTGTTCACCAACTACAGAAACACATGTGAAATAACATAATTATAACTCTTTACATGGACATAATCCTTATCTTCATCATAATCGATAAATAACACCCTTCATACAAAAAAAATTGTAGTGATTAGTTTATCATTCAAAAGTCGTAAACGTGAAGTTGATGCTACATGTTTCCATGAAATCTTTACTTTTTTTATACTCCTAATACAACAGTTATGAGGGTTAGAATAGAAGAAATAAGAATAAGCCAAATGCAAACCATTCGATTGAATAACTGAATGAAATATAAATGTACCTTTGAGAATAAATTGAGAACCCTTGAAGGTTGAGATATTAATGCGAAATATGTATACCGAATATGATTACAGTTCACAATACTAATTTGGTCGTGTATATATGATAATGTTATAAATGTATATGTGTATATACTAAGGCAGATCGAGAAAGAAAATTGCTTCTATGTATAGATGATTCTTTAGAGATTACATTTTCAATACATGATCGAAATAATAAACCCCAAAATACGAAACCAAACACAAGACTAAATCCACCACGAAGAGAGATGACAAAGAAAACATAGTGTAAATCAACCCTTATAACAGAGTGCCTGTATGATATTGAAATTGTAGGGACTTATCCCTCGATCTCACCTAAAATCGAGCTGTCGCTAATTCAAATTACCTCCATGTCAAACTCACGCATTCTCCACACGACTTCTCCAATCAGCAACACCACGTACTCCATGAACTGTTAAGAAACGTGAGTCGACCTCAAACCAAAAAACCTGAACAAGTCAAAGCCATTGTCTCTCACAAACTCGGCAGTTACCCAGTCAAACAGCCACTAACCACATCTTTCAGAGAACGTACTTCAGAATGAAGAAGAGCTACGGAAGAGGCCTATATAAAGAAAAAGTTTCATAAGAGACAAGGTCCAAATAATTACAAGAGAAATTCCCAAGAAAACTACATTTTCTAGAATTCTCAAAACTCCGAGATTCTTATTCACAAGGACAATCATTTTTAAATCTAAAAATAACTTATAATAAGATATCATCAGCCTCAAGCAATAAATGCCACCATTACAAAAAGCCTCAACACGAGGTCGTGGTGTTTACCTATTCATAGGTTTTTTACACTAAACACCTGTGTCATTTCTTGTCTATTAGATTTTTGTCACATGTATATTGGTGTAAGGACTAATTCCCGACCACTTTGGGCTCACGGAATTAGGCCATTACATTTGGCGCCGTCTGTGGGAAAAAGATTTTTTCCACGATATCCTTAGGCATTCAGTTAATCTACTACAATATTTCAATCACGGTCACATCTAGGCGACCAACTACCGGAGTCCAACTCGATCTCTCAGTTGGCCGGAACAACTTACAGAGCTACAAACGAATCTCAATACTAAAATGGAGAAACGCAACGAGCTCGAAAGATAGTTAAATCGTGACCGAGAGCTCCGCGAGAGGGAACTCGACGCTGAAAGACAAGATCATTTGATAGTACTCAAACGACATGAAGATCAAATGACAACAATGTAGATTGCCTTGCAGACTCTGTAAGATACTCAGCAGGCTCCCCCGATACGAGATTGTGATCAGGTGCCAGAAGCCTCTCGGGTTTCTGCCCGGGAAAGATTGGGACCTCAAGGAGCCACCAGTAAAGCTATTTCCAGACATATTCAGAATGAACCTCAATCTTCCATTCATTTAGGGGGAGACGTTCAATCCGAACTCAGCCGAGGTCACCGATGCTCCATACGTCAGTAAGAGGAACAGAGACCTTAGCCTCGAGCTCCAGTACGAGATCGTTTGAGTGAAGGTACCGGTACTCATAATCCGTAACCTCCTCATCAAGTCGCTCAACCGATCCGTCACTATGTTATACAAGAGCATATGAACCAGCGTTTTAAGAAGTTCATCGAAGCACAGGTTCTGGGCACGACCGATGACCTTACCAAGTTACAAGGAAGTCCAATTGCCAAAGAACTATTCGATATGGATATTCCAAAAGGTTTCCATACTCTGAAAATTCGTAAATACAAGGGTACCGATCCAAAGAAGTACATTCAACAATACCATGCCTCATTAGGGTTATATTCTAATCTCAACCACATTCTTTACTGTCTGTTCACCACAAGTCTGTAGGAGGAACCCGTCTGATGGTTCCACTCTCTGCCTGAAGACTCCATATACTCATTCGACCAACTGCATAAGAAATTCATCAAAACGTATACTCACAACATAGACAAAGAGGAAATTTGTATTCTCTTATCAGTCTCAAACAGTCGCATGGCGAGAAGCTTGAGGCATTTGCGAAGAAGTTCCAGGAGCTCGCTCATAAAGTGGACAATCTTGATCAGAAGACATTTGTTATTGTTTTCATCAATGCGCTCCAGCTCGACTGCAAAGCCAAATAGTACCTCTTCCTCAACAAACCTGCGACCTTGGAAGATATGATCGCCAAGGTTAATAGTTATGTCGACCTTGAAAGGGTGATGTCTGAAAGGCATAAATCTACTAAATCCGTCCTTTCCACGAAAGGTCCATCGGATCAGAATACTGAACAAAAGGATAATCAGGGTGACCAAAAGCATGCCAAGGGAAACACAGGTAACCCTCGAAAAGGCGATTCACAAGTCAAACCGGTCATCCCAAAGATGAATATTTGAATCTTCACAATTTTTCCAAACCTCACAAAGGATAAGCTCTACTGTCTATCCCAACCATTAGAGCCAATCGATCTCTCCCAACCATAAGAACCAATCAAAAACCAACCGTACTGCATGCACCAAAAGGTAAACCATCATTCTACTGACAATTGCTATGCTTTACAGAGGTTGCTCGAATACATTTTCAAGGAGGGACAGATACTCGAATATATTGTCGACCTGGAATCATACAAGGATGGCAGCTATAAGAAGTAGCTTGAAGTTGTCCAGGTCAAAGATCAAGCTGAGGAGAAACATCTTTACCATATGCGCCACAACAACATGATCAAAATCAATCATACCACCAACTCTAACAGATTCAAGTATAGGAGACTGCCAGAATGCTGCGATCTCACACCACAAGATAAAGAAGCCAAACTTCTATCTGAGTAGAGCAATCGCTAGCTTGGGATATCATTCAAAGATTACGATACTAGTCATGTCAAATTCCCACATCATGATGCGTTAGTCATAATGCCCGAGATGAAGAAGTTTGTCATGCACACAATGATTATCGATACTGGTAGCGGTATCGAGATCCTCTTTCAGAGTACTATCGACCAAATTGGATTGGCTAATCAAGTCATTCAAAACAACACTGATATCAGTGGATTCAATGGTTCTTAAGAAGAGCTAGTAGGGAAGATCATCTTGCCTATTACCGCGGGGCCAGCCACAATCGATACCATCTTTTATGTGATCAACGCCAAGTATCGTTATCTCGGGATTATGGGCCGTTGTTGGATTCATAACATGGAAGCAATCGCTTCCACCTATCATTAAGCACTCCGCTTTAAACACAACGATAGTATCTACGATATCAGGGGTAGTCAAAAGCTTTCTCAGGCTTGCTGAAATATCATTTCTGCTATTCTAGGTACCCCAGATAGATATGTTGCATAGCAATTACAGAAATTAAATCACCCCGATGATCAACCTTTCAGGGAGGAGCCCACCAAATATATCAACATTGATAGACCTAGCAGAGGTACTTTTTTATCGGTACTAAGCTGGTTTAACACGAAAAAGACATTCTTATTCAGTTCTTATGACTAAATCGATACACTTTTGCGTGGTCTTTCAAAGAAATACCTGGGTTGATCCGGCCAAGGTATGTCACAAATTGGCAATCAACATCAACACCACAACAGTCAAGCATAAATAGCGATGCCTATCACAACAACTTCGAGATGAAGTTAACATGGAGATTGAGAAATTGATCAAAGTGGGATTCATTCGAGAAGCCAAGTATCTAGATTAGATATTCAACATTGTCGTTGTCCCTAAGATGAATGGAAAGGTTTGCGTTTGTGTAGATTTTACCGATTTCAACAAACACACTCCAAAGGACAGTCTTCCTCTTCCTAACATTTATTAGATCCTGGATTCCACAGCAGGTCATGAACTCTTATCTATGATGGACGTTACTTCAGGATATAATCAGATACCACTCTTGGATGAAGATCAAGAAAAGACCACTTTCATCACTGAAAGAGGACTTTATTGCTAGAAAATCATGCCCTTCGGACTCAAAAATATAGGTGTAACTTATCAATGATTGATAACTACTATGTTTAAAGCACATCTTGGGAAAATTGTTGAAGTCTACATTGACGATCTCTTGTGCAAGAGCATACAGTCCATCAATCACATTTCAGATCTTAACACAATATTCAACATTTTTCGATCATACAGGATGCGTCTCAATCCTGATAACTATCAATTTAGAGTATATTCAGGTCGATTTCTAGGCCACCTCATCAGCAAGAAGGAGATTGAGGCCGATTCAGATCAAATTTGGGATTTCCTCGACATGGCATCTCCTCGACATTTCAGATCTTAACACAATATTCAACATCCTTTGATCTTATAGGATGCGTCTCAATCCTGATAATTATCAATTCATAGTATATTTAATTTGATTTCTAGGCTACCTCATCAGCAAGAAGGAGATTGAGGCTGATCCAGATCAGATTTGGGCTCTCTTCGACATGGCATCTCTCAAAATGACAAAAGACTTTCAGAAACTTGCAGGCAAAAATTGCCGCTATCAACCGTTTCATTTCAAAATCTTCAGAGGTTGTACCAAGCGAGGAAAAGATCAATCAAATACAGAGGTTCAATGGACATCGGAATGCGGGGCAGCTTTTTAGGATCTCAAAACCTATTTGGGGAAATTTCCCATTATAAGCACCCCGATAGATAATGAGTAGTTGATTATCTACCTAACAGTCACAAATACTTCACTTAGCTCGGTGCTCATTCGACTTGAAGGAAAAATCGAGAAACCATTCTACTTTATCAGCAAAACCCTCACTCTAGCGAAAATGAGGTATTCTAAAATCGAGAAACTTATTCTCACTCTTGTTTATACTTCACAGAAACTCAAGTACTACTTCCAAGCTTATTTAGTCAAAGTCATGACAAACTACTCACTTCAAGAAGTTCTATCCAAGAAAGAAAAATCAAGAAGAGCGCAACAATGGTCAGTCAGTTTGGGAGAACATAATATCAAGTTCGAACAATGTCATTCCAAAAAAGTACAGACCGTTACCAATTTCCTCACGGATTTTCCAGTGGAAGATCCCGAGTGGGAGGAGCACAATCCTGACCTTTTAGAGGAAGTTACAGAAGATCTACCCCCAAAAGCATTTGACGAGCGAGCTGAATGGATTACAACTTACAGATGGATTAGCAGGACCCACAAGGTCAGGAATTTGAATCGTAATAATTACCCCTTCCAACAACAAAATTGAGAAATCAATCCGCCTGGATTTAGAGGCCACAAATAATGTCACCGAATACAAAGCTCTCATTCATGGACTCGAACTCGCCCACGAGCTCGGCGTCCCCGAACTTTCAGTTTATACAGATTCACTACTCATCGTCTACTATTACTCTGAACAATACAAGAAGAATGGCAAGATGATAGAATACGTAGCCCTCATTTCAGATAGAATGATCAAGTTTACGCAAACAACTCTCGATTATCTTCCTCGTGGAAAAAACAGACATGTCAATTCCATGGCATATCTAGCTGGGGTCTTAGGCACAGAAGCTCAATATCTCCATATCAAAGTCATTTCAACCCCCAGCATTGATCTCATTTTTGTATGCACAATCAACACTGGGGGCGATAAAGGAGGAGACGACAATTGGCGAAAGCCTTTCTTATTTCATCTCGGTATCAACAACAGATGTGAAGGACCACTTCCAGCAGATCCGAAGAAGCGTCGGTAGCTAATAGACAACTCAAAGCGCTACACCAATCAAAATGGTACCTTGTATCGCCATTCAGTCACGGGACCTTACCTCAAGTGCTTCTCCAAACATAAAGCAGACGAGATGTCCCACGGTCTACACGAAGGGACTTGTGGCTCCCATGCCGTAGGTCGATCACTGGCAAATAGAGCCATTATACAAGGAGTATTCTGGCCTGGCATGCATAAGAAAGTAGAAGAGTACTCACACAAATATGAAACATGTCAGCGACATGGAAAAATGATACGCGCCCCTGTGCTCGAGCTCCATGCAAGCAAGGTATTTTGGCCATTTAAAAGATGGGTACCCAATCCAATCTTGTCGGCAAATTTCCTAATTCACCAGGTAACTGCCGCCACCTCCTCATTGTCACCGATTATTTTATAAAATGGGTAGAAGCAATTCCACTTTGTGAGATCAGGGAAGAGGTCATCTTTTTTATCCGGGAACACATCATCACTCAGTTTGGGTGCCCTCACCTAATTTGTATCGATAATGAGCCCCAATTTGTTAGAGAAAAATTCATAGCTTTCCTCAACCAACATAACATCATTCACTCACCATCCAATCCCTACTACCCTCAAGGTAATGGCCAAGCCAAAATCACCAACAAAACTATCGTAGATGGACTCAAAAAATGGCTACACTCTTAGAAAAAAGGAAATTGGGTTTGAGAGCTTCCACATGTTATATGGGCATACCATACCACTCTACGTCAGTCAACAGGATGCACTCCATTCCTCCTTGCCTATGGCACTGAAGCCGTCATTCTTTTTGAATACCATCACTTAGTCAAAGATCACGAGCTAACTGACGAGGAAAATGAGTTTGAATTGGCTTGCAACCTCAATTGGATCGATGAAACCCTAGAACGCATCATCGCTAGCCTAGGTCGATATCACCATATGCCGGCCAGTTCATACAACAAACGAGTCAGAAGACGTACCTTCCAAATCGATGATCTCGTCCTCAAATAAATACCTCAACACCCCAAAGAGCCTCATACTGGGAAACTAGCAGACAATTGGAAGAGTCTATTCCTTATCACCGGTCTCTCAGGCCTGGGATCATATTACCTCATGACAGAAGAGAGCGTCCACATCTCGAGTCCTTGGAATACTAGGCGACTGAAATTATACTATTATTAGGTCCCTCACTACTCTATTTCAGTTTCTCACTTTTTCATTCCAGAAGTGAGATTTCCATCTCCATCCAATGTACATCCTTTCTCAAGATTCAATGAAACTTACAAGTTTCCTCCATACATCTCTCTACTTTGTAAATAATACATAGATTAAAGCATAGATAATACTAGCTTTTAATCGACATCATTCCAGTCAAATTAAGAATACACTTGGTTTGGCTGACTCTACTAAATCTCCTATGGTTAGAATAAGGTAGAACTTGTTTTCAATCAACGAATTCTACCAGATATAAGATAAAGCAAAGGTAATACTAGTTTTCATCTTTTTCAATATGTCTGCGACATCATACCAGTTAAATCAAGAATATACTTGGTTTGGCTTACTCTACTAAATCTCCTGCGGTTAGAACAAGGTAGAACTTGTTTTCAATCAACAGATTCTACCAGAGATAAGATAAAGCAAAGGTAATACTAGTTTTTCATCACTTTCAATATGTCTGCGATATCATACAAGTTAAATAAAAAATACACTTGGTTTGGCTGACTCTACTAAATCTTCTGCGGTTAGAATAAGGTAAAACTTGTTTTCAATCGACAGACTCTACCAGACATAAGATAAAGCAAAGGTAATACTAGCTTTCATCTCTTTCAATATGTCTATGTCATTCTACCATTTAAATATAGGTTACGCCATGTTTGATTGACTCTAATCAACTCCGAGGTTAAAATAAATGTGATACTAGCTTTCAATCAAAGAGCTCAACCAGACATAAGATAAAGCAAAGGTAAAACTAGCTTTCATCTCTCAACATGTCTGGGCCACATATTATTTCTTTTAAGGTTATATACAACTGCTATAATAGAGTCTGTTCTACTGTAGGGATATCAGCTTCGCTTACCCCTACAATAGGAGGTCGACTAGCCATGAATTCTTAAGCTTGAGCAGTCACAACAATCCTGCCCCCCTCTATCAATTCAGCAGATTGAGGGCCCAGATCTGTTCCCATGGGACACGTGTAATCTTCTCGATCTATTTTAACCTTGCAGAAACATCCCATTTTAACATACAGTCATACAAGGTATCTCTTTCTAACTCAATTCTTTTACTTCTTCAACAAAATAAGCAATCACCGACCTTAGAAAGTCTGAATGCAAGGCCTGAGTTACAACTGAATGAGAGAAAGCCGCCCTCGACCTCTGAAGGCGGTCTTCTAACCTTTTATACTTAGCTTTTTGACTCTCTATTTCTATGTCTATACAATTTGTAAAAACAATGTTCTCTTCAGATTTTTTAGCAGCTTTAGCTGACTCAGCTCGATTAATCGCCTCCAAATCAACTACTAGAGCACAGAATATCTCGATCTCTTTGTTCAGTTCTTCCACATCTAGAATTTTCTTTAACAATTCTTTTTTGTCCTTTATAATAATCTCCTTCCCTCAGATAATACACTTTAATCCTTTCTCCCTGAAAAGAACAGAGTCCAACTTTATTTGACACTCCCATAACTGCTCAACTCCTTTACGCACATCCCCTTGAATGCAAGCAATGTCCCCCTCTAAATCTCTTATTTGAGCTGACAGACTAATGACATCACCTTGAACAAGAGAACCTTTGGCATCATTTATATTCTTCTTCGAGCACTCACCAGCCTCGATGTTTCTAACACGCGAATTGCCCTACGCTAGATCGGTTTTCAATTGAGCCAATTTCTTATTCAACTCATTACACTTGCGTTGCAGCATATCCTAAATTTCATATCTTTGGCAGAGAAAGTTGTAGTCAATTGTTCAGCTGCAGCTTCAGACACAGATAAATCATCTCGAGCTACCTTTAGCTTGTTAGCTTTATCAGTTAATTTCATCTTTAATCACCCCAGTTCGCTCCTGCTATTTGCCAAATCATATCAAATTTGTTCTTGGTCATGAGATTTCCTGGCCAGATCATTTCTCAAAACAGCCATCAACCGATTTAAATCTTCCTCCGATCTTTCTAGAGTACGTATACGGTAACGGGCCATGTCGGCCTCCCTACTCTTTACCGTCAATGCATCATTGTCTCTTTTGAGTTTCGCGACATGTTCTTTTAACTTCTCGAGCTCTTTTTTCTCTTTCTCAATTTTGGCATCCTTCTCCTCGATCTGCCGAGTTAGGTCAACAACAGTCTGTGTTGCCTCAACAAACTTGAAGTGCACCTTCACATATTGATCTTCTCTATCTTCATTTGCCTCTCTCGTCTTATCAAACTCGTCTGCAAATTCTTAGTTACATTAACGAACTTCATCTTCGTGTAAGTGAGCTGACTCCAATTCAACTTGCACATAGCAGTTATACTATATTAAGTTCGATTCAGAACACTCAATCACTACATATGACACACTTCTAATAATATACCTATTTTTTGACATCTACTGTATAAAGCTACTTCTGAACTTAAGGTCGAAGTACAATCTCGATGAATTCTCTGTACAAATACTTCCAAGTCTAAGGTACACATTATTTATATGTTTATTTGCCAAAAACTAACATCTTTTATACGCACTATTCCAGGGCCGTTTGTACCTAAATAGGTAATGAATATTTGGTCCGTCTCTACACTCTATCTATTAATTTGTCCTTTTATATTAATGAAGCATACAAATTAAATATTTCTTGCTCTATTCTAACCTGTAGCTCTGCATGCGAAGATAACAGGAACGCTGAGGTTTCTCTCTCCTGAGCAAGCTCAACCTCTAAATCTTTTATTCTGAGGCGTATGTCCTTAAGTCCCTACAACAATGTTTACAAAAACAACTTAGCCTACAAAATTCTATCCAAAATGTTTCTAAGAAGTTTACAACATTCCATAACATCCATACAATAACAGTGCAATCACACTATCTTACCTTCTCAGTTTCTACCTCTTAGCGTTCGTCGTCATCCTCTTGGTTATCTCTTACCGTCCGAGGAGACATACCATCCAACCCATCAACAACCCCAACAGCATCATCTTCAACCTCCTCCTCCTCTACGTAGGTTTCGGTCATAATGGCCTCAACCTCGTCTTCAGAGGATCCCATGGATATAAGGTATCGCCCGAGCCTATCATGCTCAGCTACCGCCTTATCCAAATCCACCCTTGCCTCAGCCCGCAACTTGTTGATCTCTACTACTTGAGAAGCCTTCAGGGCCTTCAGACGCTTCCCCTCCTTGATCAAATCCGACATCAATCGAGATACGCTCCTTTCGAGATCGTTATTCTTCCTCTTCAACTAAGCTCTCTCCTCTTCGACACCGCAACATATCCCATTTATCAGCCGATCGGCCTGCAAAATCAAGAAAAAATCGACCTTATTGATTAGCTCGAATCATAATACAAAATCAAACTTATTTGAGCGTATAAACCTACCATTTTGCGCATCCCCTCCCCCCTATGGAGAGCTGCCAACCTGGCCTTTTCCTCTTCCTTTTTCCATTCGTCCTCCGTATCAGGTCGGTCTTCTATAATCTTCCCTATAAAATCTTCAGAAGGCTCAACCCTTCTCTTTTTCACCTTTTCTACCTCCTCACCACTTTTCGTGGCCCCAGAAGCCGTAGGTCACTTCAACATTTGCCTCTTGGGGAATGCTCGTGCTAATTTGCTCAACTTAATGAACTCAGGCAGACCTGTAGAATCCACTATAGGGGCCTTAGGTGAGTTTACTCGCCTTTCCCCATCAGTCCCCTTCTTCTTGCTACTTTCAGTATTCGGCATTAGCCTCATCAATTGGGATTTCAAAACCTTTTCAACTCGGTTGTTGGCATGCTTCTTCCTACTGATGCCAAGATCTTCCAATACAGCCTCGAGCTCAGTCTCTTCTTGAACAAATTTATCCAGTAATGACTCAATCCTCATTACCTGCGACCTAGGACCTGTCATACACAAGACATCAGTATCAATAATATCATACAAATTTAATTATCAATCTCATACATTATACATTATTATACTGACATTGTCTTACAGTTTTAAACAGAAGTTCCATGGGTTTTTCATCATCTCTCTAAAGGCAGTCACCCTTCACCCATATGACATTGTCGTTCCAAGGTCGACCCGCTGAGTTCAGATCGAAGAATCGAGGTCGAGTTACTTTTGCACAGAAATATGCCCCTCCACTTGCACCAAAAAATTGTATACCATAAAATTGTAACACATCCACAGAGGTTATCCTCCTCTTTCTACCCACCGTATATTCAAGGCTTCGCAAACACTAATCACCTCCCACATGTTCCCATTCATCTAAACGGGACATGCATCGATAAGGTTCATAATCCCTTTAGCCAGATTGCTAAGGGGAACACTCAACCCGTACTCCAACTGAGATAGGTGACATGCAAAGCCCTCAAAAAGTTCATTCTGAACATTCTCATCATAGTAATACATAGAGATCAATTCCTCTATACCTCTATCCCTTTTCTCCTTTGCCAAATTGGCCAACAGATAAAAATATTCTTCTCCTATTGCTACAGTGCAACCCCTAAATTGCCTACTGGCATATTCGATACAATTTCCTCATCTACCTCCTATAGAAGCCTTGGCTTTACAAAATTCTTAGAATGCATCCAAGCGAGGAGAATAGACCACCAATCTTCTAGAGAAATTTGGAAATTAATCAATAACTACTTCTTCCTCACTTCCAGACGCTCCAATCTCATACTCAGTCGGCCGACCAGAGGTCGATGCCTCACTTACAGAGGAATTTCTCATATCAACTATAGGAAATGATTTTAATCCAAGTCAACACTCCTTACGGTCGACCTACATAAAGGTCCAGGTATCAATGATTATTTTATATATATATATGTATGTCAACCACATTAAAGTATCTTTCATATCTCATATATACAAGTAGATTTTCTTAGATTACTATAAATAGTAATTTATCATTTTTTCTTAACAGCAAATATCTTTAAAAATTGATCTTCAAAATCACATACACAGATCACATATATCCACTAACCTTCTATATCGGAATAAGAATCCGAGGCAGCGCCATATCCTTCCTTCACTACGTTGTTGTATAACCATATTCATGACTCTAATTCAGTAACTCACTCACGTTTTGACTGATGATCCCTTTCGCTTAAATCTTCACAAGTATTTGTGTTATTTTTGCCTCTCTTCTTCTATCCTCTCAGACTACTTTTCAAGATTTTAAAAATTAAAAAACACTTGATTGTTGAAGATGAAGATGTATTTATATTTTCTCTCTCTAACTTATGGTAGTTATTGAACCTTGCACGAACTGTCCTTGGTTTTGGAACTAAGGCGTCCCTTTTACTATCCATATCAAACGTCTTGTACCTTTTTGGCAAAAATGCCTTCCCATCATTGCCATTTTCCTTATATTTTAATCTATTTTTATCTCTCTTTTCTAAATCTCTTTTCTGACCCCCATGCTCATTTTTGCTTACTCTTACACATAATCGAGTTTTCACAACTTTTCCACAAGAGACAAATTCAAAAAACTCCCTGTTTTTCTGTATGTACTTCTTATTCTACTCTTATAATAGCACTAACGTCATTTCCAAAGCTTCCATAACAAAAATTCAAATATTTTCAAATTCATTTTTACACAACATTCAGTAAAAAAAAGGATCTATCTCAACAACAATTTCTTTTAAAATTATTCAAACTCAAAATAGTTATACTCTGTCATACCCATTTTTAGATGCACTCCATTTACCTCACATATAATTACATCTAAAGCAACTTTGATGACCAAGAACACCCAACCGTTGAACCTAAAGCGATCCTCGCATCCTCAAATTTGATCTCAACCTCAGAAATAAATCCCACCAACTCTTCTCGATCTGCAGGATCCCTCACCAGATCATGAAAAAATCCCTCAAAGAAAAATTGAACATACTCAAGTTCCCTGCTTCTATCCTCTTTTACTATATAACCATTATCATGTGGGTAGATAACCATTATCATGTATGTCCCTAAAGCTTAACCAATCACCTTTGGATTTATTAACATATAAAGTGGATATGATTCCTTGTATCATATTGTTAGGGAGTAATAGCGTGGCACCTCCAGTACCTTTTATCTCGTTGACCAGGCTAGTGATAGTAGTGACATCCTAGATGCACAAGGTCAAAGAAAAGAAATATTTGTATATTTTAAAAGGGATCGAGTGCGTGGTACTACTGTCTTTAAGACATGTGTTCACCACTCATCTGATTATCGGTGAATTCTTTATGATTAGGTAATGTTCTACGAGTAAAGAGATCCTTTGGACAAGTTGTATATAGTAGATCAACTATCATACGTAGAATTTAACTACATCCAAAGTAATAAATTCAAAATCATATAACAAATTGGGATCTCATAGATGTGATATCTAGTGCATATCCCAAGTATAATGGCCTAATTTTGTAGCTCGAAATAGCTCAAAATTAGCTCTTACATCAAATGTACCTATGACAAACATTAATGTAAAGCAAGAAATGACACAGGTGATTTAGCGTGGAAAACCTTTGAATATGTAAAAAAATCATGACCTCAAGTGGAGGGTTTTAGTAACAGTAACTTTTATTGCTTGAGGCTAATATCTTATTACAAGTGATCTCTTGAACGATAAATACTTGATCTTGAAATAAAAAGTTTTGCGGTATTTAGAATCTACAAATTCCTGTGTTAGAATCTAGAAAATCTTAGTTTTTCCGGTCATCTATCTCTTCTGGAACTTTTTCTTTATATAGACCTTGCCCACAGCTCGTTATTGTGTTGAACTATGCTCTCCAAATAATGAGGTAAGTGGTAGTTGAATGTGTAACAATTGTGTTCATGGGAGAAAGGTATTTATTCTTCTGTTATGCTCGATCTACATTCTTTATCAGTTCGAGGTATAAGTGTCAATACTGACTGCTCATGTCATGTGTGAAATACGTGAGTCTGATATTGAGGTATAGTTTGATTTTGGACTAGGTTGAAAGGTAGGCCCTTCCAATCACCTCCTTGCAACTGAAGGCACAAGTGGCTTTGGTTGAGAAAGAACCTGAGTTATGTTGGTATTGGAAGTTGAGAAGATATAACATATTAATGGGGATTTGACTGGTTGGGACTCAAAATTTATTTATGGAGGGATGTATTTGGTATTTATGATGATGGAAAGGGTTGATATATTTGACGCTTGGGGTTCTAAGAGTGGCTCTGCTTTGAATGATGACTGCGTTGGAAACGTACCTACGCATTAAATATGAATTTAATATAAATAGTACTTGTACTGGGCATCTGTCAAAGTATTCTATTGTTATAATATCCTTTGTATTCTCTGAGTGATAATGGTGAAGACTGAGAGAATAGTATACGAAGAGAGAGTATCTTCTGAAATGCAGATGTTGAAGTTGAGATACTTTGGAGACCAAGTACTAGAGAAGTTTACGCCTATTCCCGTACCACCGACGAATTATGGTATATCGGAAGTCGAAGCGGCTGAAGCTGAAAATAACTTTTACCATATGTGGAAATTTTATTACGTTGTCCTGACAAGTGAGCAACATCGAAGATGTCTTCACATTCTTGCGGAGGATAAGTTTGAGGAGACAGATGTGGGGGCCGGCGTATATGTTAGGTTTTACTGTCGGTATCCTGCGAGTGACTGGATTCTAAGGTAGAACTCTCTTTTAATTCTACCAACTCTCCGTTGATGGGGGTTATGGGGGAGGAGACGATGGTGGTGGAGGAGGAAGACAAAAATTTGAAGTCTTTTTGTTGCACTGTCATCTTCTCATGTTAGGCATTACTGCCGGTATCCTGCGAGGGACTAGATTCTAAGGTAGGACTCCATTTTATTTCTACCAACTCTCTGTTGGTGGAGGTTAAAGAAGAGGAGACGATGGTGGTAGAGGAGGAAGACAGAGATTTGAAGTCTTTCTGTTACGCTGTCACCTTCTCTTGTTGTGAAGAAGGTTCTGTTGCTGAGGATTGGTTCAAGCACTGACACCTTTGCTTCCTAAGATACTTGTGGAAGTAAATGGTGTGAAGGAGGGATCAGGCTCAGTGATTTCCACTTCCAACATTTCTTTAGAAGATTCTCATAGTGAAACATCACTGAAAACTGACATATAACCTGCAGAATGATCTATAACAATATCTGAAGAACTTGTTATATGTAAAGTATCTGAAAGACTTGTTATCTATAAAGTATCTGTAATTGATATTTAAGATAATGAAAAAGTTTTTGTTCAAACTTTGTGATTGAGAGATAGAATTAGCTTTTTGACTGAAATCGAGCAAGAAAAAGTATAGATATGTATGTTAGAGGACGAAAATGAAATATTGGATGTCGAACTAAAAATAGAGTTTTATTTGGTCGAACAGTGGAAAATATATGTTATTATATGTGAAAAATGTGTTTGTGTAAATATGTAGATGTGTAAAAATATGTATCGAACTGAATGAATTATAGAATCATGGGGGGAGAATATCTTTCCAGATATAGAATATGCAGAAATTGAAAACCCGAGCTTATGGAGATCTCGTTTGGAAATGCCATATAGGGGGAAAGATTGTAAGGAGCAGGTCAAAATATGAGTGAACGGATCCCAAGAGGTCGATCTGTATAGATAATCAAATAACTTACTATCATGATCTTAGGGTTTTTAGTTATAGAAAAAATAGATTAATATATATATAATTTGAGGGATTTGAAGTGATCTTAAAAATTGTGTAAATATGATAGGAATGTAATGTAAAGAGGAGGAAGAAAAGGAATATGGTGAGGACTCGATCTAAGAGAGTTTGTTTTACTATTGAGGGACGACTGGAGATAAAGATTACAGAAGCGCGGGAGAAGATTTTTAGGTTGTTAGACTATGATGCTGACTTGCCCGAATCAGAAATACAGTTTGAAGGCCTGGATATGAGGGAGAAGGAACTTGAGATCGGGCACCATTTTTACTCGGAAATATTCTGTAAAGTGATTCTAGAGCATGTAGCTCGAAAAGAGGTCATGAGGCAAATTGCTGATGAAGAGATCGAGGAGGAAGATGTAAATATCGTTGGGGGCGAACTGATTAGGTATGGCCTTCCAGGACATCTGGAATGTTTTATGTATAATTATATGTGATGGGGCAAATTGAATGAGGTCAAATAGTTGTAATTGGAATGTAGGTAGAAGTTTTTGCTTGAATCTGTTCTATTTTGTTGTAAATACTATTTGAAGTTGTTTGTGAATAAAAAAATGAATTTTGAAATGTGATAAGGGTTAGAAATGACGTCAATAGTTCTATAATTAGCAGAAGTAGGAATAGAAAAAACAGGTGAGCTTTGATTTTGTCTTTATGTAATTTACAAGAAAAGTTTGATTGCGTGTGAGTATTGAGTCATCATGAGTGTGAGAAGGTCAGAGAGTGATTTGGGTATGAGAGATGGGAATATATTAAAATATAAGACTCAGGGTAATGATGGGAAGGTATTTTCACCAAAATGGTATAAAACGTCTGACATTAATTGTGGAACGGACGCATTGGTTCTAAAACTAAGGGCGGCTCGTGCGATTCTCAATAGCTACCAGTAGTTATAGAGAGAAAATATAAATAATTATTCATCTTCCTCATTCAAACATTTATCAACTTCTAAAAAATGGACAAACAGTGGGAAAGAAAAGAGAAAAAATTATAGAGATTCACGTAAAAGATTAGACGAGATTGATCATCGCTCAAGAAGAGAAAAAGTTGTGGAGAATGAATCACGACGGTAGTTGCACAGCAACGTTATGAAGGAAGGATTTGGCGCTGCATCATATTCATATTCGAACGTTGAAGGTTAGTAAATGATTTATGATTTTGTGAATGTGGGTTTGAACGATTTTGTGGTTTTTTGAAATTTTGAAAAATTGCTACTTATAGTAGTAACCTACAAAAAATTGTTTGATTTATGTGTAAAAAGAGATATGTATATGATATACGTATATGTATGATGTATGTATGGTAGATGCGTGTATGAATGTGTATAGATAAAAGATAATTGTAAGTTGACAGAATACCTAGACCTATATGTAGGTTAGGCGTGAGTAATATCTGTTATAGGATCTTTAAGCCTATAATTGAGATGGAGACTTCACTTGATATGGAGATGTCAATCTCTGGTCATACAATTGAGTTTGAGAACGTAGAGTCTGTAAATGTAGAATCTAAGGGGGAGGACGAAGTAGTATTTGTTTAATTTTCAGACTTTCCAGGTAAATTGGTATCGTACCCTCCGAACTCTGATGTATTTAGAGAGTTCTATAAATCCAAAGCTCTTGTAAATGAAAAATAGAGCAACGTTGTAGAACATGCCGATAAGTTGTTCAGAGGTTGTACTGTATCATCTGGAGAAGAGTATTTCTTCTTGTTGCCAGACTTAAAAAAGGAGAAGTTGGATAGGGGAGTGGATGAATCGATCTCTCTTGAGTATTTTGTTGGAAATGTCCAAGGCGACCTGGACGAGGGTTTTCTGTATTATCTATCACAATTGGAGTATGGACTGAGTTTACCCCTTAGAAATCTTACTAAAGGTATAATGAATATCATAGAGGCTTGTCCTGCCCAACTGAATGGGAACATGTAGAAGGTGATCATTGTTTATGAGACTTTGAATAGATTATGAAAGGAGAATGAGGTGGAGAGGAGAATAACTCCTGAGGACATTTTACAGTACTACGCTGTGAAACATTATACTGTGACTGGGGGTGTATATTTCTGTTCGAGCTCGTTCTAACCACTTTTCTTCGATCTGAATTTAGCAAGTCGAGTTTGGAATGATAATGTGATATGGGTGAAGCGTGATTACCTTCAGAGAGAGGATGAAGAGCCAATGAAACTTATATATAGAACTTTGAAGAAAAATAAGTAATAGTCTATAATATCGAACTGCTATAATTGAAGGGTTGTTCTATTATTTGAAAATATGTTGTGTTTGTTTTACAGGTCCTTGGTCAAAGGTGACAAGGAAGGAGTCACTGTTAGATATTGTTGCTCGAGAAGGGGTTGAGCTCAAGATAGTTCTAAAAGAGCTCGGCATCAACATAAATAAAAGAGCTAGCAGTAGGTCCGAGAAGGTACAAAAGTCTTAGGCGAAGAGATTAATGACGGGGGTTGGAGCCAGTAAGAAGAGAGGGGCGGATGGGAAAAAGTGTCCGGTATTACTGAGGGCATCTAAAATAGATTTAGAGGATGTTCCAGAAGTGACCACTTCGAGCAAGTTAGCTCTAAAATTCCTGAAGAAGAAAACTGTGAAGGGTGGCTTGGCCTCTGGAACCACGATGAGTGGGGAGGTCGAAGTGAATCCAAAAAAGATAAGGGTAGATCCTCCTGCTAAAGGAATATTGGCAAAGATTATAGAGAGCAGACCTGCTAAGGAAGATGAGTTACGAGCTATGGAAGACATGGTGAGGTTTGTAGCTCGTAAGGGTACTGGGGAACTGAGTACCTCTGTTCAGTTGGAGTTGAGCAAAATGGTAAGTTTTGATGACTTGTTTATTTATAAACTTTATATTTGGATTCGAGCTAAAAATATGTTTGGCTTTATTGCAGCCTGCTCGCTTGCTGGAGGGTATCTGCCTCGGGATTGAGGAGGGAAAAGTTGACCTCGAGAGTGGGAAAGTCGAGCTCGAGAAGAAGGTTACTCGACTTGAATCTGATTTGGCCCTAGAGGGGGAGCATTTGGTTGTTTCAAAGGCTACGCAGAAGGTGCTAATAAATGAGCTTACTGAGGAGGCGCAGAAGAACCTGGATAATGTCGCAGTTCAATGCGACAGACTTGGGTGCCAACACCTTGTAGTGGGGTACACAAAAGCAGACCTCAAAGCCATTATGGCTGGTACCTACGTCGAAGAGGAAGAGAATGCTCCTGCTGATGGTATGGTAACAGGGTTGGATGCGGTCTTTCCCAAAACTGATCTAGAAAATCGGGGGGAAAATAATGAGAAGGTAGAGTAAAGTTGTCAAAGTTTGGTTATGTGTGTGTGTGTGTGTGTGTGTGTGTGGTTTGGAAAGCTGTAATTGTATGGAATACTGCTTTAGAGGATAAATTTTAGATAGGCTAAGAGATTTTTGTAAACATTGTTTGTAGAAACTTAAGGATATGCGCCTCAAAATTATGGAATTAGAGAATGAGCTCGCTAAGAAGAAGGAAGCCTCAACATCCCTGTTGACTTTGCAAGCAGAGCTGCAGGTTAGAGAAGAACAAGAAATATTTGACTTGTATGTTGTATTACTTTAGAGTTACAAAATAAAATTAAGAAAATAGAAATAGATCATAAATGTGTTAGAAGTTTAGGGGCGATGGTAATCAAGCATGTCCAAATAATACCAAAGTGTTTAGAAAATTAGAGCATAGAAAATGTGTACCTTGAAATTGGATGCAGATGTTATTGTCAACAAACTGAGATCATACTTCGACCTTAGGCTTAGAAGTAGTCTCACAACAATAGAATGTTAAAATTTAGAAAGTAATCTGTATTATGATTTGATTGTATTTGTGGAGTGTTGTTGATTCGAAATTGATATATTGTATGTGTGATGTAGGTCGAATTGGAGACTGTTCGCTCGAGTGAACAACAGACTCTCCAATATAACCATAAGTTTGTAGTGGAGTTTGATAGGATTAGAGAGACATCTGAAGATAGGGAGGATCAATATGTCAAAGAGTAGATTTAGTTTGTAGAGGTGACAAAAACTTTTTGTGACTTGACTCAGTAGATCGAGGGGAAAGATGCCAAATTAGAAAAAGTACAAAAAGAGCTCGCAGAGGCAAAAGATAAGACAACAAAGCTCAAAAGCCAGATTGATGTGTTCATGGCAAAAATTAAAGAGGCTGGCATGACTCGATACCGTATTCAGTCGCAAGAAGTGTCAGAAAAATTATTACAAGATTTTGTGGCTAGTTTGAAATGTCAAATGACCAGGAAAATAGATAAATTGGAGAAAGCTCGAGCTAATTTGGCAAATTTTGTAAGTGCTACTACAGAGTTGAGGAGTGAACTGACAAGGTAAGATAACGAGCTCGGAAAAGCTTGAGCTGACCTGGCCCGGTCAGAAAGTGTGGCCGATCAATTGAGTGAGGCCGATATGGATTTCTGTATGGTTCTAAAATAGTGCGATGAACTGAATAAGAGGGTGGCCCAATTGATGGCAGACCTGGCTATGGCCAATTCGCGTCTCAAGAAGGCCGAGGTTGGAGAGCGATCGAAGAAGAAAAAAAGCGATGTTGGGGTCCCTATAGTAAAAGGGGATGTGGTTGACCTATTAGCTCGAATTAAAGAGTTGTAGGCGAATATAGTTCGCATTCAAGCTCATGTACAGAGATGAAATGAATGTTTAAGGGCAAGCCAAGATAAGTTAGATATCGCTATTTGTAGAGAGGAAGAGTTAAAGGGGGTTATCAGAGGGAAGGATCGGTTGTTGAGGAAGAATGATGATTTGTTAAAGATGGCTCCTGTTGGGGGAAGTAATGGGAATGATCTGGAGCTGGAGGAACTTCATGCTCAGTTGGCAAAGTTGAGGACAACGAATAAGGATGAGCTAGAAAAAGCAAAGGAGAAGATGGTGGAGCATCATGAGATTATGTCACGCTTAGATAGACGCATGGAGTGGCAAGACGAACGGTACAAAAGCTTGAAAGATCGTCACCATAGATTACAAAAACATTTTTCCGAGGTAGTAATGCCCGATCGAAACACGTTTATTCAATAAATAGTGTGCACTCGCAAGAGTTAATGGTTGTTATTACTTATTTTGTGAAGGAAGTAAGAAGACTTGAGCTTGAGAGGGATACCTTGCATAACTGTTTGTCATTATGAGGATGTATTTATAGCACTATTATAAATTGAGGAAACTGTCTGAACGTCATGGAAACGAAGTTAAGTTCCCAGCCTGAAGAATTAGTAGAGCAAAACATGATTATTATAACTGCTCAGGCTCTAGAGTTTATGGCTGAATGTCCTCCCATTGTAGGGGAAAGCGTAGCTGACCTCTTATAAGCAGAGAAAAACCTTTAGAACAAACTTGTAGAAGTAATCCGTAGTTGTAGACATATTGAGAGATGAAAGCTAGTTTTACCTTTGCCTTATCTTATGTTTGATAGAGATCTTTGATTGAAAACTAGTATTACATTTGCTTTAATCACAAATATATGTATAGATGGGCGATTGAAAGCTAATATTACATTTGCTTTAATTTGTGTATAGAGGTCGATTGAAAATAAGTATTACCTTTACTTTAATCTGTTTAGATGGGCGATTGAAAACTAGCTTTACTTTTGCTTTAATCTGTATATAGAGGTCGATTAAAAGTTAAAATTACATTTGCTTTAATCTGTATAGATGGGCGATTGAACGCTAGTTTTACCTTTGCTTTAATTGTGTATAGAGGGTCGATCGGAAGCTAGTATTACATTTACTTCAAACTATGAGATTTAGTAGAATCTACGTAAGCAGAGAGTAATATAAGAAAAAACTTGGAAGTTTTTATTGAGTAGAATAGAATGTACACTATATGGAGATTAAAATCTCATTTGTTGAATAGAAAGAACGAGAATATTGAAATAGAGAAACCAGGGACTTAACGATAGTACCGTTTTAGTCGCCTAGTGTTCCATAGATTTGGGATTCGAACTCCTTACTCTGTCATGAGATAGTATGATCCTAGACCAGTTTAACCAATGATGAGGAATGAAACTTCCTAATTTTCTGCCAGCTTCCCGGCATGTGCTTCTTTTCTGTGTTGTGGGATCTCTCTAAGGACGAGATCATCGATTTGGAATTCACGGCTTCAGACTTCTCTGTTATACGAGCTGGCCAACATATGGTAATATCGACCTAGGTTGGCAATAACGTGTTCCCTAGTTTCATCAATCCAATTCATATTGCAGGCTAATAGGAACTCATTTTCTTCGTCAGTTAGCTTGTGATCTTTGATAGGATGGTGGTATTCTGTTAGAATGACAGCTTCTGTGTCATAAGCTAGGAGGAAGGGGTAACAGCCAGTTGTTGAAGTGGAATAGTATGGTACGCCCATAAGACGTGGGAAAGTTCCCGTATCTAATTTTCTTTTTCCTGTGATTGAAGCCTTATCTTGATCCCATCTACTATGGTTTTGTTGGTGATTTCAATTTGGCCATTGCCTTGAGGGTAGTATGGATTGGATGGTGAATGGATGATGTTGTGTTTGTTGAGGAAGGTTACGACCTTTTTACCAACGAACTGTGGCCCGTTATCGATCTGAATCAGGTGGGGGAATCCAAATCGTGTGATGATGAATTCCCAGGTAAAAGAGATGACCCCTTCTTCTCTAGTTCGACAAAGAGGAACTGCTTCCACCCATTCTGTAAAATAATCCTTTGATACGAGTAGGAATCGTCAGTTACCTAGAGTATTAGGAAATTCTCCGACGAGATCAAGTGTTTACCGCTTCAATGGCTAGAGTACCTTACTTGCATGTAGTTCAAGTGCAGGGGCGTGGATCATGTGTCCATGCCATTGGCATGTATCGCATTTATGTGAGTACTCTCTGCTTGCTTGCCATTCCTGGCCAGAATACTCCTCGTACAATTTCTCAGTTAACAAGTGATCGACCTGCGGTATAGGGGCCACAAGTTCCTTCGTGTAAATCCTTGAGCATTCCATATGTTTTCTTCTTTGGGAAGCACTTAAGATAAGGCCCTGTGACTGAGCAACGATATAGACGACCGTTATGAACTTTGTAACGCTTCGAGTTTTTGATCAACTGTCGGCGCTCTTTTGGATCTGTTAGAAGGTGCCCTTTACATTCGTTCTCTGGTCCAAGATAGGCGATGAAGGGCTTTCGCCAATCGTCATCCTCCTCCTCATCGCCCCCAGTGTTAATCGTGCATACTGAATAGAGATCAATGCTGATGGTGGATATCATTTTGATTTGTAGATATCGAGCTTCTGTACCCAAGACCCCGGCTAAATAAGCTAAGGAATCAGCATGTTGGTTTTCAACTCGAGGGAGATAATCGAGAGTTACTTTCGTAAATCTGTTCATCCTATCGGTAACGAGGGCTGCATATTTGATCATCTTGCCATTCTTCTTGTACTATTCTAAGTAATGGTGGATGATGAGTAGAGCTGGTAAAATGGGTCACAACCCGACCTAACCAACCCAGTTTTAAGGGGGTTTGGGTTTGGCCTTAATGGGTCGCATGTCATTAGACCCGAACCCGCCTAACCTACCATTTATTAAATAAGCTGGGTTAGGGTTTACTTTAACCAGTTCGAGTTGACCTGTGACCCGTTTAGGTTTCGGTATATTTGTAAATATATAGTAACACAGTACTATTTTGGTAATACAACCAAACCCTTTTAGATTTAGGTTTTAGGTTTAGTATCCCTAACTCTCCACATTCCTCAAGCAACGCAGTCAAGCTCAAAACCGCAGCCTCTTGCCCTCTCCTCCTCAAAATCAAATTCTTCTCAAATCAAACATGAAACAATAACACATGAGGTGTGAATCGTGTGATTGAACAAATTGTTGTTGTTGTTGTTGTTGTTGTTGTTGTTGCTGCTGTTGATATTGTTGAAGCTGATTCAACCTCGACATCGATGGTGATCTCTACAAACTTTCCTGAATCTGGACATTCTTATGTTGTTGTAACTGCAACTGTTGGAATTGAATCTGTTTCTGCAAACGGTAATCAATTTCAACGGTCAAATTCGAATTCAACTATTGTTGTTGGGGAGATTGGGATGTATTAGTGTTTTGAGTAGTTAAAGGGAGTTGATGAGGAAATGAGTTTTGAGGGATTGACTCCATTGATGGAGATGCAGAGATGTTGTTGTTATTGTTGGGAGGAGAAGATAGATTATTAGGGTTAGGGTTTGGTTGTAATGAGGATTGAATGATTGAATCGAGAGAATTTGAAGAGTGGATTTGGATTAATTTTGGTGATGAGTTCTCTGCCATTTTTTTTAAATTTTGTTTCGAGTTCTAAGTCTGTGATCTTATTAAAGAGGGAGAGGAGAAAATATGGAAAGTAGTGATTTTGTAGTGTTGGTAGTTGGGAGTTATTTAACTACTATGTGCATTATGTTACAACACCTGTTCTGACATCGCTTCCTCGGATAAAATAGGACAATCAACAATCTAACAGGTCAAGTTCAGGGGTTGATTCATGGCAACATCTCCGTTCATCATCGCTTGGTACGTCCCTGAAACTAATGCCTATTGGATTGTCTCAATGTTATAATGACTAAACACAACCAGCTAAAACATCGAAATACTTCATCAATATATGCAGCTTTGTAAATTAAGTACTTGCAGATCTAAAGGGCATCAGTCGAATGGGTGATAAAGCAACAGGTTTTATTGCCGAACTGCTGTATTTATTTATGGACTGCTGAAGTGCCCAACTGCTGAACTGAACTGCCAAACTCTTTAAACTGTTTTGAACTTCTTATGATCTGCCCAACTGCTGAACTGCCGAACTCTTTCCAACTATTTTGAACTGTTTATGAAGCATAAGTATCATTGATTCTCTGTTATCTGTTTTAAAGAATCTGTTTGTGCACTGAATGCTGTAAATGTAATCTGTAATTATGTATTAGTGACTGTTGTAGTACTATTTGTGACTGCTGTAGTGCTGCATTAGTATATCACTATATTGATGACTATAGTGTATTGCAGTATTAATGTATCACTGTATTGATGACTGTTGTAGTGCTGTTTGTGATGAACTGTTAGTATGACTGCTATTTGTGATGACTGTTGTTATGAGTATGAACTGTTTGTTGTGATGCACTGATGTCTGAATTCTGATGCATAAATAATGTATCACCGAATATACATCAGTGTAAACTGTAAACAAAAAATCTGTTTTGTTTTGAAATGTTTTAGTTAAACAGGCCAGCCCAAACCAGACTCGTTTAGTTAAACAGGCCGGGTCGGGTTGACTCATTTAAATCAGGGTTGGCTTTGGGTTTGCATATTTGACCTGTTTAGTTAAATAGGTCAGGTTTGGGTTTGCCTATTTGACCCACAAACCCGTTATGACCCAACCCGTTTGCCACCTCTAATGATGAGTAGAGAATCTATGTAGACTTGGAGCTCTGGGATGCTAAGCTCGAGTGCGAGGTAGAGTCCATGAATTAGAGCCTCATATTCTGTGACATTGTTGGAGGCTTCAAAATCTAAGCGAATTAATTTCTTGATTATGTTGTCGGAAAGGATTCTTGATCCTGCGGGTCTTGCTGAACCATCTGCAAGAAGTCTCCACCCTTTCCTTGTAACCCATTCAACTCGCTCATCAAATATTTTGGTGGGTGGATCTTTTGTAATTTCTTCTGTAAGGTCAGGATTGTGCTCCTCCCCTTCGGGATCTTCCACAGAAAAATTCGCGAGAAAATTGGCAATAGCCTGACCCTTTTCTGAATGACATTTTTTAAACTTGATATCATATTCGCCCAAACTGACTGACCATTAATGCACTCTTCGTGATTTTTCTTTTTTGGACAAAACTTCCCGGAGTAGGTAGTTCATCATGACTTTGACTGAATGAGCTTGAAAATAGTGCTTAAGTTTCTGTGAAGTATAAATAAGAGTTAGAAGGTGTCTCACAATTTTAGAATACCTCGTTTCCACTGGAATGATGGTTTTACTTATGAAATAAACTGGCTTTTCAGCCTTCCCCTCAAGTTGAATGAGAACTGAGCTGATAGAAGTGTTTGTAACAGCCAGGTAGATAATCAGTTCCTCATTATCTACCGGGGTGCTCATGATGGGAGACTTCCCTAGGTAGGTTTTAAGTTCCTAAAAAGTTGTCTCCCATTCTGATGTCCATTGGATCTCTTCATTGGGCTAAACTTTTATTTGTTTGGTATAACCTCGGAGTAGTAGGAACAGTCAACAACAGCGATCTGATGATTTAAAAACAAATCGGTTGATATCAGCGATCTTGCCTACAAGTTTTTGTACGTCCTTCATTGTTTTTGGAGATGGCATGTTGAGGAGAGCTTGAATTTGATATGGATCGGCCTCAATCCCCTTCTTGCTGATGAGATGGCTAAGGAATTTGCTTAAATATACTCCGAATTGATACTTATCATGATTGAGTCGTATTCTGAAAGATCGCAGAATGTTGAATATTGTGGTTAGATCTACGATATGGTTATTTGACTGTATGTTCTTGCACAGGAGATCATCGATGTAGACTTCGACAATTTTCCTAAGGTGTGTTTTGAACATAATCGTCATTAACCGTTGATAAGTCGCGTCTGCGTTCTTTAGTCCGAAGGGCATGACATTGTAATAATAAAGTCCTCTTTCAGTAATGAAAGTGGTCTTTTCCTGGTCCTCCTCCAGGAGAGGTATCTGATTATAACTATAAGCAGCATCCATTATAGATAAGAACTCGTGCCCTACTGTAGAATAAAGAATTTAATGGATGATTAGAAGGGGGAAACTATCTTTCGGAGTGTGTTTGTTTAGATCGGTAAAATCTATACAAACTCGGACCTTTTCATTCTTCTTAGGAACTGTGACGATGTTGGATATCCAATCCAAATACTTGGCTTCTCGAATGAACCCCACTTTGATTAACTTATCGATCTCAATGTTGACTTCATCTTGAAGATGAGGTGAGAGTCATCGCTGTTTCTATTTGACTGCAGTGGTGTTAATGTTGATGGCCAATCTGTGACATGCCTTGGATGGATCAACCCTGGACATCTCTTTGAAAATCCATGTAAAGATTTCTTGATTCATTCGTAAGAAGTAAATGAAAGCATCTTTATCATGCTGGACTAGCTTGGTACCGATAAAAGTACCTCGGCTATGTCCATCAATGTTTATGTACTATGTAGGTTCTTCTGTTGAAGGTTGATCATCAATGTGACCAGCTTTCTATAATTGTTATGCAGCGTATCTGTCTAATATATCAAGAATAGCAGAGACAGTATTCTCGCAAGCTCTGAAAAGCTTTTGACTGCCTTTGATTTTGTAGATGCCATCATTGTGTTTAAATTGAAGTGTTTTATGATAAGTATAAGTGATTACTTTCATGTTGTGAATCCAACAGCGGCCCATAATCTCGAGATAACAAGATTTAGCGTAGATGATGTAGAATACGATGTCAATTGTGGCAAGCCCAGCGGTAATAGGTAAGATGATCTTACCCACTCATTCTTCCTTGGAACCATTAAATCCATTGATATCAGTGTCACTTGGAATAACTTGATCGGCCAATCCCATCTGATCATGCTCTAGAAAAGAATCTCAATACCACTTCCAGTATTGATCACCATTGTATGCATGATAAACTTTTTCATCTTGAGCATTATTACTAATGTATCATGATGTGGAAATTTTGCGTGACTGATGTCGCAATCTTTGAAAGAAATCCCAAGCTGGCGATTGCTCGATCAGGAAGAAGCTTGGTTTCTTTATCTTGAGGTATGATATCGCAACACTCGGACAATCTCCAGTGCTTGAATCTGCAAGAATTGTTAATTTGATAAATCTCGATCATGTTGTTGTGGTACATATGATATAAATGTCTCTCCTCAGCATGTTCTTCGATCTGGACTACATCGATATGCGTCTCGTAGCTTCTATTCATGTAGGATTCTAGATCGACAATATATTCGTACATTCTCTCATCTTTGAAGATAAATTCCAGCAACCTCTGTAATGCATAGCAGTTTGTCAGTGTCATGATGATTTACCTTGTGATACATGCAGTACAATTTACCTTCGATTGGTTCCAGCGGTTGAAATAGATGGTAAAAATTATCCTTTGATAGAATTGAAAAAATTGTAGAGATTCAAACATTCATCTTGGGGAGGACCGGCTTGAGTAATAAATTGTTTTTTTGTGGTTTACCAGTGTTTGCCTTAGAACGCTTTTGATCACCCTGATCCTCCTTCGGTTTACTATTATATTCTTTAGATTGACCTTTAGTGGTCAAGACGGATTTAGTAGATTTATGCCTTTTGGACATCATCCTTTCCCGGTCAGCATATCCATTAACCTTGGTGATCATATCCTACAAGGTCGCTAGTTTGTTTAAGAAGAGGTGTTCTTTGGCCTTGCAGTCGAGCTGTAGCACATTAGTAAAAGTAGTAACAACTATTTTCTAATCGAGACTATCTACTTTTCGCGCGAGCTCCAGAAACTTATTTACAAAGGCTTCGAGCTTCTCCCCCTGTGACTGTTTAAGACTAATAAGAAAATATAAATTCTCCTCTTTGTCTTTATTGTGAGCATACGTCTTGATGAATTGCTTTTATAGCTGATCGAATGTGAGGATGGAATTTTCAGGTAGAGAGTGGAACCACCGCAGTGGGTCTTCCTGCAGACTTGTTACGAACAGACAACATAAAATGTGGTTGAGATTGGAGTACAACCCTAATAAATTACGATATTGTTGAATGTGCTCCTTTAGATTGGTACCCTTATATTTACGTATTTTGGAGTATGGAAACCTTTCAGTACTTCCATATCGAATAACTCTTTGGCAATTGGACTACCTTGCAGGTAAGATTATCTTTATCGCCTAAAGCTTGAGCTTCAATCAACTCCTTGATATGTTAATCTATATGCTCTTATATAACGTATTGACGTGTGGCGTGAGTGGCTTGGCGAGATGGTTGAGGATTATGAGTGTCGATGCCTTCACTCAAGCGATCACGTGCTAGAATCTGAGGTCGAGGTCGTTGTTCTTCTTCTTGATGCTTAGAAGGCCAGAGATCTCTGCTAATATCAAACTGAACTTTACCGCCCAAATAAATGGAAGGTTCGTGTTGAATGTTTCTGGAAATGGTTTTGTTGGTGGCTCCTCGAGGTCTTAATCTCTCTCGTGCGGAAAATTGAGAGTTCTTCAAAACTTGATCACAGTCTCTGGTTTGGGGAGCCTGTTGCGCATCCTGCAAAGCTTGTAACGCAGTCTACATGGTCGTCATATGTTCTTCATATCCCTTGAGTGCTATCAAACGAGCTTGTTACTCTGTTTCGAGCTCTTTGCCCCGGAGCTCTCGGTCAAGGGTTAACTGACGCGAGCTCATTACGTTTCTCTATCTCGGCGTGGAGGTTCACCCGTAGTTCTGTAAGTTATTCTGGCTCAATTAAAAGATTAAGCTAGATTCCTATTATTGGTCGCTTGGAAGTGACCATGATTGGAAATGGATATTAGAGTGAATGTATGCTTTAGGATATCGTGGAAATGCATTTTTTCCCACAGACGGTGCCAAATGTATTGGCCTAATTCCGTAGCTCAAAATATCTCAAAATTAGCTCTTACACCAAATGTACCTCTGACAAAACTTCTTGTTTCAAGATCAAGTATTTATAGTTCAAGAGATTACTTATAATAAGATATTAGCCTCAAGCAATAAAAGTTATTGTTACTAAAACCCTCAACTCGAGGTCGTGGCTTTTTTACATATTCAAAGGTTTTCCACGCTAAATCACCTGTGTCATTTCTTGTTTTACATTAATTTTTGTCACATGTACATTTGGTGTAAGAGCTAATTTCGAGCTATTTCGAGCTACATAATTAGGCCATTACACCAAGCATTTTAAGAAGCTAACCAATAGAGATTTTTAACTCAATCAAAGGTAGTACTAATGAAGTAAAACTACTACTCGTAACAAGCAAAGTTACTGCTTGGTAACGCCCTTTAAGTGACATCACTCATCTATTGAGACTCTGCTATTAATCACTCTTGGACATGATCCAAAACTGCGTAGGTATCTTGGAAGAAATGTGGCTTTAAAATTTATAGTTACAATATTTACCCCAGCCATGGCCACGTGATAAGGTCGGGGATGATCTGTTCGGATCGTCCGGATTACCTCGCAGTCTTGTACCCAGTGCCTGACTCTCCCGTGTCCAGCTTCTAATACTTCCTTTTCCATTTTGGTTCATAGGTGAACTTCATATTCACCTTGCCTAGTTACTAGTGGATGTATTATAAATCCTGCCAGTGTTATAATCTCTCGCCTATCCATGGCTGCAACATTGTCTATAACCATGTCACCATGCCTGATATTGTGCGACACCGGCACGTGCGACACTGGCACATGGGTATGCTTAGAAAGCATGAGCTTGTGGCTTTAAACCAACAACTATCGTTTTGCTCATTAAATAAGTAAAACTTAAATCAGGTTGTGAGCTATCGAATATTTACTCGGAAGCACAATATTTTAAGCGTGGAAAACTAATAGAATATTTTGAATATTGCTATCTTCCTGAGGGTGTTCTAAGCCCCAAGGTTCTGTATAAGGAATGTATATTATAGCCAAATGACCTATTTGTTACGAATGTATGGGGATATTAGATGTTTAGCATAAGAGTGGATTTATCCCCGAATTTTGTTGAGTTCCTAGATAGGTAGATTAATTATATCTTAAAACTAACGATCTAGGAGTATATTATGGTGCTATAATGTCCTATATACTTCTAGATGTAATCAGGTAACATCTAATTGCACCTAGATACGAAAAACCGGTTCCTAAAAGCCATGTTTTTAGAGATTAGACTAGGCCAATCAGTGATTAAGTGTTTAATAATATCCTGGATATTATAGTGCATTCATAAATGACTCTAAGTCGTATCTGAATTAGTCAATATTTCATTTTATCTCAAACCCCTAGTTAGAATAAATAGTATATAGGGGCATGCAATGTTTTAAAAATTAGTTCTGTAATTTTGAGTACAGAAAAAAAAAATCTACAAACTACAGCTCTCCCTCTCCTTTCTCCTATACGATTTAGGGTGAAACCTCTTTCTCTCTCTCTCAAATTTAATTTCTAACCTAATCGATTGATCATCTAGGGTTTGTTTACTCATACCCATCATCCAATTTGTGTCACAATTGAAAAAGAAGAAAACATTTTAATGGGGGGGGGGGGGGGGGGAGAGGAGAAGACCACGCACACGGACATGGAGATTTCAGAACTAAGGTGTGAAGCATAAGTGGAGGCCCATATTGTTGGCCCATTTATTGGAAGCGAAACACTGTCATTGCTATGGTTGGAATCTTCCTTGTTTGCATCCTTATTGCCATCAAATCTACGGAGCTCGAGGTATTTTACCGCATTTTGTATCGAATTGTTCTTGGTTTTTAGTATCTGATTGTGTGTTTTAGGTTAATTATGTAGAAATATATTAAATTTGAAGCCCTAACATTAGTGTCTATATTGGGTTGGAATTGAAATTTGAGTTTAGATAAGTTATAACTATAAAAGAGATATTCTATTAGAATCTTAGCCCAATAGAACATCTAATTCTTTTGAGGATTAAAGCTTTACCATTTGCTTGGAGGAAATCTCACAGAGATTCTTAGGATTATAGTTCAAGGAGTTTGTGTCTAGGACAAGTGTTTGCTAATGGTAAGCTATCTTACGAATGATGGACATGATCAGTAGTAACTCATATGGTGAGAGGGAAACATGAATTTGTTTCAGAGGTGCATCCATGCAAGCAAAATTTTAGCTAAATATTTCTTAACCACTTTGTAATGTTGTTTACTGAAGTTATGGCTAAGTCCTTAACAACTTTCGGTTAAATCTGGTAATCCCAGATTCTGAACCCTCTAGATCTGCCTATAGGCAGCAAGTATGTTGTATCCATCTGCCCAAAAAAAAATTCCACTGGCTCTTGTAAGAGACTAGGAAAATAAAATGTTTACTTCTATCTAATATAAGAGGGGTCATAATGAAAAACTATAGTATGTTAACCCTATAGTGTTATTTTCCCAAAAAAAATCAAAAATAGGGTCCTCCTAGATGTCATACCATTATTATCCTATAAGCTATCATAAAATGCTTGAGTAGATATTAATATGTTTTCTTATATCATATATATGTTAGTTAATTTTTCTATACAAGGCACCCATTCCCAAAAGAAATTTAAAAATGAGTCCCCCCCCCCCCCCCCGAGGTAGGTTCAGTCAATATGAATTTTTCAAAAAAAAAAAAAAACTAAATTTGACCCCCACGTGTCATGCTACAGTGCTGATATGTTAGTAAGTGGGGGTCTACATGCCACGTGACCCTACCATGTCAATACATGGGACCCCCAAGTGCCACGTCAGCGTATCATGTCAGCAAATGACATCATCTGATACGTGGCAGAGCCACGTCAGTCAGGTGTGGCCTACCCCATACTACATTAGCAGTGACACATGGCATGCCACGTCAACTTAGTGGGATCCCATATGGCACATCACCACTGATACATGGCAGTGTCACGTCAGCGCGTTGGACCCTCGGTGCCATGTCATCCGAACCACGTGGTAGTGACACATCAACACGTTGACTCCATGTGCCACATCATCGATATTACGTGTTGACATGTCATGTATGACACATCAGCACTGCGGGGCCCTTCCATGCTACGTCAGCACGTGTGGGACCCACTAGCTATCCTATCCTGAAATGACACGTCAGCACTGTAGATCCCACCACAGTTTGATGACGTCATCAACCCTAAGGAATGACGTCAGCAAGCTATAAACCCTAGGATGACATCATCCTTAGGTCAGCCACCGTAAAAAAAAATTGACAGATTCGTCGTAGTTTTTCACTGTTTTCACGGCCAATTTCTCGACGATCTGTTTACTTCCAAAGGGCGTGTAATATATGCCTACAATCATTGGAACGCAAGCTTCGCAACAAAATACTACCATAGTCTAATGTTGATGGAAAAAATACCCTAAAATACCTTTGAAAATAGTCCTTGGAAAAGAGTAAAAAAATAGGTTAAAATGCAAAAAAAATCCTTGTTTTTTTCACCAAATCAGCAAAACTCATAGTAATTTATAGATCTAACATGTATTCAATTAAAAAACGATAGAATTCAACGAATAATCTGAATTATACATCTCCGTAACATAAAAATTAATCATTTTATGAGGAAACCGCGGAGATCTAAATTTTTGCTCTAACAGCTCTGTGAGTCACGCTAATAACGTATTAAGAACAAAAGCACCTACTCTAGTCTAACATACAATCACATATAGTATAACACGTGATAGAGAGCTGACATATAGCCTTTATTATGAACTTGTTAGGTTACAAAGAAACCACCTTAAAGGTGTATATATAAGAGGCTACAACAGGTCTCTAAAACTCTCCCCATAAAGCTAGTGTTAGGAGTTGATGGACAATCGGAAAACCCAGTTCGGGTTGGCCCATACCAAATGATTCCAACAGTTTCAATATGATTTTGGCCATTAAGTGTACTTGGATGTGTTAATCAATATTTTAGGTGATTGCTTCAAATTTGAAGGTTGGGTTGGGGGCTGAGTATGTAAATGGACTACCCGCCCAATCTTTAGTTGGGGCATACACCTGATTACAAAAAAGTTAAAGATGTTGTGTTAAGTATATTTATTGAGCTCTATTGTAAATCAACTAACCATAAAAAAAAGTCGTAAGATTGAATGAAGTCATGGAGAACATGTTACCCGGCCAACCCCCGATCAAACTTAATTGGGCAGAGCTCTTGCAATGGCTTCAAAACATGATTAGAGTATTAATCCGGATTTACTACCAACTTTAAAATATAAGATCGATCATGTCACTTGTCTCCGAGATACACATTTAGGTTGCCCAACTTCAACTTGAAAAGTACGGGAACAGTTGAAATTAGGGCGTATTATTCATCACCAATCTTTTTTACCCTTTTCTCTTCTCGCTCTGCAACAAGGGATACATACATACATACATACATACATACCCCTACTCTCCCAAAGGTACGTCTCTCTTTCTCTCTCTCTCTCTCTCTAAAAACTCAAAGATGATAGAAGCAGAGAAGAACCCTCGCATGAGGAGATTTTAGTCAAACCACATAAACCCAAACCCTAACCCTCTCTCTCGAGAGATCTCTTAAACTTCAATTCTAGGGTTTCATCTCTTAATTTTGGCTCAAACTAGTTTTGAATTTCACCCGATCTGGAAAACTTTCCCCTTTTGCATGATGAGAATTCTCTCTTTTGGAGGTTTTAGTATTGCATTTCGGTTTGGGTAGTAGTGATCTGTAGTAGTGTGTTGTTGTGGAGAGAGACTCTTAGAGAGGAAGAAATGGGGAGTGAAGATAATACTCTTAACCCAATTGATGCAATAGCTGGAGGGCTTGTTTGGGTGAGGCGGCGAAATGGGTCGTGGTGGCCTGGGAGGATAATGAGCATGGATGAATTCCCAGAGACTTCTGGGGTTTCTACTAAAATGGGTACTCCAGTTAAGCTTTTGGGGAGGGAAGACGCAAGCGTGTGAGTTTTTTTTTTCCATATTTTATTTCATGTTTCTATTGGTTTTCTATGATTTTTTGTGAATTAAATGATAATATTTTCGTATATGAATATGGGGTTTTGTGGATTAGTATTGATTTAGATGTCAATGCTCTAATTTCATGTATTGCTGGACATTTGCTTGAGAAAGTTGTGCTTTCAGATCTGAGTAAAGTCACATGATTTTAGTGAAAGGCTAGTACTTTTAGATGTTGTTTGTGGCTGTTGAATTTCTAGAGGTTTAGCTTTCTTGAAGGAATGTAACTTGTTAACTGTAGCTGTGTGATAAAATGTTGCAACAATGTAGATTCTATCAATTTGCAATGAAATCTAGGTTGGGATCATAGTTAACTTGGTGTTACGGTTGATTCTACTACTAATTTTGACCCCAATTAAGTACCCCCACAGAAAAGACCTGGCTACTCCGAATTTAGTAATCTCACTCTGAACAAGATCCTAGTTAATGTGGTGCAATCATCGGTTCTGCTAAGTTAATCGCCTTTTGAGCAAATACCCCACCCCTCGAGGTATCACAATCTTCTTACCTTTAGGAATGGGCTGTTCTCAGTTCTGATACCATTCTATAATGATCAGTCTACTATACTACTACCAATATTATTTCCACTTAGCTGCCCCTAAGGAAGTGTATGGTTATAGACAATAGTGTCAAGCAGAGTCAAATCCGAACTTATGAATCTTACTCTTGATGGGGTCCTAATCAATGTGAAACTAAAGTACATGATACAACCATCACTTATACAGGGTTAAGGCGCCTTTTCCTGCATACCCCTTATTGGGGAGAAGGGTTATAACTCCGTCATAATGAACGATGCAGCTATTTTGCAATCAAACAGTAGAACTTTATAAGCTCCTCATGCTGTGGTGCCCTTTGAAATTGTGTTGTTAGATGTAGGGCTCCCTACCAAGTTTGTGCGCATAGCGTGTATCTGGGTCTTTGTTATCCTAAAGTTAATGTAGGAGCCAGCATCTCACTACTCTCCTTCATAGAAAGTGGGACTTGGGTTACAAATCCCTTGAAAAACACAACATAGCTAGAATACTGCAACACATTTGGAAATATCTATGTTATGAAATTGATATTTAGAGTTGGAAGAGGTTGATTTTCTCCAAATCCACCATTGAATATCCACTTGCATTTCCTAATACAAATGCATAGTTTTAAATAGCGATTATGATGCCTTTATAACGATAGCAGCAGAACTTTTTCCTTATATTGATATTAACAGGTTTAAAATAACAAACATTATACTGATGGTGGCCGTGATAGCAAAAGAATATATTTAAAATCTCTTATTTTGAAGAAAAATAAATAAAAATGGACATCTTTGAATAACATGTGAATTTAACACCGTTTATGATGATAATGGTCTTTTGTCGCTTGGCTGGTGTACTGATCCATGTAAAACCTTTGATACAATGCAAGACTCATATTTTCCAGTTACAAGGCAATAAACGAGATTGAAGAGCAAACTACGTGGTATCACCTAAATTAGTTGATAGTTGATTTACATAATTAACATATGCATATGCAATGAAATAATCAACGCTATGTGTTTCTTAAAGAATTTCTAGTGTGAGTAAAGCTGTAAGTGTGTTCTTCTTAATATGATTGCATAAAATAAAATCAGCGGTATCTTTTGTCTATTCCCTAAACTCCCACACCACAAACATCCTAATGTCGTCAAACATTGCCATCAAATAGCATGAGTGTATTGAGCATCAGCAACACCTTAAATTATGGAACGCACAGCCCTTCATCAAGTATGTAATTCAAATAGTAGAAAAGAGTTAGTTATTCATTTTGCTTAATTAAAGTTCAGGGTTCTTATTCATTTGGAATCTACAATACAGAGTCTTTCAAGTGATTTTATATATGTTATCTGAGGTTAGAGAAAGAAGGAATTATGTTCCCAGTGAGTTTACAGTGAGAGAGATGATCTTCTTAAAGTAGAGAGAGGTCTGAGATGTGCAAAATGCATCATATTTGTTACCTCTAAAAGTGCCAATGATCTCATATTGAGGTAGCTATTCTCTATCCTAAAGTTAAAGTATGGTAGCATAGTTACCGAGTCTCTCTAAGTTCTTATATAGGCCTTGGGAGTTTTATAGGCCACTGTAACTATTTCACAAGCAAATAATTTAGCATTTACTTTAATTGCTTAAGAGGATATCAGTAGTTCTCAAAAAATAAAAAAAAATGGTTTCAATCAGTTCCAAACGCTCTGAAAGTGTGCCTTCAGAGATTTAGCAAGTTTGCGACAAATATCCGATAAGATTTGCTTCCTACAGTAAAATGTAGAAACAATTTTCTTTTTTGTTTGTTTGCATTTATCTCCCTATGTCAGATTGTAGAGAGCCTTTTAATGATGCACTTACGCTTAGCTTACTAATTGCATAAAGTTGCTTAGTTTACGGCTGCTTTTATTAAGTTGCATCTGACATCATTTTTGGTTGTCAGGGACTGGTATAATCTCGAGAGATCAAAGCGAGTGAAAGCATTTCGATGTGGCGAGTACGATGAATGCATTGAAAAAGCAAAAGCTTCTGCTAATATTCTTAATAAGAAAGTCGTGAAATATGCTCGTAGAGAAGATGCAATTCTTCATGCCCTCGAAATTGAAAGTGCTCAAAATGGTAAAGGACATGAAGAATTTTGCTCCAAAATCAGTACTTCAGATGACATAAAAAATGATCCATTGATTAAAGAACCACAGAATATGTCTCGTCCTTCCAAAATACACGAGTATATGGCTGGGGAAGTCAATATTTCTAAGGGGAACTCGAAAAAGAGACTAAAAACCCCTAATGATTCAGAGGATGATGGGTCTGAAGGGAGTAAGCGAATGAGAGGTCTTGAAGATCTAGGCATAGGTTCACCGTCGAAAAGGAAGGAAAATATAATGTTGTCACATGAGCCACTTCAATTAGACAATGCTTCATTGATGGAGTCGAGTTTAGGCAATGGTTTGCCTAATGGTGGTTTCAGACACAGCAGTGGGGATACTTATATATCTCTGAAAAAAAGACCATCTCAAGCTGCACATGCTCATGAAATTCTGAAGAAAAAACATCGTCGCCGTCAACTGAGACAGGTTTTGGAGAGTTCAGTTATGGTGTCTGTTCCTGTTGTTTGCGACGGGGATGCAAGCCCGAATCAGTTTCCTCTTCAGGGAGTATTGGAATCTATTGACTCGAGAAAGAAAAACATTGCAGCTGTTATTAGTAATAATTCGGATTCTACTGGGGCTTCATATGAGAAAGAGAACTCAATAAATGCTTCTGATCACACTGGTGATGTAGAAGTTGATGTTGCAGATGTTCATCTTGAAATGAAGAATGATGAACTATCCCGAAAGTCTGAACTCCGTGAGAACTGCCGTTCTGACGGCTTGTTTGATGTGCCATTCGTCGAGGAAGAAAAACAGACTGGAGGTATGCTTCATGTCAGAGTAAATTTTTCTGATATTTTTACTTGGTACCATTAGTACATATTCAAATTCTTTGTTTTGTTTTTTTTGTTTTGGAATCCAGAAGTTCGTCGAGTTCATCATTTTTCACCATTCTCCTAACTATGCAAATTCTTTGTTCAGTTCCAAAACAGATAAATCCAGTATTTTAGGAAAAATTATTATTTGATGAAAATAGTTTACCGGCTCTCGGGAGCTGGAAGTAGGTTTCCTACAACTTCAAGGACTCAATTAACACTTGGACAATTTTAGTCAACACAAAAGTATTCTATTTTAAGTAAAAAATTATCTATCATATCCATGGATTAAAAAAACGTACCGAAGCACCTCACTGGGTGATAAAGATTTGCGTATTGAGACTTACTTGCCAATTAGCGAGGCTTTAAACTCAAAGTTGATTTTGTGTACCTTTTATTTCTTATTTTTGTAGAGGATATCTCTTGAGGTTGGTTTTAATAATTAAGTTGTATTTGTCATGTTGATCATAATTGTTGGA
This sequence comes from Kingdonia uniflora, assembly GCA_014058105.1. Lineage (NCBI taxonomy): Eukaryota > Viridiplantae > Streptophyta > Magnoliopsida > Ranunculales > Circaeasteraceae > Kingdonia > Kingdonia uniflora. The sequence continues at coordinate 255,579 of JACGCM010000420.1, read as the reverse complement.
AATATGTTTATTTAGATGTTAATAGACATGAACGATGGAGTTCAAATTAACTGTTGGGCAGATTGTCCAATTTGGTCCTTTTTTTTTAACTTTAGCCTTCTGTTTTCCTTAAATCTTCTGTTTTCTTTATTATCATACCCTTTTCTTCTTCTTCTCAGTTTACCTTTCTCTATACAAACCAAAGCTTTCTAATATGGAAGGATAATTCTTTATTCTGCTATACCATTTTGATTTTGCAGGTTCTTCTGTACTATCATCTTCTGCATCTAAAAGGCTGGAATGTGGTGTCCTCAGAAGGCAATCTAGTCCATGTAGTAGAGGTGAGTCTATATCCTTGAGCAATGAACCACCTGACGACTCCGGTGGTTCCACCAGCTTTGCTGTTCCTGTTAATAATGAATATGAAGGGGTTGATAGAAGTCTTTCAAAGTGGCGGCTGAAGGGGAAAAGGAACTCAAGAATCCTTGGTAAACAAAATGGGAAAGGTCCAGATTCATGGAGATCATCATTAGATTCCAAAGACATGCTTTGGTCGGAAAATCGTGTGAAACTGAAAAAATCTGAAAGAATTGAAGAACAAAGAAATGGCTCTCGTCAATGGAGGGATTCGATATCACTCTCAGAAACCCTAAGAATGGAGCCTAATTATTTGTACAGTGGGCCTCACCACCGCCGGCCTCATATCAGAAATTACTCCAGTTTTCAGATTTCAGACCCACATAACAGAAATACCTATAGGGGTGGTACGTTAGTTGATGTTAATCTGGAAGTGCAAGGGAGCTACCGAGGGAAACACGTGCCTCTGGTTTCTCTCATGAGCAAATTGAATGGTAAAGCAATTGTTGGTCATCCTCTAACGGTAGAAGTTTTGGATGATGGTTGCTGTGATATCCCAAGTACTATATGTAGTTCTCCGGAAACGATTGAAGATCGGAAGAGCCTTGTCAAAATTTTAAAAGTTCAGTCTTCTTTTTCACCAAGAAAAGTTCCAAAGTCGTCTAAGAAGACCCGAAGACTTTCTTCTATCAATGTTGCTTATGAACAAAAAGGGGCCAAACAAAATCCAGTGTTCGAGAAGGTTAGACCAGTTATTTCTTGTGTTCCCTTGAAGGTTGTGTTTAGTAGAATAAACGAAGCAGTGAATCATCATTTGACTCGTCCAACAGATCGATTATCTGGAGCAAGTAAACCTTAACTTGACTTATTCTTTTTCTTTTGAACTATAAGTCAGTTACAGAGCCAGTTATTTATCTTTCTTTCTTTTTTTATTTAAGTTGAGACGCTTAAATTTGAGATAATGGTCTTAGTTTTTTTATTACAAATGAATATGGTAGTAGGAGGCTCAGTTCTGTATTTATTTTTTTTCATTTCGGATAATCGATATAGTGCACTCTTCGCAGGGTCCTGCCCTTTTGTATATGATGTAATATTACTTGAGGTGTAAACGTGATGTCTGATTTTCAGCTCTATTTTATCCTATTGCATAATAGCAGTTTTAGGTTTTAGCAGAGAATGGTATGGAATCGGTTACCCTTGCTATTTTTCTCTATGAGAAAAATGAATTAATTCCTCTTGAGGGGTGGGAACGTCAATGTCAAGAAGACTTCCATTGAGGAGGAGAGTTGATTCTCATCTATTGGCACGCATATACACCTTCTCCTTTGCAAAAATTAGTCATATTGCAGTTCAATGGCAATGTTGATGACAGACTCGGTATGTACACCAAGATACAAGGTTGTAAAAAAAGGGCTATTCTGTTTTTCCGAACTTATGTTGGTCCGTGGCCGTTTGCCTACAGCTTCCAAGGGATTTTATTGGATTTTTGTATCTTATTAGTGGGATTTTGAGAAGCTCTAGTAATAGAAAGACTGAAAAAGCTAGTTAGGATTAGTACCGTGAGAACATAGTTCTAAGAATGATTCCTTTGTTCTTGAGTTCATATTTCTGGGTGGTTCTATAATGAGACATGTAGTGGTAAGATATGTTCTATGTGGAAGTTTAATTTTGAGCTTGCACAATTTAGCCAACTTTGATTGTTATCTTCCTTCAGACTATTTCTGCTGGGCTCTTGTTACTGTATTGGAAGGCAGACATGAGACATGAAATCACTAGCAAGAATATTCGGAGTAACTGCATAAATTATTTGGTATCATTTTAGATTGATTTATTAAAAGGAGGTATGTTCTTTGGTGTGCACGAAGGCAAGGGAAGAAGTTTGGAAGCTTTATGGATGTCTTGACTGGTCGATACTTTTTCATGGCATCTTTTATGTGATAAAAATCCTATGGTGAAGGCACTGGAAATTCCTGTCTACCAACGTTGCTGAAGAGTGAACAAGGATCGGCCACCTACCCCAGCTAGAGTATTATAAGTCTTTTCGTCCATACAGCGGCCAGGTTGCAACTTGAGAGGGTTCAACCCGTGCTTCGGCTAGTGGAAAATCCTAACCAGACCGTGGAATGTGGGAAATTTCACCTTGATGTTACCTCAAATTAATTTTCCCGCAGTTGAGAACGATTTCTTCAATGTAAATTTGGTACGCCTTAGTGATCCCCCTATTGACATTTACATTTTGAATAGTCATTTTTCTCACTTCTTAATCTTATCTTAATCTATTTTTATGTGCATTTCAAGTTTTGTAAGCTAATTTACCTTTGTTTTTTTGTTTTTTTTTTTTTGGTTGTCTTCACTTCAATGTTTTCATTTTGTTGCTTTTACTTGCATGATATTCATGCTGTAAATAAGGTACAAAATTAGAAACACCACAAATTTTAACATAACAATAAGTATTAGAATGTATGAAATGGCCAAAAAGAATAATCACAAGTGTTGCGTTGATGGCCCAACAAAAAAAAATAAAAAATTCTCGGTGCAATTTGAGGCCTATTGTCAAAAAAATTAAGGATTTTCATGTTGTTAACATAGACGGTAAAATTTCATACACACAAGAAAACAAAAAACACACAAAGGTAAAAATATTAACTAAAACCATAGAAAAGAAAGGAAGAAAATCATATGAGACCGAGATCAAACAAATGCATAAATCAAATCTAATAAATTTTATTGTAAATTACCAATGAATAGAGGCAATCAAAAGAAGAAGAAAATTAAAGAAACAAAATTGGCATATATTACACATATGAATTAGTATGTACCTCTTAATCAACACATAGAAATGAAACGTAATTGTCTGAAAGGTAATGGAATCTGGATAGCATACCTGATTGTTTCTACATGTATGAAGTTTTCCACGGTCAATTTTACAACTGTGAATCCAATAATACAGTCGTAGCGTCGTGTCCGTCTTTAAAAATTGCTTTGAGAGAGAAATGAAAAAAATAGGGTAAATTTATGGGAACAATATAAATTTCTGACATTCGTAGAAAGTAGAGTAGAGTTGCGTTTTACATGAATGGCGCAATGATTTTGAATTTAAAATTTTTAAGGCCATTTTAGTATACTTGTGTGTTGTTCATGAATTTGTGTAGTATAGGTAATTATCGTGCTAGTGCCAGTACATTGTACATTGTACATTGTACATTGTAAGTAACATGTTGAATATGTCCTAACTCCTACGCACTCCCTCTGTAAATTGGGAAAAAGAAAAAGAAAAAATAAATCGTAAGGCTCCCCTTATGTCTACATTGTAATATTATTAGAGAAATTGTTTCACAAAATAATTGCCTAGTCACGCAAGGTAAAACTTAATACTCTCAATTACGAGTCCAAAAGAGTCAAAAATTGCTACTTGCAACGTAAATTATTTTCTTAGTTACGAGCAATGTGGCGCATGCCAACGCATTATTTGTAAGATTTAAGTTGGGTTTGAGTGTAATTTTGTGATATATTAAGGTTTATCTTTTTTCTCTTATGAATACTATATTATGCCCGCATTTTTAACAAAAATTATGTGCCGGATAATAGTCTTTGCAATATGATAACTGGATATTAATCGATTTAGATCAAAGACACTTGTACTAATTTTTTCTTTCTTTCTTGAGGTACTTTGAATGACATTCCCATTTGCGCGTTGTTAAGTCTGTTCTTACTAAGGTTAAAGAATCTTTGAGCGAATTGAACGAAAGCTTACGAACTATTGTGATTTTCATATCCAAGTGGAAACACATAGCTTTTCGATTCTATATATAGGATATCAGAGACCGCTATCAAATGACTTAAATGTACTTTGTATTATAATTTGTAATTTTGAAATAAATCTACCTAATTTGGTTTAATTTTTTTAATATAGCTTCGTGTGTTGACTTCTTTATTTTAATTTTTGTGTATTTGGTTTTGTTTCAGATTACGGAAGAATAGATGCATTTTTATTTGTAAGGGGATATGGTGTAATTAAGGTTTTACCGCCATTAAGGACTAGTTGATCAAGAGATAAAAGGGTTGAGTAAATGGTTTCTATTTGTTTCATACCTATGTTTTTTCCCGTGTGTTAATCTTACTAAGGCAGACCTATTCTAGATGTGTTTGCATATGTAGAGTTTTTTGCTGAAACAAATATGGTACACATAATCTGTAGGAACAGGATATTCCCAAGAAGTTGGATTATAAAATTTTTGTCAATGAATCAAAGACCTACTGCGGGAGTAACAGTTTATAAAAATTGAGATCTGTTAAGTCAACATTGAATTCAACGATTTTTGGTCCATAACATTCCAAATATTGGTTATATTGTCCATTTTTATTTACTTCCCCCATCCCAAGTTAAAATCGCATTACCGATTATCTCCGCTGCAATAATTATTCCATCTTTCCCAATTAATGTTATAAGAGAATATACCATTATTTTCCGATGAGAGTAGGCAAGTAGACATGAAGTCATGTTGTCGTGCCAAATATTAGTAGTAACCCTACAGAAACAAAGATATTATAAATAGAAAAATATGTACTACACAATACACAAATTTGAGTAACAACACTACAACTCAACCGAAAATGTTTGTGAGTGATTTATACATATGCTAACCATTAGATTTATGTATGAGATGAAAGCTTAGCTAAATCAACGGGCAACAACTATCTAAATTACGTGATCGCAAACATTTCCAGTGTACAAGGCAGAGCATATAATAGGGTAGAAAATGAACTAATGAAAAATAAACATTCCTCTGGTCATTACTGAAACATGTTGTGTTGAAAATTGTCCTAACGATAAAAGACAACATAGTTACACTTAGAACATAACAACCTACATTGTGATACTATTCATCATTACACTTGCAATGTATTTCCATAAATAATAGTATGTTCATATTTTTCTAATTAACGTTTAACGCCTCTTAATCCATATCAGTCACTTCCCTATGTATCTATTTCCTTAATCAACTTCTGTGCCTCGAGTGCCTCTATTGTCAAATACGTGAGCTCCTCTTGATCCTTTATAACTTTGTCCACACGATTCTTAATTAGAAAGTGATTCGTAAACATTGTTCCCCCAAAAGTTATCTGAGAAACACTGGTCACCTATATGTAATCAGAAAAATAAACAATAAGACGATGATAATGGACATGACTCAGGACACCTAAAAGTTAGTTTTTTATTTATTTATTTGGCACTAATTTCATCAGAGATAAAATAGTGTGATTTATACTTGTCCCTTTGTGTGCATAAGATTTAAATTGATACCAAAGCAATTTATCATGCAGTAGTTTGTTATCGAACTGTGTCGTCTTGCTTATTACAAGAGAAAATCTTAGGATATTGTGTTTCCAATCAAGAATCTTCTTATAGATAAAAACTTGACAGTGGATAGATGCTTGAAAACACACCATTGAAACATGGTCTATGTTTAATCTGTTTAGAACAAGAAAGAGAAAAACACTTCAATTATAATGGTAGCATTCAACATCCAGGAACCACTTTTCTGGAAGGAAGCAAAGGTATAAAAAAAAGTTGCAGGTTAATAAATATTGATGGTCATCAGAGATAAAAAGTAATGTACTCAGCTTAGCAAACATAAAATCAATCAATATCAGAACAAACATCTAGCAAATAAAAGACGATGGGAATAATTCCAAACAATCTGATTACAACTATGTAATTAAAAACATCATTTAGCAAATAAAATAACATGTTCATAGCATAAAATGAAAAATGAATTCAAAACACATTGCAAAAAGAATTCTAAGTTTTAACAATTTGTCATACTTAAAACTTAAAAAGATTTAAAAGACGTGATACTTCTAGTCACTATGAGAAGGCCATAATCTATATATAATCATTGTCTGAGACTATTGGTTTGTACTATGGATTTCCTGCAGCCTTGATAGTAATAGTCTCCTCCTGAGAATACACAAAAGATTTAAAAAATGAGAAACTAAAAATATTTTCACATTGAATTTAATGTGAATACAAAATTTGAAGAACAAAATTTTAAGCTGAAGTAACCGAATTGAATAATTCTTTATACAGACTTCAACTATTAGTGTAAAGAAACTTTACTATTTGTTTTTGAAATTAGATAGCAAATATATAATATATGTTAATAAAAGCCACTCTTACTAGAATTTGGGAGAGAAAATGTGACTTTGATATGAAACTACAAGAAAATTATTTGTTTTTCTTCAAGTTTACTAATGTAGAAGATAGAGAAAAAGATTTTAAGGGTGAGGTTAGTCAACATTGCCAACATAATGTTTATTATAAGGCCTTGAACCTTAAGTGTAGAAACAGACAAGCCTATTCATAACATTGTACCTATTTGGGTGTCACTGAGAAAGGTCTCATCCTATTTGTGGAACGCAGATGGCATTGAGCAAATTACAAACCTGATTGAGATCCCTTTAAGGTTGGATACCTAGTTATATAAGAGATATGCTAAGCTCTGAGATATGCAATAGTTTCCCAACTATATGAAGCAACTCCATATGGATAAAGACTAAATTATTTGGACTCCAAATAGTAAGGGAAACTTTAGTGTGGCTGCAACTGTGGATAAGTTGAGGTCTGCTAGGCCTGTGAATAAGATCTATGATTATTTATGCTGGCGTGTACAAATTATTCCAAGACATGGTTTATACTCTAGAAAGCTTTGAGGAAGTGTTTTACTACAAAGGATTATTTACTTCATATAAGGGTTGTAAGTAGTTCTCTTTGTTATATATGCAAAACTCACAGTGAGAACATATAACATCTCCTTATGGAATGCTTATATGCAAAACAACTACGGTAGTCTTGAAAGAAGCAGCATGAATAGAACCCCTGATACCTGGCTTGAGAAAGTGGAATAAATTAGCTCGATGGGTAAAGAAAGCACCAAATACAAGATTATGAGTTCAGCTCTTGCTGCTATGGCATATCATATCTGGAAATGAAATGGTGTGGTGCATATAGGGGAAATTGCTCAAATTAATGTCACTTTCAAGGTGATCATCTCTGATGTTTGTAACAGGCTTGAGCAAACAAATATTATGTCTCAAGGTTCCTGACTCAATTCTTTCAAGGAGAATGCGTCACTACTTATGGAGCCTTAACCCCAAGTTCACCATGAAAGACAATTTGGGTTAGTTTGGAACTTTGGAGCCACCCAATCCTGGGGATATTAAAATTAATTGTTATGGGACATTCAGTTTAGATGGAGGGAAATATGGAGGTATAATAAGGGAGGATAAAGGCAAATACATCATTTGCTATTATGGAAGAAGAGAATCTGGGTTAGACGTCTTACATGAAGCTCAAAGTATATAAAAGGCCTCGAGATAATAGTTCATAATGGTTTTAAATGGTGGTTATAGCAACTAGGACCAAATGTGTTCAGCAATATATGGGAGATGCAACTAAGGCTAAATAAGGGAGTTACTTCACTATAAAAGCAGCTATTTAGATCACCCTTGTGCTTGAAGAAGTTACAGCTATGTATGACTTCAAAGAATGTAATAAGGGTGCAGATAGTATATTGCCTAGATCCTTATCCTCTAACATGTGTACTATAATTGAGGAGGATGCTAATAGGACAATGTACAAACACTTATTAAAAAAAAGTGTTATATACCATGTGAAAGAGTCTTGCCCAAACCCCTGAAAGTACCAAATAAAGCTAATAAATGTTCGATACCCTGAAGTCCAAAGATCCTATGAATGCCAAGAAATAGAAAGATCACTAGTCGGAGCCATGGACTGATTTGGGACTACTTCCTATTGAACAGTTTGGTTTGGATATCTTAAAACATCGGTTCTGTGAATGTTTTTAGCTCGCACACTTTCATATTTGAGCTTGCAAAAAACTTTTTTCTACCTTTGGGGAAAATGCAGTATCCTCTCAGTTACTGGAAGATGTAGTGACAACTTCAACTCAGGGGGCTTTCAACTTATTGGCTAGATATTGGATTTGCAACTACTATTTCCCCAACACTCCCTCATTTTTTACAATGTGAGTCTCTTCTTTAATTAATTGATCATCATTGGAGCAGAATATCCCTCTGTTTAAGTTAAACAAGAAAACTTGTAAACATTATAATCCATGGTTGGCAGTGTTATCAAACACAAAATGCTATAGCAAAAGATTATAATAGCATTAAATACTCACATGGTTGAAGATGAAATAGGAACTTGTAGCAAAAGTCAAGATGGTCCAAGTTCAAAGAAAACTGAGATGGAAAACGATAAGAAGTGGCTTCAGTCGAGTTTTGGAGATTATAAAATGGATTCACAGCTCAATTCCAATCCGGTCGAACCAACAACTGTACCGCATGGGAGTAAACTTTCAAATTGGACGAACTTCATCTTTTACCTATACAACATGCAAAGCAATTTAACCCCATCATCAATCTCTGACTGAATTTAGAGCTCTGAAAACCAATACACTTTTGTACAAACAAGTAAACGACAACTTGATAAGTTACTACTTTCAATTTGAACATGTATCATGAATAGTAAGAACACAATACTTTAGTTGAAATTCTTATTTTTGGTTAGTAAATATTAACCAAGACATTACTTTTGTTGAGTTGCGATTTCACATTTGGAAGGATGCAAACTTATCAACATTTTCTAGTAAAAACTGAATGTATTCAATCACCTACATATGGACATTGATATTTCGTTAAAAATATTAATTATAATTTAATTTACTGTTACGAAGACACGATGTACCTCTAAAAGGAATGATGCCTTGTCTCTCTTCTAATCGGTTTGGGAAATTAAATCTCTCAATATTTGAAACCTTGCTATAGATGCGATATTAAGTGATATGTTTAACCTAAATTGGCAGGAAAATAGTTGCTATTTATTCATATTAGATAATCAAATGACCACCAACCTTGATGATTATTTAGATTAATAAGATTTAAAATAGCTAAAGAAGCAAGTTATGAAATATCATATAGTTCAAAAGCAATATTAAGGAGGAACAATAATTAGTTTAAAGGTTTAAGTCTATAAAATCTCCTGACATACAGTTGTAGTAAATCCCATACAATTTCAACATGTATACGAAAATCAAGTAAAAATGTCAAGAAAATCAATCACAAAGAGATATTCAATGCTTTGTTAGGTATCTCAAAAAGATTCCTAACAGGAATATTTCAGGTGATTTGGCAATTTGCTAACCATTAGATTATCCGGCATGTCATAACTAAATCTACTTGTTAGGAATTATGAGATAAACAAAGAAAAACTTAAAACATTTAATTTTTGATGCTATATTTGGGATGTGAAGCAGAGGCCAAATCACCTAAAGCGTATAATAAAATAAAAACACTATTTATAAACAGCTTACAATATATGTTGGTTTATTCTTGTATTTCCCCAAATCCCCAAAAATGTTGGAACACTATCTAAAACCGTATTTTGATTCTCAAATGATAAAGTTTGTCCAAGCTTTTTTTCACCCTGAAGTGCTTTGCAGAACAATGGACAAAATAATGTTTAGTGGAGAGAATAATTCAAATTTATAAATTATAATACCATCAACTTAACTCCGTCAAAAATCTAAATATGTTAGGTGTAGCGTAATCAGGAAAGTCTAACATAGTAGCATCATGGAGGTTGCAACAGCCACAATACCATGAAGATCTCTTGTTGTTGAACTTCCCTAGATCTTAAGATTTTAAATTTCATAAGAAATCATGATATGCACATTGCAGAAGGAAAAAAAACCCAAAGTTGTTGATCCTATATTACCTGTTTCAATGAGAACTGACAATAGTAGTGAAAACAATGGTAACCGCAGGATTAAAATGAGTACCACATATGTGGTCAATTGAGTACATCATAACCATCACTGCTAGTCCCCACATAATGGTAATCCCAGGCAATGTCACCACTCTTTCTTCCCTAATATTTATAATGACTGCAGCACTGCCGACAAATATTATGAAATATGTCTCCGCGATTAACTGTATTCAGGATAAACCCAACTTAAATCCTCAATTGGCTCCAAAATTGAACTAAAAGTCTCTAAAAGATTAAGCAATAGTTCAAACTACCTTATACCATTATAGTTCTCGTTACATTTGAAGGGTGGCTCAAGACTCTTTGGAGTTGAGAGGAAGGTGACCTTATTGCAGCAAGATGTAATATGTTGTTATCAAATTTATCATTATAACTCAATAAGAACTTTCTTTCCCCCATTTTATATATACATTGAAATACTTTCTCTTGTCGGCATACAATTGCATATGCAAATACACCTCATTCATTTTGATCCGTAGTCCATAACAAGTTAGGATGAGACTTTAGAATCTCAGTGATAAATATGTCATTTCCAAATGCGGTGGCTTGAAAAATTGCAGCTCCGGCCTCTCCCAACTCAGAGTGTGAAATTTGTCTACAAATAATGTTGAGTATCTCTAGGGATTGGTCATGCATTAACTAGGTGTCGTGAATTTGTTGGATACCTGAAACTGTAATCAAATTGAAGTCAAGAATATAAATAAGAAAATGTTTGTTTGAAAAAAAAAATAAAAAAAATCATAATAGTTGCTAAAATATGGCACAAAAACATAAGTAAAACCCGGGTTGTTACTTACGTGATTGTTCAAGGACACGCCATAGAAATGTATGTAGTCCTTGGGTCACTATACTAAGGAACCCAGTTAATGCATAAATTCTAATAAAAATCTAAGGTAAGAACAACTAAAGTAGCTTGATCAATCTTACGAAAAATAAAACTAAGGGTGATAGAGAAAAAATGGCATGTTGCCGAACGAACCATATCTACAAATTTGATATTTATTTTAGGGTCTGCATCACATACATAAAGAACAGGACATAACTCAATTTGAGTTTTTTTCAGTCCCGTGCCATGATATTTCTCCCAAAAGAACACAAAGTAAGCTGGTACAATAAATAAAAGAAGAAAAAAAAGGTCTATCTGTTGGGGTTCTTGTCGATATACTGATTAGTAGTTAATGTAGTGTGAATGCTCTATAGTTTTTGAGATATGTTACCAAGAACACAGAACATCCATCGCCCCACTTCACTTTATAATATGGGAGATTATGATGGTCAATGGCTATTTATAATTCGCATACATATTTGTAAACATGGGGGGGGGGGGGGGGGGGGGGGGATGATAATAAGAAGGTACCAACATTGTTGCCAAATTCCATTTGGACTTCCAGTAATAAACATGGATGTCTTTCCAGCCAACATGCAGATTGTTGTTACTCCAAATTTTTTTGGAATGACAGCTAGCTTCTCGTACTTATTTAGTATATCCAAAGCAAGATTTGCAGAAAATAGATAAAAAAAGATCCCATCAATATCCATTCTAGAGACAGTGGTACATATATGAAGTGGTATTTACCGTATACATCGGTTATGATTGAAACAATAACGAAATCTTTGGAAGTTTTATCGTAAAGATAATGAACCATATCTTTGTTCCCATTAGTAGCAGCAACAACAAGTGGAAGTAATTCCTGATTATTTCGTATATGCACCTATTTATTATTATTTTGCTACCATAATTTCAGCTCTCTCTTTGATGTTAATTACAGCTATAACTATAAGTGGAGTGAGCCCTTGGTGATTCTTTATTTCTAAGTCCTCCGGCTCTATCCGTTTTACCAGTTCCTTTACAAAAGGCAAATTTTCAGATAGAGCGGTCTTGAAAATAGTAGTCTCCCTAGAAGATGTAATACCCGTCTTGACAGTACTAGGCCGACCATCAATAATCATTTTTGTAGTCACCAAGTCACCTTCTTTCATTGCCCTGTTTAGGATAATTGCCCATGCATAGTCAACATTCACCGTCACTATCAAGCAGGAGTTGTGATATATTAGATTAATAAATAATGATGTTTATCAGGTCCTCCTACATAACTCGAGTATAATGTTATCTAATAGATGGTTCCCTAGGCAGTAATATTAGTGGCTTCTGAAAAGGTACATACTAATCGTTATACCGAGTTGAAAATTATACAATACAACCAAAATTGCCAATCTCAATGGAGTCATAAATGTTACCTGATTGCTCCAGTAACGGTGGTACAACACTCGTTTCCAGTTGCACAAAGACCAAATGATCCCAAATAGCTTTTGCCGAATCTATTCCTAGAATAGAAGAAGCAGCATTAGGCCCACATGAAATTTAGATAGCATGAAGAGCCTTTGCATTGGTCTTTCTTCAAGTCTTGAATTTGGATTAAGTTTTATCAGGTTTTACCTCAGTTCCATCAACAATATCCCACAGGTTCTGACTCATCAAGTAGTTGCTCATCCAAATTTTCCAAGTTTCATAATTTGTCTCACTAAGAGGTTCTTGAACAATTGCAAGTGGTGATACATTATGTGTAACCATCCTAGCTCTTGTAAACTGTAAGAGAATAAATAAATAAAAACAAACAAACAAAATTGTACTACAACCAAGACTGTTCAAATAAAAGATCACTTTTCCTACTATCTTACCCAATCATATACTTAGTTCGATGAAATCCCCCATCAAACCATTGATTTATGGGGGATTGTACATCTCATGCAGCTAAAGTATGTGAATGGGGTATGCAACTGCAAGTAGGCCAACTAAAGACGGTAAATATTATACTACTCAAATACACAAACATAATACAAATAAAAGATCAACAAATTTTACTTGAGATATTTAAACAAACTAGTTAATCTTCTACTGACCTACAATAGCCTTCACAGCCTCCCAGACATCTTTTGGTTATGTAACTAGTAAGCTTGACCATATATAGTAAGGAGTTTTTTTAAAAGCATTAAATGGCTAAGAAACTGCAAGGTGTTGGCGTCAAGGATATGTTGAGAAAAGTAGGAAAAGAATCTTAGACACAAAGTGTAGGATTATGTGGTTACCAAACTTTTCAGTGGGAATCAAAGTGACAGAATGGATATTGCAAGCTTCTCTGAACTTTCCCATTGCCTTATAATTGAGGAGATGACTTTTAATAAAACTAAATATAAGTAATTTGCACAATCCAGTAGCCAGAATGGCTTGAGTAAATTTTAGCTGACATATTTTTTTTGAATTTATTGAGTTAGTACTGTTTAAAAATCAACCAAATAATGTAATCATTTAAGATATGCATTAAATAAATACTTATCAAACTTTTTAACAACAAAGGGATAAAATAAAATAAAAATAGTACATTTACAGCCCTTGATCTATTGGATCATCTCCATTCTAGACATTGTTCATCTTTTCATTTTCCTCATCTTCTTCTTCTCTTTCGTTTGAATCTCCTTCTTAGTTTTTATTCATTTCTTCATGATCCGGTTCATATTCATTGGTTTCTTCATGTTGTTGTTTTTGTAAATGTTATAAGTTTGTCATCCTTTGTATCACCTACCTGCTGGGTTAAATAGTGAATATGATCTATGTGGAATAAATACGAAATTATCATATGCGATAAAAAATAATGAATAATATAAGTACCATTTTGTTTCAGCACTTTGACTTCCATAATATAGTAAATTGTCGTATTCCACCTTACTTATGGACATTGATATTACATTATTGACATAAATGTATCTATAATGAAGAAAAATACATAAATAGTAAATACTTGATTTGGTAGATAAGAAAGTATAATTTTGAATTAAAAGTGTAACTTACCAGGTAATGAACACCAACTAAATACAACTGCCTTTATCTTTCAATGAAACCATCTATTATATTATCACTAGTATTGCATATAGATCATTATATAATAGGGAAACTTTTGCAGGTACTTTCACACAGTGAAACATCTCTTTTAGAAACAGTTGTAGGATTTCATTCTAAGCATATCAATTTTATAATATTTTGGGAAGGCTAAGTTATCTATAACTTTGATTACTGTTACCTGGGACTGAATTTGAAATTCATGAATATAAACCAATGAATCTAACATAGAATATATGAATCATATTAAAAAGGGCAAATAATCGTATCAAATATCAAATATGTAGGGTACTAAATGAGTTATTGATGAAAAAGTAATTCCAACGAACACAAATGAGTGAAGTTTACAACACCAACACCGGCATTTTTGCTTTTAGAAACATCATTGGCAGCAGGTTTTAAAGCACCCCCTTGTTTAGGAAAAAGTAAACAAGGCGTTACAGTAAACAACAATTGATCATGATTACTACACCAAGAACACAACCATAGTCCCTCGGGAACATCTACCACGCTATAACATTTCTGATGCACAACAACCTTACATTTACTATAGATAAGAAGTTTGTTCGACGTATGTCCAAGGTCACCCAAACTGCACAAGTGACATTCTCCTTCGAAAGGGCATACAATGCGAAGTTTCTCTAAACCCACGTCACTCCCCAAAAGCTGTCATTTTTTAGAGGGACGCTCCGGGGTTAAGAAAAGCTTATTACGAACACCTGAGAACCACGACATATCACTAAGTGACAACAACAAAGATGACAACGACGACTCTATTACTTTTGGAACTCCATAAACATCCCCAATGGGGTCAATTTCCATTGCTTGACACTTATTCTCATCCTTCTTCTCCGTCTCTTTAACAACCGCAACCCCAGAGTCCATACCAATAACAACGTCCACATTTGGGGTAGTCATTCTTTCACAAGCAATCACATTTGTGGCATTTTCCTGCAAAGGGGGAATACAAAAACAATTATTCGTACCCAAAGTACAAAGCGACGTCAACTTTGCTTCCAGTTTTTCAATATTAGTTAACACTACTGGCCTAAAGTAATCCTCCATACCAGTCCAAACATTCTGAGCTCAGGGACGCGAACTGTTCCCAGACCCAGACGTCTTTACCCCTGACTTCAAATGAGACCTCTTATGCCCATGAGAATATTTCAACAAGTAATCAGTTAACCCCAACTGGTAAAGTAGAAACCCTTGAAACAAGAATAACCCCTTCTTCTGAATCAAAGGGGCAAAGCTCATACAGAGCCTTATGAGCTTGATTATAGAAGTTAATTTTATTACCACTTCGAGGAGGATTAGAAGAACAACTAACTTGTTCCCGTTGTTGTTGTTGTTGTTGCGAAACCCTAAAAATTGGACAAGGTTTCTCCTCAGTTGAACAACATTTAGATCCTCAACCCATCATCTTCTTTCACCGAGGGCATCTATCGATTGAAGAAACCCTAACACTAATTTCACCAATTTGGTTCGTAAACATGAAGGGGGAAGATATTGGGAATAATACCTTTTTGCTCAATCGATATAAGTTTGATTTGATTTAATTTGATTTGTAGAGGTAGATAGGGAAGGAAGTTTGATTTCTAAAGGGAGAAGGGGAGGGAGATAGAAACCCAAAAATGTCTTTCAATTAGGCAATTAGGGGTTGGACGGCCCATATCAATTCCATCTTGCATAAGTACCATGAAAATAATCAAGGCCGTCGAAAGCATGCTCGTCATACGCATCGCTAAAATGGACGTCTGAAACCAAAACAAAAAGTTGGGTAGTTTTTTTATTATTATAGATTATTTTCTCACTTTTATTCTAATGGAGTTGAAGCTTAAAGCAACTCTAGCAGAAAGTTCGGGTTTGGGTGTGGGCTCTGACAGGGGGCCCACAAAAAATCTAACTCACACTCAGCCTCTCCCAGTAGCAAGTTTGGGTTTGTGACGTGGCTTTTTGTTAAGAGAAGTTCATTTTATCGCCGCTTCAACTGTTTTGATTTCTACATTCCAACTCGACTCATTCTTATATTTTACTTCCTCATCTTTATAAATTCGAAGGTAAACAAAATTAAATTCCTTTAAAAATCAAATGGAGATGCTAGAAGAAGACCCACACGCTAGTACATTACCTGGGTTTAGAGTGACAAGAGATCCAAAACGAGCCGTAACTCAGTCGAGGTCTGGAAGGAAGAAAAAAAAGGTAGAATTTGAAGATGTACAACAAACCCAAACTATACCACACCCACCCGAAGAAAACTACCCAACCAGGTTTATTACCACTCTTCCAGATGACGTCAGTCATATCTATTACACTGGCAAGGAACTCATGGTAAGTTTTTGTTTAATTGTGAATTTGTTATTTTCGTAAATTAAGTGTTTGACAAAATGCTCCAGTGAACAGAATCGGGATTCGATGCGTCTGCACGGCACATTCACTACGGTGATCAAAGTTTGGAAGGAGATTTCTATAATTCTGACAGTTAGGGATGTCGTGGTAAATATATTCGGTAGCTTTATAGATATACGCTTGGGTAATTCTGATAATCGGTTAATTCAGGCACTAATAGAGCGTTGGTGGCCGACAACGCACACTTTTTTGTTTTCGTGTACGGAGATAGGGGTCACTCTATTGGATTTTCATGACATCATTATCAATCGAACAATATCTGACACAGGTGCCGTATGACGACGCATGGAATATTGCATCTAATGCGAGGCAATTGCTCTCCCGTATTGAATCCAATAATATAAAGAGTGAGAATGTCAGCATTTCATATTTGAGGACGTACTTGACCATCACAGATGATCGGGAGGATGATATTACCATTGTTCATGTTTTTATCCTTTTTATGATTGGACATTTGTGGTTCCAAATGGCCAACGACACCGTTCCACTTGGATATCTCGCGACCGTGGACGATTTGGACGAAGCTGCCGAATATGACTGGGGTTATGCTATTCTTGCTTCCTTGTACCATGGTTTAGATATTGCAGTCACGACCGGGGGTGCCATCACTGGATTTTCCCAACTTTTTGAGGTACACTAACACATTTTCCTTACAAGCTACAAATCAAATATCTTCCAATAAACGTCTTAAATATAATTTCTAATTATTTTTTATGTTGTTCTGAAATACAGTATTGGTTCTACGAGTATTGTGGGGTTGGTCACCCTATTGTCAAGGAAGAGGTTAAGTTCTCGTCCTATCCGCACCTTAAAGTATGGAAGAAGGGGAACATGAAGAAAATAAATGACCAGGTAGCCAATTTGTTTATTCTAGGAAGATACCACATTGACCGCCGGACTATTGAGTCTATCAAGTGGCGACCTTGGTTGGATTCTATGGTGTCTGGTTTAGATGACGTACGGACTATGTCGCTCGTGTCCCGTAAGAGGATGATACTTTAAGTCCCAAATAGAAACTGTGAGTATTACTTGGGGGATAGATATTAGAGGCAGTTGACTGACACTACAGGTATTCCTTTGGATCCTTCGCTTAATATGTCGCTACATCTTAATCCAGCGGATTTACAGGCGATGAGACAGGTCGGTTTCGTTGATTATGACTAGTTTGTGATAGGGGAGGAGTGGGAGACTTACACCTCATACTTGCTATCCAAACTTATGAGGTAGGCCACCTATTGACAGATTCTCATAGGATGGGGAATATAGATATGTTCGGACCCACTGTACTCAGAGCTGATATTACACCCGTGGTAGTTACATCAGCAGAGATTCATAGCTTGTCCCAAGACTTCAGTTTGCCTGGCGAGGAGGAGGGGCCAAACCTGAGGTGACACATAAAGTGGACATGGAGGCATGAGATACTCCCCATCCACCGCTTGAGAGACCCGTCACCCATGTCTTCCTCCTACGGCGCAGAGAAGCTGTGGTACCTGACTCATGGTATGCGAGTCTGCGCGGGATGCCTATACGATCCAGAAGTTGGCTGATGAGCTTGTTACTGCCCACATACACAAACAGTATAAATGATTAGTTATATTCACATGTAAGTAATTTATTTATGTATTTATTTCTTAATGTCATATTTATTCTGTTAAAATCTAAATAAATTTTCTTTGTCATGTTCAAAACCTATACCTGAGGAGGGGGCGTGAGGTACAGGTTTGAAGTCATTGCCACCATTCATACCTTGATAGATTTTGTGAGCATCATTTTCCTACAATCGTAAAATTACTAAATACAAATAAATAATATGTATATTTAAGAAAAATAAACAAAATTGAGTTAAAGGAAATTAGAACGTACCCGATCTTCTTCAATTTTCCCGCTGTTTTGCCAAAATCGTACTTGAGCAACTATCTCCTTATATGCCATACATTGTGCATTAAGGGGATACCACTGAGCTTTGGTTGACCCACTTGATCATCATGTGGGGCACTCGGGGTCTTTGTTGAAGGCAATGTTAACATTTTGATAAAAAGTGAAACCCTTTGTGCGGCCCACTGTCTGGACAAAAGCTGTTACCTACGTCCTTGCGAGACACGTGAAGTCTGCATTCGTCCAATGCAGTCCAACATCATCCGTCTCGTCCAAAAATTTAGCATCTTCTGACACTTGCACGCTTTATCTTTGTTTTGCCGGTGCTCTTTTCCTTCTTCCTTTTCCTTTTTCTTTCTCGGGCGCCGCCGCTTCAACAGGTATTGACGCATTTACGTTGCTTTGATTGTGCTGAGTAGATTCACCATTCCATAGGTAGTTCTAAAAGTAATTTGGAGGTTGAAAATCTTGAGGTTGAGTGAGCGGATGTGGTTGATAGTACGGGCTAAACGCCTGAGGTTGCGGTTGAGAGAGTGTAAATAGATTTTGATACTGTCCTCCAAAGGTATTCCCTTGTGACATGGTAAATGGAGGTGGGGTCTGTGATTGGAATTGAGATTGGTTGTGGTAGAGGTATGGAGTGAATTGTGATGATGGGTATTGAGAGAATGGTGTTGAAGGTGGTTTATGGGTGGATGAGGTCGACGGTGTGGAGTTATTACTGATGGTGTCGGAGTTCATCATTTGAGGAGAGCGTAGAGGTTCTCCTCTGTGCTCTGGAATTGTGTTTGGGAGGGAAGAGGTAGCCAGAGAGTGCTCAGGGAAAAATAAATGAGTTTGGAGGTGTTCCTTTTACCGTCCAGATTTTCCGGGCGGTAAAAAGAACACCGCCAAACTCAATTTTTTTTGAGTTTGAGCTCCCCAAACTCGGTTGAGTTCTGACACGTCCAACTGGCAAACCCAAAACAGAGTTGCTGGGAGGCTAAAAGTGTGGGTTTGGGTTTAAGTTGACAAACCCAAACCCTGACCCTGCTGGAGATGCTCTTATGTGATCTGTACAGATGAGAGAGTGAAATGGCAGCAATTCCTGGTTCACTGATACGGGAGGTCGTAAAGAGGAACAATTCATTTCTAGTGAAAGAATTCGGGAATGAGTCTCAAATGGTGCAATTCTCCAAAGAACCCAACGATTTCTATAATGTTAGCTCCTTCAAACACTCAGGTATACATTGTGATTTGAAATTATGGAATTTGGTTGTGTGGGGTTTGATTTTTTGATGTATTGATTTGTGGGTTTAGGGTAATTTCTAAGATTAGCGAATAAGAAGACGGTTTCGATTCAAGCGGAGGGGAAGGAGCAGAACCAACCGGGGAAGTTGCGTAATGAGTCTGTTATGAAGGAGTTCAGGAGGATGGTGAAAGCTGTTGCGAACCAGGTATTAATGGAAATTTATTTTCTTAATTGTGTATATGTGTAATTCTTTTTGTTAGATTTAAACTAGAATTAACAGTGTGTCATAGCTACCCTTTGATTTAGAAAGTGTTGTAGGATAGAATTAGGAATTTGAGTTATATTAAGAATTGGCAAGGAGAAATGCAAAGCGAGTGGCAATGGAAGCAGCAGCTGAATCATCAACACACAGAAGTGAGTGAGTGCAGAGATGAAGGCTCTCAAAGAAAAAGGGGAAAGTAGAAAGGGAAGGTGTTAGATGCCCTAGCCCAATCTGATGTCTAGTACAGAAAATACTCAATTGAGAAGATTGAAGTAAAAGTCGAGAAATTAACAGAATCTCGTAAGATTAGTGAAGGGGATGTGCTTTAGAACAAAAACATACAGGTTTCTCTGTGTGTGGGAGACGATCAGTGGACTTTCATACGTCTACATACGCTTCTATAGTGTTAAAGGTTGCAGAATAGGTTTTTCTATCGACCATTCACTATGATAGCTACCGAGCAAAATGTGGAGGTATACTGGCTGCAGCAGAAAACACTCTCTCAATCGGCTGGTAAAGAATTCTAATTGTGACAGACTTCAAAGCAGCTGCACAAGTGATACTTCTCTGTCATGTGTAGATGTTCACCATCTTGTATAGGTCCTCCTCAAAAATATCTTTCATTTTGGTACTATCAGGCAAATGCAAAGTAGCAACGTCTTGCAAGGGGAATGTCCTTTAAAAATCTCTGCTTTCCAAGACCTTTCTAAGTTCAATGTCTATTGCGTAATGTCAAAGAAGTCAAGAGACCATAAGCAGAGGGAAATTAAATGTTCTATTTAATCCTATGAGTTAATTATGGTGGGTTAAAGACTAAAGTGAAGAAAAACAGCTACACTAAAGTTCTCAATATGGGAAACCTTAAATGTTTACTAAAGTGATGCATATGCAATTGATCAATAAATAGTACAAAAGAGTAAAGTGGTGAATCCTTTACCTTTTATTCAAATACGTTGTGTTTTACTCCTAGTCACCTTTCATTTGAATCCATTTTCAGTCCCGATTGCAATAAGGCTCTGAACATAAGCCCCAGCCTCCACCACACGGGAAGACGTATTACTGACCAATTTATGCCTTTGGTGCTTTGCGTCATACATAATCAGATCATCACCGCTTATACTTGGTAAAAAATCACCATTCTTTAATACTTGTAACAATTTCATTTGAGATAAACTCCTATGGAATTGTGGAACTGATATTTGAAAAAAAAAAGAAGCTTTGTCCAAGATTCAACTCGAGTATAGTCCCTCATGACCCATACATCAGCAAAACTATGGTTCATGTAACTGTAATATTGAACACAAAGGCGCCCTCCCAAAACTCCAAGTTCCCACACCTTCATATCAGTCGCATTTAGGATGAGATACTTCTCGAAACTTTTAATCCCTAAGATTAAAAGATAATATGATACTGGACTTGATTGATCTTCTATGGTGTCTCACTACTATCCAATGATATGTTTAGTATCATAATATACACCCGGGAAGTTTGTTTTAACCATACTCCATGAATCTTTACGAAGTGTATACAAAGAAACCTCGGCATTTCGAGAGTTAATTCGAGTCCCATGACTTACCACCTTGTAGTCATCTGTTGATTTATCATACCCAAATCCGTGGAAAGGGAAATAACCACCAACATGTTTATCATACCTATATCTGTAATCAAAACCAAAACTACTTCGACGGATATCTCCACCAGGCAATATCTTGAAATCTCGAGTAGCTGGGTTCCATAATAACATATCGTAATCAGATGTAAGTATGAGTATCAATCAGTCACAAGAACTAATAAATCTTATTGTCTTGGCCTCAACGTTAAATCGGTACTCGAGTTTTAATACATGATCTTGAGCGCTTATTGCATTTACAACTTGATCGTCCACATTCTCATTAACCGCAGATTCTATATCGTGTACGGAGAAATACGAGCCGGTAGAAGATCCAAGTATGAGCTTGCAATTGTTTTTGGCCTTTGATTGTTCGAGGTGTAACTTAACGAAAGGAGGATTGGAAATTAAACCTAGCCAATACTTAGATGCATACCTACATCTCACAAGAGAATCCACAGGTAATCTCAGGAGTATGTCTTCAACATTCTCTTGTAAAAGTTTCTCCATATCTTCTTGTGCACCACCTCCTGTATTTCTCCTTAAGGAGGGTTTAGATGTTCTGGCGCGAGAACTTGGGGATTCTTCTTTGGATAAAACTATGTGGTGCCCTTGGAAATAGAAAAGGGAGCTCGTATGCCACAACACAACATGGTAGATAAGCAATCGAAAGATCTTGTATTTGGTTCATTTCAGCCCGAAAAACCTGTTGATTATCTTAGCCACCACTAACAAATTACATACAGAATTAACATCATCATCATGAAGAAGATGGACAATGTAAATTATTACACCAAAAGACTTGGGTGACATCCTGTTGGAAGTTCTTTCCCTATATATACGGTAACCATTGATGCCAACACCACAAACTACCCAATATTGCCACGATGTTGCCATTTGCAGTAACTAAGTTGTTTATGTTCATTTGAGAAAATTAGGGTTGAGATTTAGGGAATTAGGGTTTTGGGAGAGAGAGATTCGACAAACTTTGAGGGAAATATGATTTTGGGGTTTTAGGATAGGAGGATTTAAGGATTTTAGGAGAGAGATTCAATAAACTTTGAGGGAAAAAGGATTTTAGGAGAGAGAGAGAGAGAAGATTTTAGGGTTTTAGGAGAGAGAGATGATTTTGGGGTTTTAGGAGAGAGAGAGGATTTTGGTTTTAGGACAACATATTTTTTTGTCGTTAGTCCACTTCGTGCGCAATACGTTAATCTTGTTCATGATCACCCTGATGAGGCAATCATCGTCCGCTGCCTCTGAGGACGCTCACAAGGACGCTCACAAGGACGCTCACAGAGCATCAACAACAATAGGGTCGAGCTGGTTCTAAACCACTTGGCACTATGTTTCGACCCACAATTTGGTGGTTTCAACCCACATCAGTAGGGTTGACTCTTGGCTAAAGCGGTTTTGGACGACCCGGTTGGTTTAGAGACGTAGTATAGATTGGTAATTGGGATCTCTATTTATAGGTAAGATCTCCATATGAGTCTTCTAATTCTCCACAATCTCTTCTTCTCAATCTCTCTTAATTTTCTAATTCCTTTCGTATTCGCACATTGTTCTCATAAGAGCTTGGGCACTTAATCAATTTTCGTAGTTTCAATTTTTGTATTTTTGATGCTCCATCATGAGTTATCTCTAAGGTTTTGCAAGGCTTTTTTTATGAAAGCACAATGAGACACTTCAGAGTCATCGTATATCAAAAAGCTAAACACAGTGTTTAAATCTTTAGTTGTTGTAATAGCAATTATAAAATTCTTTTATCAAATTCTTCCTTGGCTTAAGAGAGTCACCAATACCTTCCAAAATGAACTCTCTGCTACACGGGTGAAACTAGGATTTGAGGGTTGGGGCATTAAATCAAAACGTTGTGACGAATTAAAACTCTTTCTTTATTACCAAATGTAGTTTTTTTTTGGTGAAAGTTAAGCTGGGCTTGGGATCCCCTAATAAAGTAAATAAAAAAAATATCAACTAGCTTAGGAGAGGGATGAGCCTAACACCTGGGACGTAAAGCCACATGGACATCTAATTAAATAAAGTAAACCAACATGCCATAATAGAACCAAAACGAACAATACAAAAATAGACCCACATGTCAGAAGAAAACTTCAGGACACAAAATTAGGTGGGGGAAGAATATTGCCATTTCTCTAGCAAGTTACCCGTTCTTTTCTATCTTTATAACCCCCTTAGCCTTCTGACTATCTGAAGTTGTATCTTCCTTTACCTTCTCATTAGATACATCTGCTCTTGCTGCCACACACAACAACAATTTCTTATGTTATTGTTCTTTCACTTAGTTTGTATTTGCAGATCAACATAGATTATAGAATGTATTTTGTTCTCAAGCATATATAGATTCAGTGAAGTTTTATTCGTTGAAAGTCTTTGAGGTTGGCCTGGAAAAGTAGCTTTTGTCTATGACACTCTTGTAATTGCGTGTTTTCTGGGAGGATAATCTTCGCCAATACTTTTAATAAAGATGGTACAATAATAAACTTAAACGAGTAAGATTTTACGTGAAAACTAAGTAAATACTGAAAAAATCACGACCTCGAGGAGGATTTTGATCTAAAATCTAATAGGTTGTTAGTTATTACAGTTTGTTGTGTGACAGTACAATAATGAAGAATGAATAGTAAAGTTGTGGATCTGAATAACCTATTATCTGCCTATATTTATAGTAGATACAAGCAGTTTACAAAAAGAATAACAGTTTCCTATTTTGGGGGTAGTGGGCGAATTTTGCGGATTTCCAACTGTTCTCTTTGACCATGCACAACAACTACTTTTAGTAGGTCGAGAACTTGTGATTGTAGACGTGACATCTTTTCGAATGCTGGGCTGTCTTTGAATATGTTATGCTAGTCGAACCTGAGAAATATGCTATTGCAATCACCTCATTCTCGACATAATTACTTGTTATTGTGTCGAGAAGAAATTCGAAGCTGAAGAGTTTGTCAAATGTCTCACAGGTTTCCATGCTGTCATTTTCGAGACCAAAATCAAATAAATTTGGTCACGTTTTTCCCGATGAGCATTTAATGCGGAACATTAGACTGTGCAACTAGAAGGTGAGGTTATAAATAGACGGTGAATGAAGGATTTGTTCGATGGCTGATGGTTTGAAAGTCGTGATGGTAAAGATGTCACCCCAGGCGTGGCGTAGCAAGTGGCTGGAGGGTGCAAACGATAATTATGACAATGATACAAAGGTAAAGTTTGGTGGTAAGTCTCTGTTGATGTTTAATCTTGAATCGGTGGTTATGATGGTTGGGAGAATTGAGGGAGGTGGAGGTAAAAAGTGTTAACACGTGGTGTATCCATTGGAACTAGTGTCAGTTGTTGTTGCAGAAGGTTTTAGAGTTCATCAAATGTTCGGAGAAGTGGTTACTGCCCATATTGAAGATGATGATGCGAAGGCTGGTTTGGCGTCCTGTGGATCTTGTCGACCCAAAGAATTTCTTACAATTTTCTATTGCTGCTTTTCCGCACAGACAGCTCTGTTTAGAAGTTCCCTGACCTGAGATTCATTGAGTTTCTTAGGATATCATTGCCCTTTTCGCTGGAGGAAATGTTAGATTTTGGTTAAAAAAAACACATATCATTGAGTCCTTCATGTCGAATAATAAAATGTAAACGTAGCCTGATGTAATGTAATCGAAGGATTGAATTGTCCAATGTAAAATGTAACTGAGTGGCGTAATGAATAATTGTTTTTTTGTTTTGTATTGTGTTTGTGGTTTGTGATCTCGAAGTTAAAATATATAAGTAATCGAATTATTTGACGTCAAGGTAGATTGTGCTGAATGTATATGAATCTCGAGTTGAATAGATCTCGGATTGTAGTTTGTTGACTGTGTAGGGCCAGAAACGGTTACCTAGGATGTTGGATTTGACTTTGAAAGTGTAGAGTTCCAACGTGAATTGAATGATTGATTTGACTGGTCGTGTTTGCTGTGTATATAAATATCATGTTTAAACTGTGGTTATTTGTGGGAATGGAGATGGTGAGGACGAGAGCACAAGTTCGGGAGGATGAACGATGAAATCGTGTGCTTGTGAAGTATTGGGAGTTACTGAACATGTATTTTTGTAAGAGTTGTAAA
The DNA here is from genome assembly GCA_014058105.1 of Kingdonia uniflora. Classification (NCBI taxonomy): domain Eukaryota; kingdom Viridiplantae; phylum Streptophyta; class Magnoliopsida; order Ranunculales; family Circaeasteraceae; genus Kingdonia; species Kingdonia uniflora. Next base: position 229,994 of record JACGCM010000420.1, on the reverse strand, counting down.
TGGGCAGGTATTGGTGATAGTGGAGCCCAAATATGATGAGCTGAGTGAAGTAGAGGTGAAGGAGGCAAAAGAGGAGTATGAATTCCATCTTAACTTGTAATTTTTGAGTCCTTCTGAATGCGTCGGCAAGATAAGCAATCGAGCCAAGGAGTTTGTGAAGAAAGAAGATGTGTTGGCTGGTCGAAGAGTTTGAGGAGTTAAATGAGTGTTGAAATGTAATTAATGAGTATATGTGTAAGGTGTTGTCTGAAAGAAATGAATATATTTGTTGTCGATGTGTATGAGTTAAAATTTCTTGAATATAATTTGACTTGTGTTAATGAATGAAATTTACTGATACAATGTTGCATGGGTATGAGAACAATTGATTTGTCGAACTTTGGTAATTGATTTGTCTAATAAAATTTGAAATTTAAATTTTATGTTGAAGATCTTCCCGAGAATATAGGAGAATTGTAAATAAGGTAAATGTGTATAGGTAATGATAAAATTAAAATGGCTAGGTGTACTCCTGTAGGTGATATTTGGAAGTATAAGGAAATGAATGTACACCATCTTTGTGATAAAATAGGCTGTGCGTTAGCGAGTATGGATATATCAGAGGATGTTCAAAGAGATATAGAAGGTTTGGAGCAACAGTGCATGGGTTTGTTGGCATTTTTAGAAGGCGAAGAATTAAAAACTTTGAGAAAAGACGGAGAATGCGTTATGCTCGAGTACTCGAACGGTCGCGAAGTGGTGCGATGAACAGTCGCATGGGGTCTATAAATAGCCCCATGGTAGGCGACTGCTCATATTTTACTAACTCTGAAAAAAAAAATTAAGTGCGAATACGTTGTGCTCTTCGCTTGAATCACTGTCAACGATTGGGAACGAGGAGATACGTGTGTTAATTGAGAGGGCGAAGCCTGCAAAACAGAGGGATACCGAGGCAGCACGAATTCAAGGTTAGTGGTTTTTTGTTTATCGTTTGATATTGAATGATTGTGATAAAACCCTTTGTAGATTTAGACACGTAAGTGAGTGCAGGAAGTGATTGTATATAAAAAGGTTGTAGTGGAAGTAATCAGAGAAATAATACATTAGGGTTTGTATGAAATTGGTTGTGATTTGGAGTGATTATGGTGGGTTTTCTGGTGGCAATGTTGTCGAAAAGGTTGTAAAGGGTGTTTGAGGGTGAGAGGTTGTTGGAAATGGGAGGCGATGAATGGAGATAGTGATTTGTGGGTGTTGCTGCGTGTATGACGCGACTGTAAGGTGTTTGTTGTGACATCTGTGAGATTGCCAGTAATGGAGTTGTAGTAGCATAATCCCTAGATTCGACAAGAGTAAGCCAATAAAGCGTAATCAAAGACAGCCATACATGATCGAAGACAGACAACACTCGAGAATATATCTCAAATCCTCGACCTACCAAAAGTAGCCGTTGTGCCTGGTCAAGAAATAGCTGTTAGAGATCCGCAAAGTTTGCCCACTTCCCCTGGAATAGAAGACTGTTTCTTTCTTTAAAACTACATGTATCTACTATAGATACATGCAGAAAATAGATTGTTCAAGGACCAGAATCCGTAACTTTACTATCCTTACTTCTTAAATCTTACTATCACTCACAAAAACTTGTAATAACTAGCAATATACTGGATTTTACATCAAAATTCTCCCCGAAGTTGTAGTTTTTCTCAGCTGTTACTGAGTTTTCCACGTAAAATTTTGTTCGTTTAGCCTTTTATTGCATTCTCTTTATGAATAAGTATTGGTAAAGATTCTCCTTTTGGAAAATACGCCACTACAATTGGCGTCGTCTGTGGAAATTATCACACTTTTCTTTACCACCACTGATCTAAAAACCTTCCGATGACAAACATGAACCTAAGAAGCCATTCCAGTACCGTGAGAGATCAAGAAATTAATCCAATACCAGGAACGGCCGACCTGTACGGTGCTGTAGTTGAACTTCAAAAACAAACGGCTGTAGAAAAATCCAAAGATTGAAGGATCAACAGAGTCAAACACATTAGAAAGAAATGGAAAGACTGAGAAGGACACAAGATCGACTCGCTGGCCGCCAGACGTCACCTCCACTTCCCCGAAGCGATCATAAATCAAGGGCAATTCAACGCGATGATCAATCGAGAGAAGACGAGTTACGAATTTCTTGATACAGATCAGGGAACCCAAACAGGGCTTCTCGATATTTTGGTTTGACATCTTCAGCATCGACAACTCAAGGAAGTCGATGCACGCATCATCAGACTCCCCCACCACCCGAAAGAAGACCAATCAGAGATCGATTGGGACCAGAAGGACAGGGAAATTTTGTTTCACAAGTCACAGCCTTGCCATTTCCCCCCACCCGAAAGAAGACCAATCCGAGATCGATTAGGACCAGAAGGACAGAGAAATTTTATTTCATCAGACTCCCCCACCACCCGAAAGAAGACCAATCAGAGATCGATTGGGACAAGAAGGATAAGGAAATTTTGTTTCACAAGTCGTAGCTTTGCCATTTCCCCTGCAACAGTTCGTTACCTTAGACAACCTAAATAACAGGATCCAGGCCATAAACTCCGATGTCCCAGGCCAAAGATCTGCGCTTGACAGAATCGAGACAAACCCCATCTCACCCCATCTCGAAGTCATGCCCATACCAGAGAATTTTCATATGCCGAAGTTCATTTAATATGCTGGGCTCACTGACCCACTCACCCATGTCCGACACTTCAAAGCCGCAACTTCAAAGCCGCAGTTGGATTATATTCCAAACTTGACTACATGTTGTGCAGGCTATTCAACATGAGCCTAAAGGAAGAGCTACTCTGATGGTTCCACACCATCCATGAAGCCTCCATTACCACGTTTAGCCAGTTGCAGTGTCTTCTCGAATCCAATTACGCTCATGCTAAAGAGCGAGAGATCACTGTCTATTCTTTGTTCTTCTTCGAATCCAATTAGACTCTAAAATCGTCGTTCCAACATTCACCTCCGCTTTGCACATTGACTATAAGGTTCGAGAAGAGCTTACTCTGCACAAACCGAGAACAGTCACAAAAATGATTGATGTAGTTAATAATTAGATTAAATTAAAATAATCAAAGAAAGATAATATGAAGAACTCATCTGCCATCCATTCTCGAGAAACAACTTCCCATCCCAACAATCGGTAACTACTGAAGCACCCAAGCAACGCGACAGAAGTACCGACAACAATAGAAGGAGGGACGGTAAAGTCGACAGACCAGTTCCGGTTTTGCCACCAATGACAACCACCAAGACAACGACTCTTTCCACTATCTTATCGACGATAAAGGGAGATGAGTGTTATTGTGCACCACAAACCATTTCGGATCTCCCCAACAGACCTCTATGTCAGTATCATAATGTGCATAGTCACGAAATTGACAACTGCTACTCTGTCATACGAATCTTTCATCGTATCCTATTAGCTGGAATGCTTCATAAATATGTCATCGACATCCAAAAGTTTCTCAAAGATGAAGCAAAAAACAAATAGGTTAAACAAAATCAGGTCCAGGGGGAAGCTCGCCACCTGTATATGATCGAGATTAAAAAATGGAAGAAAAGAAAACAAGATGATCGGATTACATCCTGTTGTAAAATGACCTCCTTAGATAAATCAACAAAACTTTTCCCAAACTCAAGCAAATCGAAGCGTCCTTACCATATTACCTTCGAGGACTGTGACACCAGCCACGTGAAATACCCTCATGATGACCTTCTCGTCATTATGCTCAAAGTCGGACAGGACTCATATATGCTTTACGTCGATACAGGAAGCGCGACAGATATATTATTCAGAAGAGCAATTGGAGTCCTAGGCCTCACAGACTCGGTCAAAGCTTCGACAATAACAATCACCGGCTTCAATGGTTTGAAAGAATCAGCCACAGGAGAAATTACTTTGCCAGTTCAGGCAGGATCGGAAACTATATTCGTAAAATTCTTTGTCATTGATGTTGAGTCCAAATATTTGGGAATTTTGGGACGAAGTTGGTGACATTCGATCAAAGCAGTACCTCCTTAGATAAATCAGCAAAACTTTTCCCAAGCTTAAGCAAATCGAAGCGTCCTTACCATATTACCTTCGAGGACTGTGATACCTGCCACGTGAAATACCCTCATGATGACCATCTCGTTATTATGTTCAAAGTCGGACAGGACTACCTGCATACGCTTCTCGTCGATACAGGAAGTGCGACAGATGTATTGTTCAGAAGAGCAATTTGAGTCCTAGGCCACACAGACTCGGTCAAAGCTTCGACAACAACGATCACTGGTTTCAACGGTTCGAAAGAATCAGCCACAGGAGAAATTATTCTGCCAATTCAGGAAGGATCAGAAACTACATTCGTAAAATTCTTTGTCATTGATGCTGAGTCCAAATATTTGAGAATTTTGGGACGAAGTTAGTTACATTCGATCAAAGCAGTACCTTCTACTTATCATCTAGCATTGCAATTTCCAACAGATCGCGGAATCTACAAAATCAAAGGTAGCCAAGCAGTTGCACGTATGTGCGAAAATACCACAACCAACCCTCATACAACAAAATTTCTCAAAGCATAACAACTACAACAAGAGGCACCCTCCACATTCAAGTAGCATAACACCGAGATGGTCGAATCTATTGAACTCGATGGTCCAGGACGTACCACCTTTATCGACTCCAAACTATCAACCGACGAAAAAGAAGTCATGATCCAGCTACTTAAGAAAAGCATCGACATCTTTGCCTGGACTTTCCAAGAAATGCCTGGCATCGATCCATCAATCGCGTGCCACCGACTTAACCTCCTTCCAGACAGTCAAGCTATCATTTAAAAATGACGAAATTTAGCTCCCCGCATCCGCGATGCAGTGAACGAAGAGATTGATAAACTCCTTCAGGTAGGATTTATTCGGGAAGCTAAGTATCCGAAGTGGGTTTATAATATCGTAGCAGTACCGAAGAAAAATGGAAACATAAGGGTTTGTGTTGATTTCACAGAACCCAACAAGTTCACACCCAAGGATAATTTTCCGGTACCACTGATTCCTTAACTTCTCGACTCCGTCGCAGGGTACGAACTTCTTTCTATGATAGATGCAGCCTCCGACTACAACCAAGTTTCACTCGCCGAAGACTATCAGGAAAAAACAACCTTCATTACCAAAAGTGGTATCTACTGTTACACAGTAATATCTTTTGGGTTAAAAAATACAGGAGCTACTTACCAAAGACTTGTGACTAAAATGTTCAAAGATCATCTTGGCACAATTATGGAAGTCTACATCGACGATATGATTTGCAAAAGCTTGAAACACGAAGATCACTCCTGCAATCTCCAAACCATCTTCGATATCCTTCGCAAATACCAGATGAAACTCAACCCAGAGAAATGCCAATTTGGAGTTGTATCTGGTAAATTTCTGGGACACATAGTCAGCAAAAGAGAGATTGAAATCGATCCTGCGCAAATCAAAGCGCTCATCGCGATGCCATCTCCGCGAACGAAGATAGATGTCCAAAAATTTACAAGCAAGATCGCCGCTCTTCACAGATTCATCTCAAAGTCATCTGATCGATGCAAACTACTTTACCTCCTTCGTGGTAATCTCACCCCTCTTTCAAAGAAGCAGTACAAAGAAATTATTTGGACTTCTGACTGTGAGTTAGCCTTCCAAGATCTTAAACGATACTTAGGGTGTCCTCCTATCATGAGTACTCCAGTTGATGACGAAACACTGACAATGTACTTATCCACGACGGAAGACTCAATTAGTTCCGTCCTTATTCGAGAAGATGGAGGAGTAGAAAAACCAATCTACTTCATCAGCAAAACACTCATGTCTGCTGAAAAAAGATACACAACTACAAAATAATAGCTACTCGCATTAGTCTACAGTTCTAAAAAACTGTCTTTATTTTCAAGCTCATCCCATCAAAATCATTACCAAGTACCAACTCAAATTGGTACTTTCCAAAACAAAAAAATCTCAAAGAATCCAGCAATGGTATGTTTTCTTTGGCGAATACGACATCTTCTTCGAACACCAGATATCAGTCAAGGGACAAGCAGTAACTGACTTTTTGGCAGACTTTTCGGTCGAAGACAACGATTTGGAAGAACTCGAAAAAATCTTCATAGATGACTTAATAGCAGAACCAGACGCATGGTCTAAAATCTCGGGTTGGCGACTTTTTACAGACGGATCAGCTGGACCACAAGGGTCCCCGATTGACATCGTCCTCGTTACACCTTCCAATCATCGAATCGAGAAAGCTATCAAACTAAACTTCTATGCCACCAATAGTGAGACAAAATATGAAGGAATCTTACACGGTCTAAATCTCGCCCTCACACTCGGAGCGGAAGAATTGGCAATCTACGTCGATTCTTTACTCGTGGTAAATCATTACAACAAGACATTTCGCACAACGGGAAAAATGGTTAATTATGCAGCCCTGGTCAAAGAAAAGATACACAAATTTAAACACGCAACAATCTCTGACTTACCTCGACAAAAAAATTGGCATGCTGACGCATTAGCTTACATCGTTGCCATGCTGGGAGACAGTGAACAAAAATCTTTAGAAATCAAAATTATCGAGTATTCTAGTATCGATATATTGTCAACACTACAGATCACCATTGCTGAAAACAAAAACCCTGAAGACTGGAGAAGGCCATTCTATGCATACCTCAACTCCAACGTCCTCTCCAGTAACAAAGAAGAATCCTGATCACTTTTGGCCAAGTGCCCCAGATTCACAATCCAAGATAACATCTTATATCACATCACAGGAGGGGGACCACTTATCGAATGCATCTCTTAAACACAAGCTCAGATAAAAATCAGAGAACTTCACGAAGGTATCTGTGGCGCACACGTTTCAGGAAGATTATTAGCCCAACGCGTATTCACGTAAGGAATATACTGGCCCAAGATGAGGCAGGATTGCGAAGAATTTGTGTGTAAATGCTACAAATGCCAAATGCCAAATCTAAGCTCAAGACATCAAAAGTTCTGCCCTCAACTTGCATATTAGCAATGTCCTCTGGCCATTCAAAAGATGGGGGATCGACATCATTGGACCTGTTTATCCAGCATCGGGAAACCGAAGATTTGTCCTAGTCGCCACTGATTACTTCACAAAATGGGTTGAAACAGTTCCTCTATGCCATACCGATGAAAATGAGGTCATCAAGTTTCTTTGGGAGCACATAATCATCAGGTTTGGCTACCCACAAATGATACGCTTCGATAAGGGCAAGCAAATCATCAGCGCAAAAGTACTTGCTTTCCTCCATAAATACAAAATCCAGCTATCAACATCTACACCATACTATCCTCAAGGCAACAGACAAGCTAAAATAATCAACAAAAACATCAAATCAGGTTTACGCAAGTGTCTCGACGGCAAGAAAGGAAGGTGGGTCGACGAATTACTCAGTGTTCTCTGGGCCTATTGAACCACTCTTCGAGTTTTAACAGGCTGCACTCCGTTCGTGATGGCCTTTGGTACTGAAGCAGTCATACCTTCAGACCTTGAGCTACCAAGTACCCAAAGAAAAATTTGAGATGAAGACAATAAACTCGGTCTCTTCTGCAACCTCAACTGGATCGAAGAAACCCGCGACAAGGCCATCGCGAACTTGGGACGATACCATGACACATTGAAAAAAATATACAACAAAAAAGTTTGAAAATGGAAATTTGGTATTGGTGACCTTATCCTACGACGGATCTAAGATAGTACTCGGCCTAAAAATTTAGGAAAGTTATCAAAAAATTGGGATGGGCCATACATTGTCAACGATAAAACAGATAGTGAAACTTACTGGCTGATGACTGAAGACGAAATACAGTTCAAATATCCATGGAATACTGCCCAACTGAAGCTGTTTTACAGATGAAACGTTGTAACCATTTTTCATCGATTCAAATAAACAAATTTTACTGTCAGTTTAATCCTTACTATTTTAACTTGATCTCAATCCATACTTAACAAGTATGCATCAGACAATCAATCATCCTTACTATTTTGATTTGATCTCGATCCATACTTCACAAGTATGCATCAGACAATCAATCATCCTTACTATTTTGATTTGATCTCGATTCATACTTAACAAGTATGCATTAGACAATCAATCATCTTTACTATTTTGACTCGATCTCAATCCATATTTAACAAGTATGCATCAGACAATCAATCATCCTTACTATTTTGACTTGATCTCGATCCATAGTTAAGAAGTATGCATCAAACAATCAATCATCCTTACTATTTTGATTTGATCTCGATCCATACTTTATAAGTACGCATTCAACCTATTATTCTATTTTACGCGAACACTATCCAACTACAGGATATTCTACTTCGCATTCCTTTATTGAACAAACTCTAAACAACTCTTGTTCTTCTCGAATCTAAATCCAAATACTCATTTAAGGATACACATCTGATACTCATTCTCATTACTTGCCATTTCATGGCCATCTTTCACTTACGTTCATTACTTATCTGCTACGATCTACAATTACATTCAACATATCACTTTGTTGAATCTACTGCTTAGCATTATTTACAAAATATATGCAACAAGTTTTCAAAATAAAATTTCTCCGAAAAACAAATATTCATCATCCAACATACCACAAGATTAAAATTGTTTTGGTCCCACTGACCATTTTTACATACTTCCACACATGTAATACGGCTTACACAATTTCTTACACTACAGAAGAAGATACTACGCCATCCACATTAAGAAAACCTTTGGGTACAGGAGCATTTACTAGTTCCCCAGGACGCGAACCATCAGTTTCCATAATCACCACATCCTCCTCAACTTTCGTCTCACCACGGACTTAGGGAGTCTCCGACACTTCGTCTTCTGAACTTGAATCATCGAAGACAACACCACCAGACTTTACCAACCCATTATAAAAGTTTTTCCTCACCTCCAGCTCCGTATACTGCCTATAAAATGGGCCCTCACTTCCCTACATCTCTCCAACTTCTCTGCATTCAGCTGAGCCCTAACCTCGTCAAGAACCTTGCCCAGCTCCAGCTCCATCGCCCCCCGTGCATCGGCAACCTGCTCCCTTACATCCTTCTCAAAGTTTGCTTTCTGTAACGTCAAATCCTATAATTTTTCTTTTTCTGAAATTTTCTTCGCTTTACGAAGCTAGCATCCCTCACTTTTTTTGCCTCCAGCTTGTAGGTATTCAGCTTTGCATTCAGCCCATCTCTCTCCTCGATCAAATTTTTCTCTATATTCTTATACGCCAGCACTTGGTTTACCAGATCACTGTTGCCAACAATGCAATTTTTGGCTTCCGTCAGCAACTTCTTGATCTACATTACATTTATAAATTGAGTATTCGAATGACTTACTAGTTTCTTTATTCAAAGTAAATAAGAAAAATTTCTCACCTTCAACATATTTCGTTGGCCCTCGCCAAGAAACGTAATCAAGCTCTTAGTCCCCACCAAACAGTCATCCAACTCCATTATCAGCGCATCCTTCCCAGACATATATAAGTCCAGCGTCCTCTGAACTTCAGTTTCAGACTCTTCGAAAAATTTATTCTTCGACGTCTCACCATTCCCTCTCTTTTTCGGGAGCACACTCCCCGCACTCCGTGGAGGACACCTATCTACCACAACAACCGGTTTCGCAGTACCAGCTACCTCCTCTGTTGTCGACTGTCGAGTAGTCCTCTTATGAGGAAGCAGCGGAGGAACAGCTTGGCTAGCCACTCTTTTCTTCTTACTCTTTCCCGGAGATTCTCCAAACATGGCATTTATCTCTGTGTCAGTATTGTACCTAGCCAAGGAACAATTTTCTAGAGACAGACTAGCTTCTGCAGCTCTCTTGTTCTTCACCGACATCTTACCGTCGATGACAGAAACTTCATCACCTTTGGTCTTCGACCTCTTTAACCCAACTTCTTGGAACAGGGTGCTCACTCGATCTTGGTCGATGACCAGATTGTCGATCCTACCAAAGAATTCTTTCCTAATCTTGTATAACTCTTCTTTAACTTCAGAGTTTTTATCGACTTCCTTCAAAGCTGCGCATACATAACAATACAGTGACAATAAATTCACAAACGATAACCACTTACAACATTGACAATTCAGTTACCTAACCAGAAACCTAGATGAAAGGTCTTTCTCTTTAAGGGCTCCCCAGGGTCTTTCTTCTCGAACTCATAGTTCCCAGAGACAAGTAAATGTTCGTCGCTGTATCGCCCTCCTGTTGACACCATGTCATAAAACAACGGCCTTTTAAGAAACCTCGTTAAGTAGCGATAACATAGTTTCTTTGGGTTCATCTTCAGTGTGTAGTACATACATAAATCATCGACTGTTATCAACTCATCCCCTCGGCCTTAAGTCTACCATTTATTGCCTCACATACCTTAAACAGGTCATATACATTCGGATTAAGCTGACCAAGTACTACATTAAAGAAGTTCAACTTTTTCTGGTCAGCTCTAAGGGAAAGCTTCAATCCTTTCTTAATTTGTTCTCGATGAACCAGAATCCCATCTAAGAGTATTTCCTGATCAATCATATCATGCTGGTACTCCTCTAACCTAATTTCTTTCGGAATACCGTATTTTTTGTTAAACCTCAATATTTCTTTTGCTTCCAATCCCTCTTCGTAGCAGGCCTCCTCACCCTCCTCCGTGTCTTCCTCCCCACCCCCGCTATCTTTTCGATCACTAGCTTGAGGCTCGTGGTCCACATCCGTCTCGGTAACCTCCTCATCAGATAGTTCGACAACCCTAGGTGTTACCCTATACTGGTCCATACTAGCAATGTCTGCACTACTCGACCCCAACCTATATCTACCTCCCAACTGTTGTACATAGGTTCTTACATCAATCATAAGGGGTACTACGTCTTCAAGGCTCTCGTATATATCTTTATCATCAATTTGAGTTGATTCAGCCATTTTAAAGAACCTGTAAATTAGATTCCATGTTTTTACCACAATTAACATCTATCATATTTGATACATATATATGTTCATAGGTTCATATCTTCATATTCGTATAGTTGTCGAGATAATTCTCTAACACATCATTATTAATTTACTATCTGCTATTATCATTATTAAAGTTCATTTTAATACATGCAGTTCTCGATATAACTCATATGACTTATTTCCTAAAGTCATACATCGATTACTGCGCTACGTTCAGTTCTCGATGAGCTTTTATTTGTTAAAAATTAAACATCGAGTACTTTATTAATCTGTGTTTTACTCTAATTTATGGAATTCGAAAGTTCTCGAAGATACTTCAACGACTTCCCGCCAAAACCACTATCCTTCAAACATACATATATCACCTTTTCCAGTGCAAATTCTGGCATATCCAAACTACTTCCACAAAAAAATCCCTACATTCTCGCTGCAAACCCAACTGATCCCTACAGTCGCGCCGTCCTCACCGCGACACAAACCACACTCTCTCCACCCCTCACCACCAGTTACGCACATTTCTCGCACCCCAACCCCTCTAACCACTGCGACTCCATTGCCCTTGAAAAACTCCATTAACAATCACCAACCAAACTTTGTCAACAAATCCAAACCCGAGTCGTATCCCATATAACTCACAATCTTCCTCACCCTGCACAACTTTCTTCTACAATTACACTATATATATCTACATCTACCACTGATTACAAATACAACCAAACCAGAAACACAACAAAAATCATCACAGTTACTAACCTTGTTTACGCGCTGCTTCCGTATCCCTCTCTTTAGCCTGCTTTGCTCTTTCAATCAACACGGCAATCTCCTCATTCTCAATTATTGGCAATGATCCAAGTGACGAGCACAATGAATTCGCACAGGACATTTTTTTTTAGAGTTTGTAAAATATGAATAGTCGCCCACCTCTGAACTATTTATAGACCACGCGACTGTTCACCATCCCACTTCGTGACCGTTCGAGTAATCGATCATAGTGCTTTACATGTCTATTCTCGAAGTCTTTGACTCTTCGCCTTCTCAACACCAATAAACCTCTACACTGTACCTCAAAACCTTCCATATCTCGAAGAACATCCCCCGAGACATCCGTACTCAACAATGCACACCATTTTTTTATCACAAAGATACTGCACATCATTTTTTTTATACTTCAAAATTTTACCCAAAGGAACACACCTTGCCATAATTAATTACTCTCATCTCTTCTCCCCAATTTCTTTTTGATCTACAAACCCCTATATCTAGGCCACACGTTCGTCAAAAACTTAAATTCAAATTCCATCAAACATCGCAATTACAAAACTAGTCATTCTTACATTCCCGAATTTACCAACTCCAAAATTTATTCGACAAAAGCTTTCACAACAAAAAATATCGACAACATCATTATAGCAACAAATTTAAATCTCATACCATTTAAATTACAAATTCGACCATTACATCTTCTACTTACAAATTCACATTACAAACCCATAGCTGCAATGTCATCTTCTTTCTTAATCAACATCTTCGCACGAGTCCACATGTAACTCACACGTTCAGGCAGTCTTCAATATTGCATTTGGCACCGAAATTGAAAGTCTTCCTCAACATCCTTTGCCTCAGCCTTGCTCATTCCATCATAGTTAGGTTCTACAGGATCTTCCAAGTGAATATTCACATTCTGAAAGCCAATGTACTGATCGTATATTTCCCAATACTTTGTTTGAATACGACTATATACCTCATTACGCACCTGAGATCTCGTCTTCACCATTTCTTCAAATCAAAACAACTCTCACTTCAAACACCAAGGATACTTATAGTCCTTCACATACAAAGTCAACACAACACATTTATTTTGTCTTAAAACTATACATTTTTAACAGTCAAATCAATCAACATTGAAATCCGTTTCTAGACCCACTCAGTCAACTATACTTTGAACTGTTTAGACAATCCAACAATTACTTTACTCATATTTTACATCGACAAAAATTCAATAAATATAGTTGACAACAAACACATATCAACACAAACGAAGTCGAACAAAATATCTTTATTTAATAAAGAAACTGTTACATATTACATTCGACAAATTGTATCCTTCGATTACATCACACTACAATACTATCTTTACATTCGACTAGAAGGACTAATTCCTCTGTGCTTCTTTTTACCAGGATTTGACATTATTACATTTTTACCAGAATTTCTGGCACTAGGAGCAACAATTCTAAGAAACTTAATGTATCTCAAGTCACTGAACTTCTAAGAACTGCCTCAACAGATGAAAGGTAGCAAAAAATTGTAAACCCTTCCTTCGTTCGGCAAGATCCCTGGACGCCCAACCAGCCAACCCATTCTTGCGTTCATTACGAACAATAATCCCTTTCCCCCCAAATTGATATACTCGATTATCTTCAGTACCGCATGATGACACAAATGGTTCTGATAGATACAAATATTCTTTGACTCTACCTCCACCTACCCTCCACACTGTGACAGGATCAATTGACGAATTACAAAAAACCAGTTTGAGACAGAGCTTTACCTTAGGTTGTTCACCGTCTTCATCCTTAGACGGCGTGTTATGCCACACTTGGGGCGGCATCTTTATAATCCACCACCATAACACCCTCCTTAAGAACGTCTATTTATACCCAACTTGAATCTGCCAGGTCCAATATACCCCATTAATTGTTCCTCAGGAAAGAGATGACCATATACAGCTCACCTTGACCTCGGAAATGAAAATCTGACGACTCGTGATAATATTTAGCAACCTCTTCAGCTTTTAATTTCTTCTCGGCACAACCACTAGTACTTATGTCGAGAATGAGGCGATTGTAGTAACATATTTCATAGATTCGACAAGAGTAAGCCAGCAAAGCGTAGTCGAAGACAGTCTTACATGATCGAAAACAGATAGCACTCGAGAAGATATCTTAAATCCTCGACTTACCAAAAGTAGTTGTGCCTGGTCAAGAAATAGTTGTTAGAGATCCGCAAAGTTCGGCCACTTCCCCCGGAATAGAAGACTGTTTCTTTCTTTAAAATTGCCTGCATCTACTATAAATACAGGCAGAAAATAGATTGTTCAATGACTGGAATTCGTAACTTTATTATCTTTCCTAAATCCTACTATCACTCACAAAAACTTATAATAACTAGTAATACACTGGATTTTACATCAAAATCTTCCCAGAGGTCATGGTTTTTTTTCAACTTTTACCGAGTTTTTTGCGTAAAATCTTATTCGTTTAGCCTTTTATTGCATTTTCCTTATGAATAAGTATTGACAAATATTCTTCTAGAAAATACGCCACTACAGGAGCGCCGGATTAGGTGTGATTTGGTCGGGTTTTACGCCGGAGAAGGTAAATTCTCATTTTTTGAATTCGGCTCGTTTTGACGGGAAACAAGCGAAGTGTATTCAAGAAGCTAAGGTTTCCGAACTTCGATAAAAAAATATTAGTATATTAATCGATGTTAGAACTTAGAATAATAGTAAATAATTATTGTATCGAGAACTAAATGTAGTTACTGTGCATTTAAATAGTAATGATATCCTTTAGATAGTAATGATAATAATGATAGAATGATGTGTTGGAGATTAAACTCGGCAACGATATGAATATTAGCATATGAACATATATAATGTATTAGATATGATAAATACTAATTGTTGTTAAAAAATAGAATTTGATTTTCATGTTCATAAAAATTGCTGAATCTATCAATATTGATGATAAAGAAGTCTTCGGGAACTTGACAAATGTAGAGCCTCTTTTAATTAATGTGACAACATGTGCCTAAAAGTTGGGTAGTAGTTATAGGGTGGGGTCGAGTAGCGCGGATGTGGCTAGTGTCGATCATTTTAGGGTGACACCCAGGATTGTGGAAGTTTCTGACAAGGAGAGTACCGAAACAGATGTGGATCACGAGCCACAGGCTAGTCATCGAGAAGGTAGTGGGGGTGGGGAGGAAGATGTTGAGGAGGGGGAGGAAGCTTTTTATGGTGAGGGTCCAGAAACAAGAGAGATATTGAGTTTTAAGAAGTATGGTATTCCTCAAGATATTAGGTTAGAGGATTATCAGTATGACATGACTGATCAGAAAATTCCTTTGGGTGGGATTCTTGTTCATCGAGAATAAATTAAAAAAAGGTTTTAAGCTTCCTCTTCGAGCTGATAAGAAGTTGTTGAATTTCTTCGACGTGGCACCTGGTCAGTTCAACCCAAATGTTTATGACCTTTTTCGTGTATATAGGGTGATAAACAGTCGATTAAAGGTAATGGGGAAGAGTTGATCACAGTGGATGATCTTTGTGTGTACTATACACTCAATCAAAGCCCGCCGAAGTTTGGATATCGGTACTTGGGCGAGGTTTTTGAAGATACCATTATTTTATGACATGGTTTCAACAAGAAGGCGGTATAACGATGAACGTCTTCTCGTTTCGGGGAACTACGAGTTTGGCAAGAAAGATCCGGGGGAGCCCTTGAAAAGAAAAACTTTTCATCTAGGTTTGTGGTTAGGTAACGTAATTGTCGATGTTTTGAATTTGTTTGTAGATTAAATTTTTGTGTAACTGTTGTGTTGTATTTGTACAACATTGAAGGAGATTGATAGGAAGTCGACCGTAGTAGAAACGCTATACAACATCAGGAGAGGTTATTACGGTAGGATCGACAACTTCGTTATCGACCAAGAGAAAGTTGAGACTTTGTTTCAAGAGGCAGGTATAAAGAGATCGAGGGCTAAAGGGGCGGAGGTTCCAATAATTGACGGAAAGATGTCTGCGAGGAATAAAGAGTTATAGAGGCGAGCTTGCCTTTGGAGAATCCTTCACTAGTTGGGTATAGGACAGATTATGTAACTACTGAGAGAGATTCAATGTTTACAAAAAATTTTAGGGAAAGGGAAAAAGAAGAGGGCAACCAGTCAAGTTGTTGCTCCTTTGCTTCCCCAAAGAGGTTTTCTCGAAAGTCAACCATCGAGGAAGGGGCAAAAATGGAAACATCAATTGTTGTTTCTGATAGGTAACCTCCACTAGCTTCGACGAGTATGCTGCCGAAGAATGCGTCTTTGAAATCGTCGAGGAGTCGGAGACTGAGGTCCAAAAGACCATGGATGCTTATGTGGCTGGGGCGACTGTGCTGGAGGAGGAAGTTGACGATTGTTTGGTTGGGGCAGAGAGTTCGATCACTTTTCTTAGCGAGGGCCACCGAAACATGTCGAAGGTGAGAAATTTTTCTGCTTTGCTTCGATTAAAGAATTTGGTATCTCATTCGAATACTCATATTATGAATGTAATGCAGATCAAGAAGTTGTTAATTAAGGCCAAAGGTCGCATTGCTGGTACTGGCACTCTGGCAAATCAGTTGGTTGCTTACAAGAATATAAATGAGTTGGTTAAGGATAAAGAAAAGTTAATCGATGAGAAAAAGAAACTTAGGCGAGGTTGAATAGGTACACAAGCTGGATGCTAGGAAGGCGAAGGAGGTTGCCCTTCGTGATGCGAAGAAAGCTTGGGATAAACATGCTGAGAATATTAGGGCTGACCTCGCGAAAGAGAAATAAGAAGCATTGTCTTTGCATAGAATAAACTTCAAGAATGATGTGCGGGAGTAGGTTAACGCTGCTCGAAGGGCGATGGAGGTAGAACATGGGAAGGTTATGGAAGAGGTAAGGGCTGAACTTATGCGAGACAATTTGGATGCGCGTAGGAAGGTAAAGGCCAATTATGGGGGACAGTTCCAGGTGATGGAGGAGAGAAAAGATTACTACAAAACACTGGTCGTTGCTGGGAACTTGGAGTTTGTCAATTCAGATCTGGAAGACGAAGTTCCTGAAGCCCCTGAGGTTCCTAGTGAGACAGAGGTTGTCGAGGATCCTGTAATGATGATTTTCAAGGATTTTCGTCCCGAGGAAATATTGGATGAGCTTGCTCCAGGTGAATTCGTGAAGTTTGATGGTGCGTTTTCTCCCCCTGCAGAGTATTATGTTTGTAAAAGTTTTTGTTTGATTAATGATGTAAAAACAAAGTATTATGTTTGTAAAAGTTTTTGTTTGATTAAAGATGTAAAAATGGTCAATGGGACCGAAACAATATTTTGCTATGTTTCTTGAATGTCGATGTTAATGTTTTTCGAAGAATTTGTTTAAAAGTAATTGATGCATAGTTTTTGTGAAATTTATGCTAAGTGTTGATATTCGACAAGATCGGTAGTGTAAAACATGAATGTAGATAGTAACATAGTGTTGCAAGTATTCGTGATGATTGAAAGATGACCATGTAATGGCAAGTATCTGGAATGATTACCAGATGTTAGTCTTCAATGGGATATCTGGATTTGGATTGAAAAGAACAAAACATGACATGTTTTGTTCGATAAGTAATGATTGCAAACAAGATTATTCTATAATTGGATAGTGTTTGTCAAAAAATTGAATGCTAGTTTTGACGCATACTTATCAAGTATGTATCGAGACTAAGTAAAAATGGTAAAGATGATTGTTAGTTTTTATGCATACTTATCAAGTATGGATCGAGACTAAGTAAAGATAGTAAAAATGATTGTTAGTTTTGATGCATACTTATCAAGTATGGATCGAGACTAAGTAAAGATAGTAAAGATGCAATTGAAAGTAATGATAGTTGTATTGGAATCGTCAAAAGTGGTTACCATTGTCATCTGTAAAACATTTTCAGTTGGGATGTATTCTATGGATATTCGAGTTGTATTTCGTCTTCAGTCATTAGCCAGTAAGTCCCACTATCGGTTTTATCACTAACAATATACGGCCCTTCCTAGTTTTCTAACAATTTTTTAAAATTCTTAGGTCGAGTACTATCTTGAATTCGTCGAAGGACAAGGTCGCAAATGCTAATTTTTTGCTTTTGAACCTTTTTGTTGTAAGCTTCTTGAGTGTGTCATGGTACCGTCCCAAGTTCACAATGGCTTTGTCTCGGGTTTCTTCAATCCATTTAAGGTTGTAGAGGAAACCTAGCTCATTGTCTTCATCTGTGATTTTTCTTCGACCACTCGGTAGATTGAGGTTTGAAGGTATGACAGCTTCAGTACCGAAGGCCATCATAAATGGAGTACAACCTGTGGATGTTCGAGGAGTTGTCCGGTATGCCCATAGAACGCTTAGTAATTCATCGACCTATCTGCATTTCTTCTCGTCGTGGCGTTTGTGTAGTCTTGATTTGATGCTCTTGTTGATGGCTTCAACTTATCCGTTACCCTGAAGGTAGTATGGTGTCAAAGTGGATAGTTGAATTTTGTATTTATGGAGGAAACTAAAAACTTTGCTGCTGATGAATTGTTTGTCGTTATCAGAACGTATCATGTGTGGGCAGCCAAATCTGGTTATGATGTGCTCCTAAAGAAACTTAATGACATTATTTTCGTCAGTGTGACATAAAGGAAATGTTTCGACCCATTTGGTGAAGTAGTCTGTGGCCACAAGAGCGAATTTGCGATTTCCCGAAGCTGGGTGGAAATGTCTAATGATATTGATCCCCCATCTTTCGAATGGCCAGAGGACGACATTACGGATGTGCAAGTCAAGTACTGAGCTTTTGATGTCTTGAGCATGTATTTGGCATTTGAACAAAGTCTTCGCAGTTTTGTCGCATCTTCGGCCAGTATAACCCTTGAGTGAATGCTCGCTGGGCTAATGATCAACCTGAAATTTGAGCTGCGCAGATCCCTTCGTGAAGTTCATTGATTTTTATTTGGGTCTGTTTCTGAGAGATGCATTCGATAAGAGGTCCTCCTGTAATGCAATAAAGGATTTTTTCTTGAACTGTGAATCTTGCGCATTTGGCCAAGAGTGATCGGGCCTTTTCTTTGATACTTGGGAGATGTTAGAATTGAGGTATGCATAAAAAGGTCTTCTCCAATCGTCTTTATCTTCGTTTTGCAATAGCAGTGATTTGCATCGTATAACTTATATCGAAACTGGAATATTCGATAACCTCGATATCCAAAGTTTTATTTTCACTGTCTTCGAGCATTGCAGCAATGTATGCTAATGCGTTAGCGTGGCGATTTTTGGCTCGAGGGAGGAAAGAAATTATTGTTGATTTGAATTTGCTCATTTTTTCTTCGACCAAGGCTGCATAATCAACTATCTTGCCAGATATCTTGAATGTCTTGTTGTAATGATTGACGACGAGTAAGGAGTCGACATATACAGCTATTTCTTCCGCCCTAAGTACTATAACAAGATCCAGTCCATGAAGGATAGCTTCATATTCTGTTTTATTGCTGGTGGCATAAAATTTGAGTTTAATAGCTTTCTCGATGCAATGATTGGATGGTGTAATGAGAACGATGCCGATTCCTGATTCTTGTGGTCTAGGAGATTCGCCATTCGTCTGTAAAGAGTCTTTATCCTATGCTTTGTGACCATGCGCCTGGCTCTGCAATTGAATCATCAGTTAATACTTCTTCGAGTTTTTCCCAATCGGGGTCTTCGACTAGGAAATTTGCCAAAATATCAGCTATTGCTTGTCCTTTGATAGATATATGAGGCTCGAAGGAGCTGTTATATTTGCCGATAAATACAGACCATTGTTGAACTCTTCGAGATTTTTCTTTTTTAGAGAGTACAAGTTTGAGATGATATTTAGTAATAATTTTGATAGGATGAGCTTGAAAATATGGTCGAAGTTTCTGAGAGCTGTAGACCAAGGCGAGTAGTTATTTTTTGGTTGTTGTATATTTTTTCTCAGCAGGCATGGGAGTCTTGTTGATGAAGTAAATTGGTTTTCATACACATTCGTCTTCTCGAATAAGGACAGAGCTAATAGAATTATCAGTTGTTGATAAGTACATTGTCAGTGTTTCGCCATCAACTGGAGTACTCATTATAGAAGGTCGCCCCAAGTATCGTTTAAGATCTTGGAAAACCAATTCACAGTCAGGAGTCCAAATGATTTCCTTGGGCTATTTTTTGGACAGTGGAGTTGGATTTTCACGAAGGAGGTAAATAAGTTTGCATCGATTAGATGACTTTGAGATGAACCTGTGAAGAGTTATAATCTTGCCAACAAATTTTTGTACATCTTTTTTTGTTTGAGGAGATGGCATTGCCATGAGTGCATTGATTTGTGCCAGATCAATTTCGATTCGCCTTTTACTAGCCAAGTGTCCTAGAAATATACCAGATGCGACACCGAATTGACATTTTTTTGGGTTGAGTTTCATCTGGTAAGTACGAAGGATATCGAAGATGGTTTGGAGGTTATTGTAGTGATCTTCACGCTGTAAGCTTTTGCAGATCATATCATTGATGTATATCTCCATGATTTTACCTAAATGATCTTTGAACATTTTAGTGACAAGCCGTTGGTAAGTGACTCCTTCATTCTTTAATCAAAAAGGCATCACTGTGTAACAGTAAAAACCTCTTTATGTGATAAAAGTTATCTTTTCCTGATCTTCTTCGACGAGAGGAACCTGATTGTAACCCGAGGCTGCATCCATCATTGAAAGAAGTTTGTGCCCTGCTATAAAGTCGAGGAGTTGTGGGATCAGTGGCAGAGGAAAATTATCTTTAGGTGTAAACTTGTTGGGACCGTTACTATCTTGACGAAAGTTATCTTGAGGAGTTGTCGACACAAACTCTAATTTTCCCATTATTTTTTGGGACCACCACATTTTAGATATTTTGCTTCTCGAATAAATCCTACACAAAGGAGTTTATCAATTTCTTTATTAACGGCTTCGCGAAAGGGGGAAGCTAGATTGTGACACTTCTGTACAACTGTTTTGCTGTCTGGAAGGAGATTGAGCTTGTGACATGCGATCGAGGGATCGATGTCGGGCATCTCTTGGAAAGACCATGCAAAGATGTCGACGTTTTTCTTCAGGAGTTAAATCATGGTTTCTTTTTCGTCGGATAACATCTTGGAGCCGATGAAGGTATTGCGGCGGGCCCATCGAGTTCAATGGAATCTACTACCTCAGTATCATATTGCTCGAATGTGGGTTGTGCTTCTTGCTGTAGTTGCTATGCCTTTAGAAGTTTCGTCGTGTGAGAGTTAGTTGTGGTATTCTCGCACATACGTGCAACTGCTTGGTTGCCTTTGATTTTGTAGACTGTGATCTATTGGAAATCTTAATGCCAGATATATGTCGAAGGTACTGCCTTGATCGAATGTTGCCAACTCCGCCCTAAAATTCTCAAATACTTGGACTCAGCATTGATGACTATGAATTTAACGAAAGTGGTTTCGGATCCCGTTTGAATTGGCAGGGTGATTTTTCCTGTAGCCGATTCTATTAAACCGTTGAAACCTGTGATGGTGGTTGTCGAAGCTTTCACTGAGTCTTTGAGTCCCAGAACTTCAATTGCCCTTCTGAACAGAACATCTGTAGCGCATTTAGTCTTGTCCTACTCTGAGCATAATGACCAGAAGATCATCATGAGGGTACTTGACATGGCTGATGTCACAGTCCTTGAATGTAATATGATACAGACGCTTTGATTTGCTTGAGTTGGGGAGAAGTTTTGCTGATTTGTCTAAGGATGTCATTTTGCAACAAGATGTAATTCGATCGTCCTGTTTTCTTTTCTTTCCTTTCTCAATCTCGATCATGTGAAGATGGCGAGCTTGCCATTGGCCTTGCTCTTGATCAACGCCTTTGTTTTTAGTTTCTTCTTCGAGGAACTTTTGAATGTTAACTACATAATTATGAAGTCTTTCGGCTAATAAAATGCGATGAAAAATTCGAATGAGAGTGTAGAAGTTGTCAGTTTCATGACTACGCACGTTGTGATATTGACATAAATGTTTGTTGGGGATATCAGGAATTGCTTGTGCTGCCCGATATAACTCATCTCCCTATATCGTTGGTAAGATAGCGAAGAGAGTTGTTGTCATTGGAGGTAGAACTGGGATGGGTCTGTCTGGCCTTCCGTCTCTTCTTCTAGCGTTGTCAGTGTTTCTTCCGCGTTGCGTGGGTGCTTCGGTATTGGTTAATTTTTGGGGCGGAGATGAAAATGTTTCACGAGAATAGATGACAGAGGAGTTTTTCATCTTATCCTTCTTGGATCGTTCTAATTCGATGTAGTTATTAACAACATCAATCATCTTTGTCACCGTTCTGGGCTTGTGCAAGATAAGTTTTTCCCAAACTTTGGAGTCAATAAGCAGAGCTGAAGTGAATGCTGGAACGATAATCTTGGGATCTGAGTTCCCAATTTTTTGTGTTTCCTGTAAAAATCTCTTGTAAAAACTTGTTAGTGTTTTTTTCACACCCTTCTCGAAAAAGAACAAAGAATCCACGGTTATCTCTCGCTCCTTAGCATGAGCATAATTCGACTCGAAGAGACGCTGCAACTAGCTGAATGTAGTGATGGAGCCTTCGGGGATAGTATGGAACCATTTGAGCGGTTCCTCTTTCAGGCTCATGTTGAATAATTTGTACAGCATGTGGTCGAGTTTGGAGTACAATCCAACTGCGGCTTTGAAGTGTCGGACTTGGGTGAGAGGGTCAGTAAGGCCTGCATACTGAATAAATTTTGGCATGTGGAAATTATCCGGAATGGGCAAGACTTCGAGACAAGGAGAAATGTGATTTGTTTTGATTCTATCGAGAGCAGACCTTCGAC
Source organism: Kingdonia uniflora (assembly GCA_014058105.1). Taxonomy (NCBI): domain Eukaryota; kingdom Viridiplantae; phylum Streptophyta; class Magnoliopsida; order Ranunculales; family Circaeasteraceae; genus Kingdonia; species Kingdonia uniflora. Next base: position 207,354 of record JACGCM010000420.1, on the reverse strand, counting down.
CTGCGATGTCAGAGTTTATGGCTTGGATTCTATTGTTTAGGTCGTCTAAGGTAATGAATTGTGGCGGAGGAATTGGTACGGTTGTAACCTGTGGATCAAAGTCTCACTGTCCTTCAGGCCCCAATCGGTCTCTGATAGGTTATCTTGCCGGTAGCGGTGGGGTTTGATTACGCGTACGTCGATTTCCTTGGGTTGTCAATACTGAGGATGTAAGTCCGAAATGTCAAGAAACCTTGTCTGGATTTCTGGATCTGGATCGAGAAGTTCGTACTCGATCTTCTCTTGGATGGTTATCTCTTTAGGTTGCCCTAAAGAGATGATCACTTTGGGCCTGATGAGGCAAGGTTTGTCGACCAGTGAGCCAATCCTGAGTTCTTCGTAAATTCCCTATTTCTTTCTGATGTGTCCGGCTTTGTTGGTCCAAGGCCTTTCTCCTTTCGCCTCTCTCAACTTGAAGAGCCTAGGCATGGATTTGCTGATCTTCAAGTCTTTGGACTCGGTCAGACTCCATTTGTTTATGAAGTTCGATAACTGCACTGTGTAGATTGACTGCACTGTGCAGATCGACTGTTTCCGGTATTGGATTGATCTCGTGGTTCCTCAACGTAGTGGAGGCACTTTGGAGATTCATGTTTATCATTGAATTGTCTTAGATCACAGTGGTAAAGAAAAGTGTGGTATTCCTACAGACGGCGCTAATTGTAATGGCGTGTTTTTCGGGAGAATAATCTTCGCCAATACGTTTAATAAGGATGGTGCAATAATAAGCTTAAACGAATAAGATTTTACGTGGAAACTCAGTAAAGGTTGAGAAAAACTACGACCTCGAGGAGGATTTTGATGTAAAATCCAATAGGTTGCTAGTTATTATAGTTTGTTGTGTGATTGTACCGTAAGGAAGAATGAATAGTAAAGTTGCGGATCTGAATAACCTATTCTCTGCCTGTGAAATAACAGGTAGTTTACAAAAGGAAAAACGATTTCATATTTCGGGGGTAGTGGGCAAACTTTGCGGATATCCAACGGCTCTTTTTTGACCACGCACAGCGGCTAGTTTTAGTAGGTCGAGAACTTGTGATTGTAGACGTGCATCTTCTTGAATGCTGGGTTGTCTTCGACTATGTTATGTTGGCTTATCCTTGTCGAACCTGGGAAATATGCTACTACAACTCTCATGCCAAAAATTTTAAAGTTAAACATCGCCTTTGGTACTGGGCACACTTGTTACATCACTCACTTGTCAGATTACATCGGCCAATCACATAGAAAAGAATTAGTCTGATCATTTAAAGTTACTCTCTCCGCCCACTCACATTCACACACACACACATCACCACCACAACCTCCACCTCACTCATACTGACATGCACATAATAGGTTTAATTCGGTCACTCCTCTATTTAAAAATGTGGAGTCTTACGTACCTCAGTTCACGGTCTATCGTCATCAACGTTCACCTTCAATTTTCAAAGACCAATATACCCCTCATTGGGGACTCCTTAAAACAACCCTTAAACTAAATAGAAATTCAGACGTGGTTAAATCTCATTCCATCTGATTAGAATCCAGCATTGGTGATTTCTTCTTTAACTAGATAACCATCTTTCCTGATCACCAACCTCAATTTTGCCAGAGCAGTTGTTTGATCAAATGTACCTCAATGTCAACCAATTCTTAGAGTAAACATTCACCAAGTCTCCACACAACCCTTATTATAATTAAAAAGTTGGGACTTGAACGTCATCATAAAAAAGGGGAAGGATTTAGAGACACTCAAGTCTCAAACACTAAAGACTCACTCAACCACAACCACTCATCTCTATCAGATGAGTGGCTCTCAAAATTGGCATTTCCTATAAGGGAAATGAGGTGGATAATTAGGGGGTCCTACCTGCCCCACTATCTCTCCCTCTCTATTCCCTTCTCCTGTAACTGGCAGACGTTTCCCTCTCTTTTCAAATTACGAGTCAAGTCTCACATTAATGTTGTGTCTCCCCACTCTCTCTCTCTCTCTTACACACTTTCACTCTTTCTCTCTGCAAGCAAACCATTTCCCTCCAAACGTCTCTCTCACTCACTCTGTCTCTCTTACTCTCGCAAACAGTTTCACTCTCTCTCACTCACACCGTGTCTTCTCACAAGCACTGTCTCCTCTCACGAACAGTTTGTGGTTTCTCTCTCACGTTCTCTCTCTCTCACTGTCTCGTAATTTGAGACTGTCATTTTGTTTGATTTTCCATTTTGGGTTGAGAAGGTAATTACTTCAAGGAGGGGATTCAAAGACATTGTTTAGAGGAAATGAAGGATTGGTGTCTACTTCAAGGTAATTCAATTCCCATTCTGTTAATATCGTGAAATTGGACAATGTTAAACCTAAATTACTGAAATTGCAATACAATACTGCATGATTCTTGATTTCGAGAATATTAGACATGTCCCAAAAAACACAAATACAATCTGCTATTCTACATGGGTATAATATATCGTGAAATTCGACAATGTTAAACCTAAATAGCTTCAATTGCGATATTATAATGCATGATTCTCGATTTCGATAATATTGGACATGTAAACATATAAGCATAACTACAATCTCCTATTCTACATATAATATTGCCGAATTCGACAATATTATATAAACATAACTAATATTGAACTTGGTAAATTGTCGATTTCAACAATATTTCATATCAATATCTCCAACCACTATGAAATTGTTGAATTCGAGTATTTTATGGTAGATTTGTGCTATTAACATGACTCCATTTGATAAGTCCAAATTTTTGATTTCGACAATAACATTGTTGACTTGGACTTGTTAAAATGGAGTCGAAATTGTCGAAATTGACAATTTTCAAGTGCACTTGCCCTTTTGTTTATATAATATTCTCGAAATCAACAATTAGCATATGCAATTATACTGATACTTTGAACAATAAATTGTGTACAGGTAAACAATCAATGACAAAGTGCCTATAACCGCTTCGAATAGAAGAAAAAACGAGTTGGCCAGAGAAGGAGATTTAGTTACCTATAAGAGAAAAAAAAATACTATTGACCCAACCACAGTCGTCCCTCCTAACGCCGTTGAATCTGCTAATGAGGATATTAGTGAACCAGTACCTCTGCTCAAGGGTTCTGAATTTGATACAGAGTCTGCCCAAGCCGCTTTGGGAGCTCAACCCCCGCTCCCAAATGTTTCCCCTGATTCAGATGTGAATATTCTTATTATTGGGGGTATTCCGAAAGCGAGGGGGCTACAAGCAATGAAGACGTAAGCCCTAGTGATAGAAGCTTATTAAGAAGCATCAGATTCCATAGAGCGAGGTCGATCGCTCTAGGGCAGGTATATTGTTTAATGGAATCCCTTAATTAATTATGTTTTGTTATTCCTATTAGTCATATTTTGTTTACATAATTGCCATTATTGTTTAGGAGAAGCTTCCGCTGCGTGTTCACCATCACCCGCCTACGTGGGACCTTACAAAGGAACCACAAACGGTCCAAAATTATGTTAAGTTGAAGGGTTTGGATAGGATTGGGGCTATATCCTACAACTCTTACAACTCTGCGTTGATTTCTACTTTTGTGGAACGTTGGCAACCGGAAACAAACAGTTTCCACTTCAAATGGGGCGAGATGACTCCAACTTTGGATGACGTGGAGCAATTGGTTGGGTTGCGTGCAGATGGGGATGCCACTGTCATTGCCGGCAGCTGGGGATTCCCTGCGCTTGTGGAGATTTTTTAGAACAACCTCCTGCAAGGTTTAAAAGCATTCAAGGCTTTGAAAATTGGGGGTGCTGGAAATTCATTGTCACTGAAGAAACTGAGAGATCACTATGCCTACAAGTTGGGGAAGGTTCTCAGTGACGGTACCGCTACAGCTGCAAAGAAGAAGAAGGGGTTAACAACCAAGTCTGTTGCCCGTGCTTATATGCTCTATGTCTGTGGCTATTTTCTATTTCCTACGAAGAAGGGCACAGATGTCAGCGCACGGTACCTTGACCTGTTTGCCAAGGACAAGGTTGCGAAGAAGTGGTCATGGGGATCAGCAGTTCTGGCCCACATGTATTACAATTTGGGTACAGCATCTCGAGATGATGGGAGGCAAGTTACATGCTGTACCACGCTGCTCGAGGTGAATCCATACTCATTTCTGTAACTGTTTTAACATATGCCTTCAACCTCTTGACTAATTTTATTTTGTTTCTCATTATCTATGTAGTCCTGGATCTTTGCACATTTCCCAAAACTTGTTGGGACCCCCAAGGAGATGGACTCCGACGCATATGAGCACTGCACTTGTTGAAAATGGGACGCATCTGTTACGGATAGATACCCTGCTCCAGCTTTTCTCATGTTTAGGGAGGCATTGGACAAGTACAAACTAGAGGATGTAAGTTCATTAACTTGCTACACTGTATGACATTTGACATAGAGTACGTAGATTACACTGCTATAAAATTGTCAAAATGAAAAATACTATTAAGAAATCTACTATTGTACATATCATATTGTCGAATTCGACAATATATAAGCATAACTCAATGACACTTGAGAAATTGTCGATTTCGACAATAATGCATTTGATAAAATACAAGTCCACTACTATATTGTCGAATTCGACAATTTGATTAAATCCTTCACAGGACTACTGGAAAAATTGTTCAACTTAATGGTGTCATAATACATTTCATTCATTTTTCATGTAGGTTGTTTGGGACCCATACAGAAATAAAAGGGATTTCGCACATGTGTTCAAGGAGTTCACGTTCTTTTATGGTGTATTAGCTTCTCCAGATCATGTTTAACCCTACTACCCAAATAGGGTTGTGCGGCAGTTCAATCGGGAACAATGCATCCCTGGAAAGGGACTGATCACAGAGATTTCGAACCTATGGAGCGCTGAAAGCCCGAGAAAATTCAACCCTAAGTATGAGTTGGTTGATTGCTTTTCTGGCCAAAAGTGGAAGGATTTTGTTTTGAAGAAGGCGGATAGGGGGCGGAGGGTACGAGAGGGGCCTCTAGTATATACGGAGGGATACTTGGAGTGGTTTGCCTCCGTCTCATGGACTAGGATCTGTCCCATTGTTGTTGACCTGGCTGCAGATGATGATGCTGGAGTTCATCAAAGAAAGGAAGCCACTGTTAATGAGCATGGTGACACCCCTGTGCACCATTCTCACGATGTTGCTGATCAATATGATGCATCAGTTAGTACATATTACAACCATTTTTTATCTCACTTGCCTTCTATTCTATTCAAATCAAAAAGACTATTGTCTAATATTCTATTAACTTGTAGCATCATGAGCACTCTAGTCGATCTCCAAATATAAACCTAAATGACCAGTAAATCACAGCACTAAATGACTAGCTTCAGAAGCTCAAGGAGGATAAAGAGGAGTCTGAAGCCAATATTAATCTAAGAGAGGCCCTCAAATAGAAGGTCAGTCATACCTATCTTTAGTTGTGCATAATGTGTGTTTTTATCTATAGTTATTAGTATAAGTAATTGTCGAATTCGATAACTATTACAGTGTACGTGTAAGTGAACAAAGGTAAATTGTCAAATTCGACAAATTTCACAGTTCTTCTGAAAACTGTCATATATATATTATTGTCGAACTCGACAATTACATAATATTATTGTCGATTTCGACAAAAACACATAAACTAATCTAAATGTTTTATGTCAATTTAACCTCAGACAAGTGAATGTGATCTGCTTAAAGAAACCATTGAACAAATGAAGGCGGAGATTGAACTAAAGCGTGTAGTTGACGAGCAATGTGCACTAGACTTCGCAGATCTTCCAAGGCAGTTAGATGCGAAAGTAAGGTCTTAGGCAGATGTCATTATCGCATCCATTGTTTGTTTTTGTAAAAATCCTGATTTTCCTTGTCTAATTTATGTTTGTAGATATTGGAGTGCAAAAATTTGGAGGAAAAAAATACAAGTTTGGAAGCAGAGCTAAGGCAAAAATTTGGCCTTGAAGACTGTAATCAAAGCTTATCTGTTGAGTTTAATAAAAAGGTAATGAGTTTAATACAAAGGTAATAGTGTTGAGTGTCTTTAACCTCTAATTACTTATAGTCTTCTATTAATCATTCTTGCATCTGCGCGTAATTATTTTGTCCCCAATGTGTTCAGTGTAAAGAGATCGAGTCACTAAAAGCGATAAATGCGCTTTTGATGGAGCAGTTACACCTGTGAGTTTACCAAAATTCAATAATGTTTGATTATTTGTCACTTATTTGTATGTCTGGTAATATTGTTCTTGTGCTCATATCTTGAACAGCTTGTTGTGTTATAATCACATCAGCCTGTGTCAGACACAACCCTAACAAAGAAGTATGAGGACTTGTTGGCTGCACATGAGGTTATTAAGAAGAAGTTGATTGCGAAAGAAGATTTTGTAAGTCATTAAAAATGAATGAAATTAATTGAAGTTAGTGAATTGGAGTTTGTGTTTGATAATAGTGAATTATGACTTAATTTTGGTTACGAATTTAGTGAATTGATAATAGTGAATTTAAGTTTTATTTTGGGGGTTCATTTTGTGTACGAGTTTTGTGTACGAGTTTGTGTTTGATTATCCCAAAATCAGATGTACGAATTTAGTGAATATCTAATAATGAATTTAAGTTTCATTTTGTGTACGAGTTTTGTGTACGAGTTTGTGTTTGATTATCTCAAAATCAGATGTAGTATTCATTTTGGATTTCATGCTCAATATAGGTTCACCCCTGCTCAACTGCTCAAAATCAAATGTAGTACCCAAAATCACATTTAAATGAACTGGAGTTATATAGATCATCTCCTTTATGTATTTGGAACAGATAATGATCTGGACATCCAAGTATAAGAAAGAAGCATCGAGATATACGGAGGAAACTAACCATCACGTAAACTCCCCCGCCCATCCTTCTGAATTATATGGAATGTTGATTTCAATGTTTATTCTAATGTTGGATATTTTTACAGCGACAGAAGTTGGTTAATGCTGAAGAGAGGATGAAGTCTTTAGAAGTAAATAACAGTGAATGGGTATGTCATATTCCTAACTCTTGTTCATATTTGAGACTGCTCTGTGTAATGCATGGTTTTAAAATTATGTTATTGAAATTGGTATTGTCGAATTCGACAATTAGGAATTTTATTTCGAGTTGTGCATGGTAAATATTGTCCAACTCGGCAATTTAGATAATGTTCATGTACTTACCAAGTCTATTTATCGTAATGTTGGAGTTTATTTTTCAGCATAAGAAACTAGTAAATTCATAAGAGAGGAAGAAGACTTTAGAAGTAGATAACAATGAATGGGTATGACATATTCCTAACTCTTGTACCTATTTGAGATTGCTCTATTTAATGCATGGTTTGAAGACATAGTTGTCGAATTCGACGATTACTATCTTCATATTCTCGAATTCTACAATATTGGTAAAATATATTTCCACTTGGACAATAAATAATTATCGAGTTCGACAATTATGGCACTGTAGTTGGAATTATGGATACCCAATATTGTCGAGTTCGATAATATTGCTACAATATTACTGTCTGTTATAATATGAGGACTTGTTGCAGGAGGTTTGGCGTCAAGCATTGAAGAAGGCACTCGCAAGTGAAGGGATGGGAGACATGGGGGACCCAACCTTCGAAGAACTTTTTGAGCATAATGAATGATTCTTCACAATAGCGCAGCAAAGACCCAAGGGAGATTATCAAGAGGACTTGGTCTCCACGACGGTAAACCTTGAAAATATTGTCATTGCTAGGAGGGAGAAAATGGCTAAGAAGAAGAAGATGCAAGAACTTTTATTCCAACCGTGGACGAAGTATCTTGTAGATGTTCGTGGTGTCGAAATCAGTGATAACAATTCTGGCTTTAGGGTTACCGCCGCGATTCAGCACCAGAGCCAACAAAGATTCCCAGATATAATAAAATCATTAAATACCTTTCTCTGCAAGGACCCCGCATTCTGGAAGAGTATCTTCAGCCAAACATTGGGTATACAATTCACTGCGGATGGGGAGAACGCGTACAAAATTCTGTTGCAGGCGTGTTCTTATGGTCATCAACATGTGGACTATAAGCATATGGCGCATTTACTAGCCACCTACTATGAGAAGGTTGTGGTATTCATTAGCCACACTGAAGCATATACATTCTTACCGCTGTTTTGGGCACGCTCAAGAAATACTACTTCAAATGAGGAGAGGATCCAAAACCTAGTTATGGATACTAGTAAGTATTGGTGGTTTGGTTTGGGGGCGGACAACCATTTCGTTCGCTTGATTCCAAGGTTCGATGCACCAATACCTCCACTTTCTACTATTTTTTACAGTCATGTAAATCTGGGAATTCCTCTGGGTTTCCAGAAAGAACAACTGAGTAGGTATTTTGATGTGAGAGTAAGGAATTTTAAGGCATTACTTAAAGAGTACAAGTGTCAGGGGTATAGAGTTAATGACATGGTTGCTGTTGGTTTGTCGACAATCAAATAGGGTTGTCGACCAAATCTTTGTATATGACAGTTATGTTACATCAATGTTTATCATAGTATATAATTTTTTTTCCTTTTTGTATATGACAGTTCATTTAGTTCAATGTTTATCACAGTATATAATTTTTGGTATAACACTCTATTGTTGATTTATTTTTAAAGCACTATAAACTCCCTTTTTTCCATCATCCTATTTTTAAAGCACTATAAAGATTACCACTACCCGGGGCGCTAACTCCCTCTAAACTACTTTGAAACTCTCTTTTGTTAAAAAATAGCTCTGGTCTTTCAGAACCTATTCTAGTAGTTTAGAAAGCTTCCCTTTCTCAACTGAAATCTCACCTCTAATGGCAGAAATCGCCCCGATTGTGTGATATGAGAGAGAAAGAGAGTATATGATATGAGAGAGAGAGAGTATGTCTGTGATATGAGAGAGAGTGTGTGTGTGTGATATGAGAGAGAGAGAGTGTGTGTGAAATGAGAGAGAGAGAGAGACTTGACTGATATTGGTTGTTCGAATTTGAAATTTCTTTGAAAAGAGAAAAAAATGTGAGTGACGGCTAGAGAGTGGGGCAGGTAGGACCCCCTAATTATCCACCTCATTTCCCTTATAGGAAATGCCAATTTTGAGAGCCACTCATCTAATAGAGATGAGTGGTTGTGGTTGAGTGAGAGTTGAGTGTCTCATTTTTTAGTGTCTCTCAATCCTCTCCTCATAAAAAAACCACCATTGGGGCCTTCCAAATGAATTTCAATGAGTTAGAATTATGGTTTAAAGTTGTGATGTTTTCAAGTTTGGATGATATTTAAGAGGTTCGAATAATTTTGCGCTCACAACCTCATAGGTTCATAAAATCATATTCTATGTTTGAGTTGCCTTTTTTGTTTGATTGTCCTTATAATTCGTAACTGTAGACAACTGTTGACATTTTTAAAATTCTCAACCTTCAAGCATCGTTGAAGCCAAAAGCACACATCCTCGATGCAACCCTTTTTTTCGTCTGAAAAGGAAACTGGGGTTAGGCGGACTCCCGTCAGTGTGTTTACAAAGTATGGAAAAGCTCAAGATAGTCAGCAGCATATAGCTTTGTTAACTCATTTGGAAAGGAACTAGAAAAATACAATATACTCTTTGAATAGGTTGACTATGTATTTAACTGTTTTAATTGAAGCTTTTGGTCTGAATTTGAAGGAGATCTTCATCACCATGCCTTTCCTTTTGTCAATGCCTCTGTATGTCTTCATCTCCCTCCATTTATAAATCCAGCTTGAGTTAGAGAATTAACAATCTGAAACGAGTCTGAGCAAACTTCCGTGTCCTGATTTCCCATCACGATAGCTAGATTGAGACCTTCAAGAATAGCATATTATAATATTGCATCTCTATCATGACTTGCTATTGAAGTATTAGTGAATGCACAAATAGAGATTCCATTTGTCAGTCAAAACAGACCTCCATAGTTGTAGTTTGATCTTCTATAGGGAATATCGAGTACTAGTATAGGTCTGTATGATGTTTCCAGCCTTCTTCAACAATGGCTTTAGGAAGTTTAGTTCTAAATTTGACCCCTCATTCATTGTAGATCCTAGTGTTTACAGGATTCCTCTAGAATTTGTGATTAGAAATGATGTATCACGGGTTCTCACAGTGCGTACGTATACTTAGAGAGATGGTGTCTTTCTCTAGGTTGCTTAGTCGACGCCACTCTCTCCACGTTTATTTTATTTTATTTTAGTTATTAATGTAACGGGTTAGTGTGTTAACTGCTGAAGAGGGTTTCTTAATTTTAGGAACCTTAATATTAGTGGGATTAGGGCTTCCCTTTATAAAAGCCATCCCCTAGTTTTTTAGTTTCTTAGTTGTTATTGGGTTATTTGATTATTAGGTTAATTGGGTTTTGGGTTATTCAGTTAAATCAATAAAGAGACAGAGTTTAAAGTCTAATGATGTTTCTATTCAATCTTGTATTTACGTCAAGAAAGTTGAAGCTTTTGGGAAGCCAGTCTTGTTATCTTTTTCTGCAAGCTTCTTTAGGACATGTTTCTTGTTTAAAATGTTTTCTATTTCTTTCTTCCCGTTTAAAATATATTGTAGCATCAAAGTTCCCTCTAATCATCTCCTTTATACCTGGATCGATGATCTCCATTCTCACTAGCCAGTTGAATTCATCCTCCCAACCGTTCACCATTTTTGATATGCCTAGCACAATGTTTGACCAAATGTAATTTGGGAAAAACATGTTCCAAGAAGAGATGAGACCTATTTTCTTCCCTTGCATCACAGACTGAACATTATTCTTCATTCAGGACTTCAATCTTGACCAAATAATCTCTAATTGTCATTTTGTTCTTTACTGCATGCCAGACAATGAAAGAGTGTCTTGGCATGGAGATTTTGTTTCATGCAAGCTTATTCTAGGGCACAACATTCTTGTGTGTTCTTAATTGTTCACATGCAGACTTAGTTGAAAACTTCCTTTTTATATTTCGTTCCCATATGATCATATCTACTTTTTAAAATATTTTCACTTTCTGTAAGTTCTTTCAATTTGTTTCATTGTTTTACTCATTTGCCACTTTGCTTTCTCTTTCCTTATTCTTCTCTTCTCTTTTAACAAAGGGATAATTTTGACATTTAGCTCCGTGCGAGAAAATTGAACTGCAAAAGCTACTAGATTGTGATTGCATTATGGATAAATTAGTTCCACACGATCAGAGGCCTAAAGAAGTCAATTCTCGAAAATCATTTTCTAGTCTGTCATTTTGGCTATAGAGTACAACAAGGTTCAAATACCACAAGTACGAGCGTGCAACAACACTTTAGTTGTTATGCATTACTTATTACATAATGAGATTAAAGAGAGATGTTTTTGTAAAGGTATTATTATATAATCGTGGTTTTGAAAAACTCAGTGAGGCTTACGCATCCAAATCGCCCAACCACCTCTTGAAGATTTTTGTACTGTGGCTTACTCATCACGAACTACTGAGGCTTAAATCTCAAAATGAATTTTTTAACCCTCATGTTTGACAGCTTCATGGGCATGGGGGAAGTCTCGAAGGGTGGCTTATTTATGAAAGTGGTGTGCGTGGTTTCTATGTTTATTTGTTTTTTTTTAGATAATGAAATGGTTGGCATAATAGAATATTTGAGAAATCCTTGGCGATTAATTATACAATAGTAAAGACTTTGGTATCCAGTGGATACATATATTATGTTTCATCCATTTGGATCAATTATGAGGATTGGATGGCTTGTTGGGAGCAGTTAATTTTATTTTGTTGAGAATGTTTTATTGCTTAATTATTCTTCAAGGGGTGTCTTTTTTGGTTTATCTTTCATTATATTACTTTCATATCTCATATGTACCTCTTTTTTTCGTTCATTCTTTTGGTCTTCCGTGATTGGATACTTAAACTATGTCTTGCCATACTCATTGACCTGGCCTCATGTGTGATATTTTCTTTTGTAACATTTCCTTCTTTCATGTTTGTTTTACCTGATCAAAAATTATAAATAACGAAAAATCTCATGAGGGTTTTCAGGTATTTGATTTTCGTATTTTCCTAATGGTAACCTCAATTTACACGACCGACTTTGAATCTCTCAACTAAAATGACAATAGTACGCAATTTATTTCTTCAATGAATAGTGCTTGTCAAATTATCACTTAGACTAGGTGCCGTGTCCGTGTTGCGAGTTTAGGTAAACTAGTTCATGCTTTATGTTTCAGTCTTTGGATAATTTGTTTTGTGAAATCTCAGATTTTCCATCTTCATATGATTTTAACTTAATGGTGCATTCTTATCCATGGCAGGTTGGAGACAACTTCTACGGGCCAGATCTTAAGGATGCGGCACTTGCAAAACTGAGCACAGTGCACAGGAGCCTTAGGGTTGCTAAGTCTGGTGTTAAGAAGAGGAACAGGCAGAGAGTTTATAACTTCTGATGCATGGTAGGAATTAAGATAACTTTTTTTTACCGGTTCTTGACGTTTGAGTTTGATGGAAACCAATATTCAACATCCTATCTAGCTCTTTACTTATAAAGACTTGCTAGTTATGCCAGAATAACTTCCCTAGTTGGAAATCGTGTTGCTTTTTCTTTTGATATTGGTATTAGTAGGGTTTCCTAACAAAGCATCTCGTACAGGGTGTACTCTGGGAAGGCTGCCCCCCTCTCTGCAGTGGTAATTTCCATACTGGATCACCTTTGAGAAATTCATTTCCAGCTGTATGTGGAGAGATGAGGCGTGAATTGAATATTTCAATACAGGTTCAATTTTTTCACTATATCTAGCTGTATCTCCCGCCTCTGTTTACTTTGTAAGGCGGTTCCTCGTGTATTCTCCAGACTTGGTTCGTACATTGTGTGACTGGTTCAAATGAAAAACAAAGGGAAATCGATTCTTGGAAGCCAAGTTTATATTTGATTTTAGCACAGAATCTCTGCCACACTATCTAGGAAAAGGCAACCGTGTACAACTTGTGGTTGTGTAATTCAACAAGTCAAACATAATTTTGTTTACCTAGTTGATTAGCATTGCGCGTCCCTAATTCAGTTCCTAGACCTAAAAAGTTGTATGACACAATCCTAAAGATTTGTCAATTGTCGAAATAATCCTCAAATATTCATTAATTGAACTAAACCGACACTTAAAGAAGTCACTCCTTTCAGTTTTATGTATTAATATAATGTTGCTGAACTTATCTGTGTAGGCTCCATTTGATTCCGGTGACGCTTGCTAAATTTGGTTATGTACTGGTTCTTGAGTAGTATCGATCTCAAAAATCCTGAGGAAACCAATGCGATAGCAAAAAATTGCCATGCTTTGAGAATCTTATGGCAGTTCGGAAATGAAAAAAATAAAAAATCTAGCATCTAAGGGAAAATTTAAGGGGAAAACGATCTTCGGCAACTAAAAAAGATGGAATGAATTGCAGAAAACATTTGATATTTGTTGGATACCAAGCAGTGCTGTATCAGGGGAAATTAAAACATGGGTTTGCTGAAAAGTCAATTCAATGGGAGTAGTTAAGTGCACGCGGAGGAAGGAAACACGTTTTTTTCATCTCTAATAAAGTCACATATAAATAGGCCAACCTTACTACAAACTTAAATCATTTTAGGCAAAAGCTCAACAGACATACATGTCCATTGAGGAAGCTCTTCTCCTCAACGGTGGCGGTAGTGGCCGTAGAGACATGTACGGAGCTGACACTAAACAAAGGCGCCGCTATGACAAATGTTTATCGTACGTGGAGATTAGGATTGAGTCAGGAACATTGAAGGACATGGATTCTGAGAAGTTGAAGATGGAGATCCAGAGATGGGCTAAAGCTGTTGTAGCTTACGCTCGACAAATTAGCAGTCATTTTGGAGGCTAAGGCTGATCAGAGTTCTTGAAGTAATGCAACTTTGTCAACTTCCTATCTCTTGAGATATCAAAAGGGATATTTTTTCTTGCGGATGCAAGATATCATTAAGTTGAAGTTTCTGATCAATCAGGTCGATCTCCTGGAAGTCGAAGAGAAAAAGAAGGAAGATGGAGGTCTTCTGCAAGACTAATTAAAATGTCATTCATGTACATATATTCTTGTTTGAATTTCTTTTAACTGATACTAATGTTATAATAATCGTGATTCTTAAATGATAAAATAACAACCAGCAATAACAAAATCTTAGCATACCCAATTCACATTCAAAAGCTTGTTAACAAAAAGAAGACTCAAACCATTTACATTCTTTCTACTTTGTACAACACTAAATCCATCGAATTTCAGCACTGTTAAAAGCTCCCTGGATCCATCTATAACAGGACGACCAACGTGTCATGTCAAATTATTTTTCCCCGGACTTGCAATGTTGAGCTTGGTGATGATATTAGTAAACAATGCAATGTGACAGAGGGTCTATTACTCGTGTTTCTCGCTCTTCACCTTCCTTTTTCCTGAGATACTTCTCAGGAGTTGCTTGGAACACACATTCTGTGCCAGTGTTGCATTCTTCACACGGTATGCTTTGACCCAAGCAGGTTCCTGTTACAGAAGAAACACTCATATCAGTATTACAATAATCTAACATTTGTCTTCCTAGACTTAAAATCCAAACAGGAGCAAAGACATACCTCTGGCACAAAATTGGAGAATCCAAATTTAATCAACAGGAGAACGTGTTCTATGACGAGGATAGCTGCGAGACCGGGCTCTATTTTCCATTTTCTTTCTTGATCGTACAAGCATACAAGAAGCACACAGTTGGTACATATAGACATCACTATCAAAAACTGAAATTCCAAAAAATAAATTTTAGTCATGCAAAATGTGAATGCCCATTACAGGCGCTAGTTTATGACTTAAACAAACAAAGTATCAGATTACTGATAATATCCAGGCCACCTCTTGTCAACAAATTGAGTTTCGGGATAACATGTATTTTACATTGGTTTGGGAAAATCAGGGTTGAGAAGTTGCGACCAATTTAACAAATTACTTTAAATCAAAGCAACTGATATGTCTCAAACACTTGCACACCTGAAAGATGTTAAGCCAAGCTTCAATAGTCGCAGCAGCACGAGGAACAGGCCTTTTCAACATGGTAAGTAACTTCAATGCATCTGCTCTTATTTCCGTGATATTGTTCTGCAAGTGGAGGTAAAAAGGTCATTTTTGTTCCTTTGAAATCATAAAACACGCTTATAAAACTGACTAATAATCTAATAATCTACAGAAATGTTTTAACTATTTACCAATACAGCAAAAGAGAACACCAGGGGGAATGCACACGCAAACATCATGATCATGCCGAACTGCAAAGCCAGTTCCAGAAAGTCTGCAAACAGGTTTAAGCTTTCAGTTATCAAAATATGATTACCAAACGAATTGATTGCTTAATTGTTTTAGCTGTGTTATATTATAAGCAGTTAAACAATGGTGCCACTTCTCACAACCCACCATTGGGAGCACTGGCTCAAGGATTTTTCTCTTTCCCTCTTTATTTTTTGTTAAGACGCCCTCCTAACCATATAGATAGTCCTTATGTGAAGCGCACTTCACTCCAAAACTTCTAACATCAAATGCTCGAATCTTAGTTTATGGTAGATAAAATCTTCTGTACAGATACAATATTTCACTTGTTTTTATGTTGTCAGAAATGTAGGAGTGAGATGTGCTTACAAAAAACTAATGCTCAAGTCATCTCCATGGGGCCCCACAAAGAGGAGTCGACGACTGGGTCATAATGACTGTGTACAGCATGGTGCTATTGAGACCGCATGGAATGTAAAGCAAGGTGCAATTGAGACAGCATGGAATGATGTAAATGGTTATTTCTTGTTAGATATGATCTCCAACCCCGGAGATCATGCCATGTCTGTATATTATGGATGCAAGATCCCAAAGAGTGGTAGAATTCTACACTCCCACCCCTATTTCAATGCCCACGCCACTTTGAGCCCTCATTTATAACCACATAACGTGATTATATCAGATAGCCAACGTGTATTGCAATGCCCACCAAATTTAAGCTCAGGTGGGATGGGACTCCCTAGCGCTAGACTCCCTGGAGTTTGTGAAACGGAACTTATAAATACAATACTCGTGCCTCCTTACCATCAAAAAGACCATCCTCAAGTTCTTCTCCAATGCTCGCAGAATACAAAGGTTTCAAATACTCTTTTTCTACCCGGGAGGTCACCTGAACTTTACTTTTTGATGATCTGTTCTCATGCTTTTTTTTGCTTAAAACACAGGATCCTCGTGTTAGAAACCAAACATTAATAGTACGGTGTGTGAATAGTAAATCTAAGTCAGGAGCAAGGACAGGAATTTCTCACAAATGTAAGCTAAGAGGCTTACCGAACAGCCCTGTGCTTTTTATAACTGTACTTGAGGTATGGAACAGAGTTCTCCATTAGATTTTCCAAAACCTGGAGCATTTCCAGTTAAACTTAAAATTCAAAAATGCAATTTCAGATTAAAAGTAAAATAAGATTTAACAAAAAAACATCAGCTACCTGAGACGCAATCAGACGCTGAATCAAGACCTGGCGAAGAGTCTTGAAGTTGCGGTGTAGAATGGCATGATAGAACACACCAATATACGATTGCATGAAATACAGACCAAAAACCTGCAAGCAGAAAAATGCTATTTTGTAGTCAACTCGAATAAAAATACCATAGAAAACAACTAATAGAAACTCTGACAGAATCATTTCCTGGCCTCCTTTTGGGTAAATTAGGTAACTGGGTTGCCTTTTGGTTAGCAAATTAAGCAGGCTAAATCTTAAAGTAAATGGCAATAGAATCCCAACCACACTCTAAAACTAAAAAAGATCACTTAATAATGAAATGGAGTGGAGCACAGTAATAAATGCCATAATCTGCGGGGAGAAAAGGATGTCTCTGGCCAGTATCTAGTGCAACTTTTTTCTAGGAAGGTGTAGCAGCTGTTTTGGCTCTTAAAAAGCAACTCATAATTATCCAGGTGTATACCTTGTACACCAAGCTATCAGCTCTAGATTCCGAGCTTTCATTAATTTCGTGTCTGATGAGCTTCACTGAGATCTTTACCCCAATCCTTGTTAAGTACTGAATTGCAAAAAGATAGATCGCTGTCAGCCCAAACCTGAACACCGAAAAATCAACAGGAATATAATCAGAAACGTACACAAGGCAATTATTTCGTCCAGGAAATATATCATTCATAGATAACTGCAACAAATGTATCGACATTTATACTGACAACTAGTCAGTTGGATTTAATAAACCATCAAAAACCAAAACAGCTCTATGTTGTACATAAGATAATGAAAACTAATTTACTCAATATGCTGAGATACTTCTCAAAAGAAAATAGACAGAGATAGATCAGATTCTTACTTCGCAATCTCGGATTCCATAACCTCGTAGAGATGAGCATACGCTAATTCAAAGGGCAACTGGAGACAAATAATACTCAAGATAACAAAAGCATCATTTCTGAATCTCAGCAGATGTCCAAACCATTCGCCTCTTTGAAATCTATCTTTTTCTTTTTTTTCCGTCCCCGTATTATTTACGAGTTCCAAGGGGTATTGAAGGGAATTTTTTCCTGTATCAGGGAGCTTAAATTCTGCATCTGCTAGCACGGAATAACTAATTTGCCATCTGCGCAGAAATAAGAAGAGTAAGAGTATCTAATTTTTGCTTTCTTTTTCAAGTACATGACAAAGTGCTTATTATATGCATCTCCCTGCTCTACAACATTTACTCCCAAAGATCCTTATTTCACGTTTCTAGTCTCTCGAAACGTCAAAGAGCTTCTCATAAATATGAACCGAAGTTACCTGGCTAAAAGGGCAGAGTTTTTGCGCTTCCAGAACTGAAAGAACATTACAGCCCATGATATCACGAATACGAAGAATATTGGTAGCACCAATAAATGCCACGACCTGAACATTAAATAGATCAAACAAAAAGTTAATAGTCGTTCATAAATATACAAATAAGGAAAAGAAAGTCCAATCAAATAAACCCACAGAGCACAAAAGTGAAGTCTACCCAAAATCAATTAACTGCAAAGCAAGCCCAAATGCCGCTGGAAAAAGCATCCACCATGTATACATTCCTAGAAAGGCAAAATATGTGGCTATCTACATAAGAGGTACGAATTCATGGATTACACAGTGAAAATAATATAGGGAAATAATTAAATACATCATGAGCTGATGTTTCTTCAATCCTACCTTTGTGCCAAAATATGCGTATATCTCATCAATTGGCTGCCACGTGAAGTCCAACCAGTTGAGTGCCCAGGTTCTTAAGAGATGCTTTCTTTTCGTCTCTTCTGTAGACAGGAAGCACACGCTTATGTTCTACAAATTCGGGGATAAATTAGAGAAAATAGTCAGCATACCATGTATTGGGAAAACTTGCTTAACAATCCCATCAGATTTTAGCCTCTCTAGCAATGACTCCCCTGGACCCCACTCAATTTTTCTGCTACCAAATCCGAGAATTACAGATGAATCCTTCTCATTAACCTACATGGAAATAGAAAGGGGAAAAAGTCAAGAGAAACTTAAGACAAGCGCAAGATTGAAGGAAGCTTTAGTGACCAATTCGTGAAGCATATCTCAGAATTAAAGAATTCTGAAACAAGCTTGGGTTAAAATAATTTGGGCTTAGATATGGAATTATTACTTGCATGGATATCAAAGTGGTCAAACAAGTTCTCCCCATTTTAAACTGTGTTATATCATCAATGTAACAGGGAAGAAGGGTACAAGCTGAAGAGCATATAGTAACTCAAGAGTCACCAAGTCCGATGACTAATGCTAGAAGAAGGACAAGGGTTAGGCCTGCTGCTGACTAAGTGAGAAATCAGGTATGGTATGATAAACCTCCTATCTGCAGAATTAAAGAGAAAAGAGTTCAAAGGATTTAAGATCACAAACTACTGTGCTAAAGAGTTCATTCAGCATCTGTTCTTTAATTGATCATGCACCCCTCTCCAAAAAAAAACTTAAAAGAGTGCTTCAAGCTTGCTTATTTGCCACAATAAATTGGATCTGGGAGAAAGAAAAAAAAACGGTGAAGTTAACTCTTCAAATTCAATAATCATCAACATCTGTAGGGACATAAAGGATAAGTAGGCAGGTGGTACAATTGAATTAGAAGATAATCCAAAAGATATTCGATTGGTTAATAGCCTCGGTATCATGAGTCCCACACAAGATGCTGGATGAACCGACATAAGGAATTTCCACAAGAACTTTCATCCTATTCTGTGTATGAACTCACACAAGAAGGATAGGTGGTGATTAACACTGATGATGCCACGAATAATAACCATGGAGGCAAAGAGGAATGCTGAGAATGGGTGGTTTAACAGCTTTGCAAGGAGCAGCTACTAGCATTTCATATCTTAAGGAAGTTAGAGCCATCCTAGTTGGTTTCAGATGAGCAGTGAGTTGAGGTGCAAAAAGATCATTAGAATTGAGTCAAAGATGGCACTTCATATGGTGAGGAAGTTATGCAACCCACTTGGAAAGTTGAATATGACATTGCAAAGATTGACTCATCACAATGGACCTTAAAGGAATTAGCATAAAGCATACATTCAGAAAAACTAGCAAAGCTGCTCCTCACTTGGCTGATTGTGGCCCTCCTTTTTATTTTCTTTATTATAGGGCCTTAAGTGAACACTTGGATAACTTGTTGTGTCAGGATGCTACTTGAAGCCCTACACATTAGATTGTATTCCTTTGATCGTCTATTGCAGCCAGGTAGGGGTCTTGCCTTAACCCCAGCTTGCTTTCGAGAAAAAAAGAGAGTAGATACATAACTTTACCCATTACGCGAAAAAATTAATACATATCAAAAGGCTGGCTGGCTAAAAGAGATGAAATTATAGCGATATACTTAAACCAATCACCCATAGAATTACGACTATGGAAATTCTACTCTTGTATAAATAACTTGGTCAAAAGTGATGATTTAGTACTATTTATACAGATATCCAATCAAATTATGAATAACATGTACAGTGTGCATGATAAACCCTGAATATAGCCTCTTGCCCTTATAATAGATTTTGATGAAATTATTATGAAGTAAATGTTCCTTTAATAATAAGAATGAAGATAGAGAAGTAGTATTCATTCAGTCAAATATGACTATTGGGACATGGCTTCATTTTGCTATATATGAATAATCGGAAATTGTATATGAAAAAGCTCAGAATACATATAACACAAATACTTTATATTTAGTCCTTTTTGAAGAATCTTTGATGCAAAAAGCCTAAACTTATAGAATGCATGATACTTATCAATAAGCATCCGACATGGAGAGGAAAAGGTTCAGAACTTACAATTCCATATATCAAGTGCATAAAGCAACGGTAACGCTCGCACCAACTGAACAACGAACCATTGGGCTGTCTCACAAATGCTTCAACCTCTTCCCACTCAAACTGCAGTTCCATTCCTAAAATACATAGTGAAGAAACAAGACATCACAACTCCCCTAAGAAGTAGAAACCTATTTATCATTGAAAAAGTACTCTCTATCAAATAACTGGCCTAGAAAGTTACGGAAAATGTCAAGCAAAATGCTGAAATCTTACCGATACAAGTTGGCTTCTTTATTTCCAACTCAAAGGCCGCCCTTCCTAAAGTCTCCATAGGTGCTGCCACCTGAGGGAGGCACAACTAGATAATCATCAAACAAAACCAATACCATATACATAAAATACACATCAAACCAAAAATATTATCTGCATAATTCTCTAATATGAATTTCCCATCAAATAATCTTTCTATTAAAAAACAAGAAAACATTTTGATAACCTCAAAACAACTTTAGGCATATCCAAAACACTAACAAAGTTTATATCTTCAACAAGATAATAAAAGGTAGTATAAGTTTGAGTACATCGAAAAGCAATTACTCTAAAGGGGCGGATTTCGTTGTTGGACAGAGAGACCAGATTAAGCCACGTGTCCCCCTTTGTTGCCACGCAATTCTGAACTGCGCGGCTATAGCCTGCAAGTTTCTCATTTTTCCTCCCTCTCCATACTTAGTTTTTTTTGTTGTGGCTTTCTTTGGGGCATTTCCTCAAACACCTTCTCTCTATTGCAAAGTTATCAAAATTAGTTTTTTTTATCAGCTCCTCTCTACGGAGAATTTCTTCATACACTTGAAAACACCAAGTATGGACAAAGATATTTAAAGCAAACACAAGTATCAAATCAAGTTAATTCTCAAACATAATGCATAATCAATTAAACGTAATTTAAATATAGCATATCAAAGTTCTGAACAAAACATAACATATCAAACGTAGTTTAAACAAAGCATAATCAATTTTATGCCTAAGTGGGACGACCTCTCTTCGTTTGGCAGGCGCGTCTGCTACATGCGAGACTCTCGTTATAGGTACATTGCACATCCGGCTCTGTCTAGTAGTTAATGGACATATTAGCTAGTTTCTCTCCTGTGACTTGAATAATATCCTGTGACCGGCGCAGCTGTTCCTCTAACTCCTCTGTGCGTTGAACGTATTGCCTCGACTCTTAATATGCTGTATACCGCATTCCAACGTTTTGATACCACAACTCATCCACATTATACCTAGGTGGACACGGGTGTGGTACCTGCATGGTCGGGATCGGTAGCCATCTACGTTCTCCGCTGGTTCTGCCATATCCATAAACCATCCTATATCATGATCATCACAGGTCGCATCAACACCATAGTTTTCCACCTGAGAAGACATAGCCAAACTCGAAGTAGGTGGCACCCGTACATCGGGCCTAACTAGATCACGCCTGACCATCCATATATTTCTGGCCCTCTTGAATAAAGTGCAACAGATCTTGAGATTTGGATGAGCTAAACACCAATATGTCATTTAATCCACGTCATCAATGAGATAATTGTTTCCACCGTAAAAGTCATTCTCGATCGTACTGCAAAAATTCCATAATCTCTTGGGGGGATTATAGGGAATATTATCATGCCCGATGTTCTGATGCATACACCGGTCTCTTAAATACCAAAGCGTACCCAACCAGTATGAGACTAAAACCAATGGAACCCTCTTCGAACTAAGCATTTTGGCATGTCTTACCTCTAGACGGATTGATTGTCTAGACCTCACCCATGGTTGCCAATCAATGTTGGTTCCATCCTTCCAATCTATCATTTCTCTTATCACAACAAAAGAATAATGGATTTTAGACCCCGAACTGGCCCTTTCATCTCTCCACGCACCCATACGGGGATAAACATGGTTAAAGTTCAAAACCTTCACCAGATACATTCCAGCTTGACAGTACTCAAAGAACCAGAACTCCAACAGAGCATAGAAGCCTGTGACTAATCTCATCCCCTTCCCATTCTTCAGAATTAAGACTTCATCTAGTCCCCAATACAAAGCCACCATAATCAAAGTACCCCAGTCGAACTTCGACGCAACTATAATACGCAACTATATTATGGTGGTCTGTAAAAAATTCAAGATAATCCGCCGGAAGAGATGTGGTAACATTTGAGAAGAAGATATTACCCATCATAAATGCAATAAATGTCCTTGCATACACGATATCCATGTCTTGGTTGTAATTGTTGAGTTCAGGATTCAAAGCTGTTTTTTAGATTTTAAATACGCGAGAATGATATTACCGTACCTGATGTCATTGGTAGTGATTCCGAGAAACATCTTTTCTGCTTCATCGAACCTCGAGTACTTATCGTCGTACGAAAGTTCGAGACCTATCCCAAAAAATAAACCCGTTAGCATAACGAAGTCTAACGGCATAAAGTCAAATTCCCCGCAAGGGAAGTAAAATGTATAGGTGAAAGGCTACCACCGTTCCACGAGAGCATGAATTAAGCGGTATTCAGAGCTTCATGCCTTAATTGACAAAAACTCTTTGAAACCCATATCGTCGACCAACCTCTTCAACGTCAGATACTTGGCGATCCATTGGTACAACTTCAATACCTTATCGAATGATCCCCTACATTGTATTTGATCTCGATTTTGCAAAAAGAAAAACACATTAACATATTAAAATTTTATTCCGGCATTTCGTCGAACATTTCGCAAATAACGTTAATAACACATAAATTTTACACAAAAAGCTTACCGGCAATTACTCCGATCTAATGGAAATATGGACCCAGTTTTTCGGAAGAATATCCACTCGGTGCAAATCCTCCAGGGTTGGGGTGAGATCATTTTTCGTGACGTATAATGACCACATATTGGTTACCAATTTTTTCCCCTTCGTTTAACTTCAAAGCTTGCGTTACGTCTTGTTTTAGGAAAAACATAGCCCGGCCGCAAACTAGACTCTCCCAACATTGTTATTCTATTAATGGCGTTAAATTATTGAGGAAAATGTGAGGGTTGGGAAACTTGAGGAATAAGTTGTTTTTGGGTTTAGAGGCAATCTTGAGGAATAAAGGAATGAAGTATGAGGGGAGGGAGTGGCTCGAAGTTAGCAATTGATGCCGCACAGTTCTGAACTGCGCGGCAATATTTAAAAAAATATATATACCTCGCACTGTCTGATTGGTTCTCACTCCCTGCAGTTCTGAACTGCGCGTATAGTTTAAGCATTTATGATTGAGACACGTGGCTAGATCGTGGACGTAGATTGTGCCCCACAGTTCTGAACTGCGATGAGTAATATTCACCTTGTTTGGAGTTCGAACTGCTGTGGGGTGGATTGGGGTGGATTCAATCCACCCACCCTAGTGCTCGCCATGCTCTAAAGTGTCTCCTAAAGAACCCAATAAATAAAGACATCCTTATCTCATCTCATCTCATCTTCAACTCGGAGATAAAAAACAGTATTCGTTTGAGTAAATCGTTTCACATAAGTCACCCTAATGCCTCTCCTAAAGAACACAATACAGCAACACAGTAACACCCTCATTTCTTCTCTACTGATGACACACCCACACTCAAACAATTGGAAGTGCTACAATATACAAATCCCTCAGTTTCACAACTACCCATTGTATCAAAATTGACAATAAACATATTCACAATGAACCAAGCTGATAAAAACAACTAATGAAATCTACACATCATAAAATATAAAACACACTATAAATCATAAAAATAAAAATAAAAATGGTCGAATAATAAATAAATAAAAACTCTACCTTTATAAACTCATCTGCAAGACCACTCACTCTCTTCACAATCAATCCAACCTTCTCTAACTCATCAACCAAGAACTCAACACACCCATTATAGTCATACCCATCCTCTTCAACTCCTCCTTCCTCACTTCTCTTTGACATCACCACCCCAATCTCAAACCCACTTTGCTCTTCTTCCCCACTCATATCTACCTACACCCAAACACCAAGAACTCAAAAATGGGAAAATGGGGTTGCGCTAAAAACAAATTCTAATGGCCAAAACAAGCATTTAGAGCCAAATTTGACAAATGGAGTCTTGGGTTTCGTCGAGATAAACACGAAAATTTAGTGAGAAAGGAAACAAGAATCAACAACACATGTGGGAATAGGAGGGAATTGAGGGAGGTGGTGTTGTGTCATCATGTGGGGACACGTGGAGAACTCGCGGTTTGTGGTGGAGCGAGTGATGACTCAGTGAGTCGACTCTGAGTCTGAGACTGGCTCGATTATGTTTGTATTGGTATCCGTGGTGATTTTTCAGTATTGTATAGAGAGGGTCAGATTATCTTTATGCGATGAAGAGTCTGAAATGAGGAAGAGGATGTTTCGGTTAAAAATTTAGAGCTTGTTAGAGCATCTCCAGCAGTTGCTTTTTGAGTGTGGGTTGGGTTTGTTTTATCAGCCCGCACTCTAAGTTCAAATTCTAGGTCTTCCAGCAGTACAAAAAACGAGTGTGAGTTACTTAACTGGCGTTGTCAAAACTCAACTGAGTATGTGGAGCTAAAAAAAAAGAGTTTAGCGTACTTTAGATTACCGCGCGATATTCTAATTACCACCCAGATTTACCGCGCGGTAATCAGAACACCGCACAGTCTTTTAAAGTCCTCTAACCCATTGTGGTGGGCTGAGATGGACAGGTAACCACAATGACTAATTCTTCTCTCCACAACGGCTAGTTCTTCTCTCCTCTAAGACATTTTAAGAGGAGAAGAAAACATGTACTCATAACACTTTGAAACTCAGTCTAAAAACATCATCGTCCCAAATGGCAAACTCTGCCAGCAGCAGTAATCAATCAACACCGTCGACCTCATCCTCCCATAACCCACCTTCAACACCATTCTCTCAACACCCATCATCACAATTCACTTTATACATCTACCACAACCAATCTCAATTCCAATCACATACTCCACTTCCGTTTATCATGTCGCAAGGGAATACCTTAAGAGGACAGTCACTAGGTCAAAATGAGAAGAAAAAAAAAAACAACGGGGCAGGTTAGTTGTTATTTTGCTAAAGCGACATCCATTTTAGTAAAAAAAAAGCGTCGTTCTTTTTACAGTAGTTTTATGTTATCGACTTGAAAAGTGTCATAAATTAGCAACTGAGGGGCGGGTCGAAGTATCCGTCGTATTTACTAAAATTTATGACCCTTTTAACAGTTGTTTTTTTGGTTACAATAAAATGACTTAATTCTTAGTCGCAATAACCGACGTATTTCATACTCTTTACGACTATAAAATTTGTTGCTCTATGCGTCGCTAACCTAAACGTCGAAGTATCTAATAACACATTTATAAGTTATTTTATACGTCGTAAAAAATACATCACAAATAACAGTCACAACATCAGTCGTAATAATTATATTTTAAGACATAGCAATTAGTCATTTTATATGTCGCAAATATACACGTCCCAATTTTTGTCACATTAACAGTCATTTTGTTTCAATATACAACAATCATATCAATCGGGTCATAATCGCAATAATTATTATAAATTTTATTAACTAGAAGCAATTAATGTAAAAAACAACATATTTCAATAACAATAACAAATTTTATTATAAATTAAAAGGTTATTGCCTAATATCAATGTCAAGCTTTATTTCAAGAAACATTAAAATAAAAAGATGGTTCACCTGAAACAGGTAAGACTTTTATATAATATAACAGTTTCACCCGAAGAGATGTCACCTAGAGTACCGCCTTCTATAAATAATTGCACATTATCGCAAATAACCTCATCTACTATGACACGATAAAACCCTTCAGGAGCCACCCCAGATAACTAAATACTTCCGTAAACAACTGTTCCACCATACATATCTTTCATAATACAGTTTCTACCCCTCACTCAATCAGGTGGCGGTGAATCTCTTGTTGCCTACAAAAGAATAAAAAGTGATCGTGAGTACATAGTAGAAGAACATTTTAAACAAATAACAAGTTGTCTTAACAACATTGGAACTCATAAGGCTAGATTGAATATTTTTGTATGAAGAACCATAATTTATTATTGAACAAAGTATAGCATTGAACGACCATAATTTATCATCTTAGGGCACCTGCTTTCTTGTAGGGCCCATCTTACTTGCTTTCTTGTACGGTGAGGTTAAAGACGAATCCATAGGCATTTTTTCAAAGAACTTCAGAGAAGACTGTCCATGGCTAAC
Organism: Kingdonia uniflora; assembly: GCA_014058105.1. Lineage (NCBI taxonomy): Eukaryota > Viridiplantae > Streptophyta > Magnoliopsida > Ranunculales > Circaeasteraceae > Kingdonia > Kingdonia uniflora. The sequence continues at coordinate 180,736 of JACGCM010000420.1, read as the reverse complement.
AGAATAGAAGAAGATCATAACAGCTAGGTAGAGATGCTAGTCTAAGGTTCTCCTTTAAAAGAAGATGATTTGGGATGAAGAAGCTAGGAAGGTAAAAAGTACTCACCAGTCAAAGTGGGTACCGACATACACAGGGAATGGATATTTTATCCAACATTGTACGACCAGTGTTAATGTCCCCCAACTTGAGATACACCCCAAGCAGACTCACATATCTCACCACATCCGGTTCAAAACTGCACGACTGCATCCTTTGTAGTATCTTTAAGGCCTTCCCCACCAAAAAGTTCAACGATGAGTTTTTTCGTCTAATGAAGATGCTCAGTGCACGGTGTGCCTATGTGAGTACCAAGAAAAGGATATACTACGTATTCTTACCTATTATGGCCATTCTTTCCATGTTACATGCATAGATATATGGCTTCAACAACATGCCACATGTCCAGTCTGTCAGATTTCTCTTCGTGATTGCATAGAGAAAAAGTGCTTTATGCAACCTATGTTCATTTCAGCTTTGAGATCTCCTTACAGTATGAATTTTCTTGATTCACATTCATATCATTGTTTCTTTACTAGCCTGAGTTATTCCTTAAGATCCGTTGACAACCAAAGGATGGATCCCATCCAAGAAGATCATTTTGCATCCAATCTTGATGCAGCAAAAGATGGAGAAAACATGACCACCTTGACTGAGGGAAATCAGGTTCTTAAAGATACTGCCATCCATAAATCTAAAAACAAACAGATTGATGATAGTCCTTCCAATATGTGATACATGTATATGGTATATATGCTGCATTATCTGGGGTTCAATTGCTTGAGATCAGACATGACGCCCTGAATATAGAAATTTGGCTTTTAGATGTGCAAAATCTCTTTTAGTAGAAGTTGATTGGTATCGCCTTGTGGCTTACTGTACATATGAAAATTCCAATGTTGCTTTGAAAGTAACTTGTTTTTGAACAATTTTATATGTTTAAGTTGTTATAGAAGGAACAAAGTAAATTGTAGACTTGTAAGAGAGGTGGTTGATTTCTATTGTAGCGGTTTATGGGACGCTAACGGTAAAGCAACGTCGAGAAAAACTTAAGGAAATATCGGACTTGAGTACGTCAAAAAGAGAAGGAAAAACCAGAGGGAGTAAAGGAGAGAGGTGGACACCTAAGGTGTTTTTTATAAAGCGTTAAAAGAGTTAAAGAAAAATGGAAAAGAAGAAGAAGATGGGGTTAGGTCTTTAGGCGAGCCAGAAAGAGCACGGGAAAGCAACGTCGGGAAAAACCTAAAGAAAAAATAGAGGGAATCGGAGTAAGTATTGAGCTACGATTGATTGCGCTGTACGCAAGTTGTCTAAAAAAAGGGATTTATTATTGGATTTTTTGGCTATGTAGGCGCTATTATACTCAGTAGGCTATCTTGGATTTCTTGCCTCTGTAGGTGCTTTACTGGTATCAAATAGTGACAAGACAGATCCAGAGTAATTGTTCCAAATTGCTGGTATCAATTAGTAGGTCTGAATTGCTAGTATCAAATAGTGATAAGACGCAGCCAGAGAGTGAATCAGCCTGGAGCAACGTAGCTCAACTGAAAAAACTGTTGGTTTCTGGCTGGTATCAAATAGTGACAAGACGCAACTAGAGAGTGAATCGACCTGGAGCAACGTAGCTCAATGCCTATTCATTAGAAAAGGCCTATTAGTAGGTTTTGCTTCACTCACTCGGATAAGAGGAAAATTCGATGAAAAGAATGGCTCTGACTCACTTCAATACAAGCGTTTTTTTTTCTAATAAAAACAAACAATGCTTCCACAATGATAGAAAGATCAAGGCTATCGCTATTCTTTTTACCCATGAAAGTAAGGATCCTACACACCCCTAGTAGTTTTGAAAGCTGATCGAAACTTCGAGAAAGTTGCATCCACCTCTCAAAAGTAGTTTAGAAAAAATGTATCTTTAACGTAGTAAGAGAAAAGTGTTTGTATTATAGTGGATGGACTATAGTGGAGCTACTGAAGATGTTTTTATGGCTTACAATGAGATGCAAAGCAAAGAAAAACATGGACTGAGAATCATTGATATTTATTTTCAATGTTATCGTCTAATATATACTATCATTTGAAAATCTGCTTGGAAAAGCATGATGCATATTTATTCTATGTCGACTCTCGCATGATTCAAATGCTCCAATCCTTTCTTCAAGTTTTCTATGTTTACTAGCTTCCACCTCTAGCTTTTCTTTAAATTTGTGTCGCACTGAAATTACCTCATCCATAAACTGGTTGTTCTTGGATTTTTCCCGTTCAATGGCCTTCCTCAAAGGTGTTGTAACTCCAACACTTGTCTTATTAATATAACCACTAAAGCCTCTCACATGCCCATTTCTATCTTCTCCATATTCATTTTAGACATGAAAACAAAATTTGATAAGAACGGAATTAAAGTCAGACATATGACAAATACCTAGAACATTAAATTATTTACAAAATTGATACGCATTGAATGGCTTATATACCAAGTGTAGATAAACAAGTTAACAAGTGTTTCATTTAGGTTCTAAAGTTCATGGATTGGATTTGTCTCTAACTTTTATCTTATCCATGGGTTTCAGTCCCCCGCTTACCTTTCAAAAGTAACTTATAAAGTATTATGATGTATTGACATGACTTACCAATGCAATTAGATCATGGTCTAAATCCTTCTCCATGATTTTTGGTTCATTTTCAATAAGTCGATTAATTCGTGCCTGTAAAATAAAACCACTAAGTACACCTTCATGCGAATTGTTTAGGTTGTCAAGTATTTTCCATTCTATTTTTCATTTGCTCAAGGAAAGTACCATCCTGTTTTGTATGACAAGGAAGAAAATGTTCAGTCCTCTTCACATAACCCTTAGGCCTACCTCTTTCCTATAAAATACTTAACAAAGTTTATGAGTATGTTAAATAAACTTAAACCAGCAAGATATAGTGCACCTAATATGCATATGCATAAGACTATGTTCCATGCTAAGGCAACCACCGAAAATAAAGATGCAAGTCATTGAACACAATTGGAATGAAATGCCAATAAAATACACTAGTTAAGCTACTTAGAGGGAAAGAGTCGTCGGATGGCCATGCCAAAATCTTGCAATGGATTATAGAAAAGAAGTAGATCTGTCTGTTACTTACTCAACGAACTGTACATTGTGTTATAAATATAATATCCCTGCCACTATTTATAACTCATCTGGTAGGCATTTTATTCACTGTCAAACTTAAGTCACAGATAAAAATAACCATAGAGTTATAAGAAGCAAATGCAAATATTCCAAGGTATGAAGTCACTCGTTGTAGGACCCATCAACAGAACTCGAAAGAATCTGAGGGGAAGTACTGAAGTAGGACCAATTATAGGCCATGAGGCAAACAACCCAGGTTTACATATTGTCTGGTCTTTCTCATGTACTCTCAAGTCTGTCCAATTCTTTCCTTCCAAAGAACCCTAATAAAATTCAGGAAAACAAAATAACTGGTTATTAATTTCAAAGTTCGCTTTCTTACGCAAGAGTGGCAAAAGAAAGAGTTGGTAATTACCTAAAGAACCTACAATCTCATGAACATATTTGAACCATCCTGCCTCAGTGTGTAATAGTTGCACATAAGCTTCATCGACCAAGCAAACAAAATGATATTAATTCAGAAGAATGAGAGCGAGAGGAGTGATGAGAGTTCCCTCCACTTTATTTAATGTTAATCAACTGAAATAAAATGGACATGCTCTCATAAAACATGTGTTGCTCACAAATTCCATGACACAATTCAAATATTATGGACTTTGAGACCACAACATTATTGTTTAAAAGATGTTATGAAATACTACCGAAAAGCACTTCCTCGTAAAATATTATCACAGACTACATAAATTACAAATTAAAATTCTTTTATTCAAGTAAAAAAACATGGTAAATGTCGGAATCACTAGGGCCTATTTTTGGAACTGGATATCTTTATTTTGTTTTATTATTGCCTAAGACATACTATCGGGGCCCAATCAAACCGTTACTCTTTGAAAGATCATCAAAAGGATCTTCAAAATAACATCCACAAGACCACAACTAGTGATGATTTTGAAGAATGAGTTCAGGTTGGGACGTGTCCGTATTTTAGCCATCTTTGAATGGTGGCATAAATCTGGATATGAATGTTTCCAATTCTCTAATGCGTGTAAGAGAAGCTTTGGAATAATACAATTTAGAAACAAACCTGATGATCTTGGCCAATGTCAAGCATCCACCATGCACAATTTTTCTCATCCTCGATCCGAGGCCTAGCAAAAGAGGTCGCCTAATACATCGAGAAGATTAATTCACTTTTCATCCAAAGAAGTTCAAAACAAAATGTGATAAACCTTCTACGAAGTTGTATTTCCAATACCTGGAATGCCCTGGAGACTAAAGCCATTGGGTCGATGTATCTTGAAGGGGGGATGCTAGCTGTCACACTAATTTTCTGCAACAAATAGTTTGAGAATATAACTAATCTAGTTAAACAACAAATTGGTGTGTTTAGTGCGAGAATGAGTTGCTTTCCTTACTTTAGCTAGTATAGGATTGACCCACTGATGCTCGCCATAAGATGTGCCGGCGAAGTAGATAACTCCATTGTTGTCCCCATCGCATAAGTACTGAAGCCCCTTAAAACTAGACCGTCGATGCTGATATATTACACTACAAGAAAAAGATGCGTTAGACACACACAATTAACATATAACACAAACTAAACATGGAAATTGTTTCACTACAACGAGGAAAAGAAAATGTAATGGATAGTTCTTTAATCCATGTTGTAGGGCATCTCTGATGTCTCTTACAAAGAAACAGACACAAATGAAATAGATGGAAACTATAACAAAAGCTACATATCTTAGTTTAGTTAAGGCCTTCTTTTGATTATTTCCTTGTTGCATTCCAGTATCTAAATATTCGATGACCTCCGTAACCTGTTACATAATCATGAAGAGAAATACTATAAGACATGAAGTTTAAAAAATTATGAAATAGATATACATAAAGAGAAAAATTTAGAGTTTTTTTACCAGCTGTTCAATTATAGGAATCTGAATGCTAAGGATGCTCTTCTCCAGCTACAGCATACAAAATTATATATCATGTTTTACATAGAAGTGTGTTAATCTTTAAATGTGGCTATATTTAAATTATGACCAAATTGAAACATCCAATTTTGGAGTTTGTTTCATTTAGTGTCTAGAGTAGGCGTCAGCATTATCTCGCGGTTATCCGACTTCAGTGAATGCACGTGGAACAACTACAGCTGGACTGACTGACTCTAAACAGGTAAGTGGGTTTCAAACTCTTTGTTCTAAAAAGTCAAGCCTATGTATTTTACAGAGTATGAAAAAGTAATATGAATGTCTCCTTAAAAAAAATAGAAGTTTTATTCGAATAACTTTTAATGTTGTTTGAATACTTTGCAACAGATAAAATTGTATTCGAATGGAATTACTTCTGTTCGAATAACTTTCAACAGTTGCATTTATATTTGAATAGATTGATTGTTGTTCGAATAACTTTCAACAGTTACATCTCTGTTCGAATAGAGTAACTGTTGTTCGAATAACTTTCATCAGATAGATTTATGTTTGAATAAATTAATTTATATTCGAACAGAGCCCGTATTTTATGTTTTTTTACTAAAGACATACTTACCTTTTTCAAACACTCACTTCTTGAAAACCTATCTTTTTGAGGGCTTGTCTTTTTGAGTAAATAAAGATCAATCTTTGAGAGATTCAAGAGAGATTCAAATCACTAAACTCTTGAATCAATCTTGATCAAGAAACCTTAGTCATGCATTGAAGAACTAAATTAAAGAACTTGAGCGATTCAAGATTAGGAGCTTCGACGTGAGATTGGAGCTAGACGTTACGAGAATGCAGAATTGATTGCAAGAAGATTCATTGGAAGAGAAATAACCATGGGAAGTACTTATCGAGTCTGTAAGTGATTAAATTATTGTAATTCTTTTTCAATAGTGGATTGTTTAGCTATCGAGTGATTTGATAGCGACCTGTGGGTTTTTCGCATGAGAAAGGTTTCCCACAGGGTTAAAAATCTTTGCTTTGTCTTTATTTTACATTGCTTGCTTGACATTAAATAATCGTATCGACTTGAACTAGGTTAAGCCTTGACCATTAATTTAGAGGTTTTAGGATCTTTCGATTTAAACCTAAAACAGTCGAAATTGGTTAGTCTCAGGCGATAAATTATTTTATTTGGTATCAGAGCGGTCACGTTTCGAGGTTTAACAACCTAAGCGTAGATCTCGGATAGTTCGCTTGAGAATAATGAGTTCCGAAAAGTTTGGAGGTCCTATAAATCGCCCTCCAGCCTTTGATGGCAAAGAATACCCATACTGGAAAGTCTGAATGATTGCATACTTATAATCAATCAGAGAAGATGTATGGATTGCTGTTGAGGATGGATGGACATCCCCTACTGTGATGCAAGGTTAACAAAGGAGTGCTATTGAGGTCCCTAAACCTACGAATCAATGGTCAAAATAAGAAAAGGATATTGTTGGGTATAATTCTAAAGGCCTCAATGCGATCTTTACGGATGTGAGTCAAAGTGAGTTTCGACATATCTCTGTATGTACCACTTCTAAAGAAGCTTGAGATATCCTAGTTCGAACTCATGAAGGCGATGATACAGTAAAAGAATATAAGCTTCAAATGCTTACTTCACAATTTGAGAATATAAGAACGAGTGAAAACAAACCTTTTGATGAGTTCTATGCGAGACTAAGTGATATTGTAAGCAATAGTGCCATATTAGGAACTCTTTATTATGATGTTCAAATTGTTCACAAAGTTATAAGGTCTCTTCCTAAGAGCTTTAGATCAAGACGTGATGCTATCGAGGGAGCTCAAGATCTTAAAAAAATGAAACCCGATACATTAGCTGGAAAATTGCGAACCTTTAAACTTGAGATGAGAATGAAAAACTCTGAGAAGAATAAGAGTGTTGCTTTTAAATCTTTATCTTACTCCTCTTCTTCCAAGGGTTCCAAAGAGATTGATCACTCATATATCTCAGATGATGATGAAGGTTCGGATATAGATTCATCAATTGCTCTTATTAGTCAACAATTTCAAAAAATCCTAAAGAAACATCAGTTTCAAAAATAAGGGCAATCAATGAACTATAATCCACGACCTCATGATCGGGTCAAAACTTATAATCGGCAGACCAACAGTGATACTGACCTTAGTCAAGTTAAATATTATAAATGTCACAAGCTTGGTCATTATGCCCATAGTTGTCCTATGAAAATAACTAGAATGAATCATAAAGCTATGAATATCAGGGTTACTTGGGATGACAATGATGATGAACATGACAACAATGAGAGTCATCTCAAAGTAGTTGATACTGGAAATTATTGTTCATATCATGCATTTCTTAATTATGGCAATAATAACTTTGACGTTTTTGAACTTGACAATCCTGATAAAAATCAGTGTAATCATGAACAAAATGAGTCTGAGGAGTTTGAGGACCTGAATCTTGAGGACTTGTATGCTCAGACTCTCGCCAAGTGTATAAAACTTGGTAAACTTAACAAAGTCTTGAAATGCCAAGTTAATACACTTACGTGCGAACTTCAAGGAAAAATTGAGAGTACTAGTTACGTGACAGGGGTTCTTGAGAATAAGAAACAAGGCCTTCATGACAAAGTTGTATTTAAAAAAGAAGAAGTTAATGATGCAAAAGAGAAAATGAAATCAACTTTGGATGAACTTCGTTCGGCCAAGCTTGATGTAGTTCTATCTCAGCAGAAACTTGAGAAGTTTTGTCATGGGGCCATGAACATTAATAAAATGTTATGTATGGGAAAGACGGACTGTGACAAAAGGGGTCTAGGATATGAGGAATCTCTTTCCAGGGTCAAAACTCCTCAAATCACGAAGTTTATGAAAGCAACTGTGTCTACTTCTATGCCCAAACATAACGTAATATCCACTACTCATAATCACTCCAAACAGGCCTCTTACTATAAAATTTATTATTGTAATCTATGTGGTCGAAATGGACATATTGCATTTTTCTGTTGATTTGTTGGACCCTATCAACCATATGCTTGCTCTGTTAATGGATATAGATATAATTCTAATGTGATTACTAATAATGTGAAAAGTGAGAATATGTCTAGATGGTTTGCACAGGAAACTACAGGTCGAAGAACTTATCGAAACATTTGGGTCCAAAAGTTAGAGTTGGCACCTCAGATAAGGTATAATGTTGCACTAACTGCTTTGAATGCATTCAAGTCAGATGTTTACGGATAGTGGGTATTCCCGTCATATGACTGGTGATGCATCCAAGCCGAGTCACCTTGAGAATATTCAAGGAGGTGATGGGAGCACATCTTCTGTGGTAGAAAAGGGAAAGGCCGAAGGACTTGGTACTCCAGCAATTGAGAATGTTCTCTTGGTTGAGGGGCTGAAGGAAAATTTTCTTAGTGTCAGTCAATTATATGATACAGATCATACTGTTACATTTTCCAAAGTTGGATGTGATATTTTGAACTCTCAAGGACAACGAGTGATGTATTCTGCTAGAACCGCTGATAACTATTATGCTATTCAACAAGAAGCTATACTGTGTAACAAAGCGAAACTGAGTGATGTGGACTTATGGTATCAAAGATTATAACATATAAACTTTAATGATTTTTCCAAGATTACAAGTAAAGAGCTGATTCGGGGAGTACCGAAGTTGAGAAGATTGAGCAATGTAGTATGTGGTCCTTGTCAAATTGGCAAGCAAATAAAGAGCTCTCACAAGAAGTCCAACAATATTGCTTCAACTTGGACTCTTGAGCTAATACACATGGACTTGATGGGTCCTATGAGAACGGTATCCTTGGGAGGTAAAAAGTATATTTTGGTAATGGCGGATGATTTATCTCATTATACATGGATATCACTTTTGAGAGAGAAGTCTAATACTTTTGAAGAATTCAGCAATATATCGCTTCGAATTCAAAATGAGAAAGATTACTCTATTGATAAAATTTGAAGTGATCGTGGAGGAGATTTTAAGGATACTGGGGTGATTGAGTATTGTACTTCTAATGGGATTAAACATGAATTCTTTGCTCTAATCACTCCACAACATAATGGAATTGCTGAAAGGAAGAATAGAGTTCTTCAAGAAATGGGGTGAGTCTTATTTAACAACATGAATCTTCCGGCACACTTTTGGGGGGAGGCCATTCATACTGCGTGCTATACTATTAATAGAGTGTATCTATGTCTACTTACTTTAAACACACCCTATAAACTGTGGTTTGGAAAGAAGCGGAATGTCAACTACTTCCGAGTTTTTGGGAGTAAATGTTTCATCTTTAGAGATCGGAAGAACATTGGGAAATTTGACTCTCGGAGTGATGAAGGTATTTTATTGGGCTACTCAATAAATAATAGAGCTTTTCAAGTCAACAATTTGAGGACCAATGTGATGATGGAGTCTTGTAATGTGGTTATTGATGATACTTGCACCATTGGTTCTGCAGAGGTGAGAGAAGATGATAGTACAATGGAAAATCTAGAAACATCTTCGAGTGACATTCTTACATCGAGTTCTACATCAAAGGTTGGTTCTCCCTTGCCTGCTCCATAACTTCCAGCTCTACCATCCACTCCTGCCCCAACTGTACTGCAACTCGGATGGCAACAAGTTCGTAAGGATTACTCAAATACCGATATCATCGGGGATCCTACTTCTCAGGTTCAGACTCGAAGCCAATACCATGAGACAGTGAACTTTGTTTGTTATGTTTCTGTGATTGAACCAACAACGGTGAAGGAAGTTCTGTCAGATGAATATTGGCTTCATGCAATGCAAGATGAGCTTCGTCAGTATTGACGTCAAGATGTTTGGGATTTGGTTCCACGTCCTTCAAGTACAAATATCATTGGAAGTAAATGGGTTTATAAGAACAAATATGACGAACGTGTGAATATAATTCGAAAAAAAGCTAGATTGGTCGCTCAAGAGTACAATCAAGTAAAAAAGGTTGATGTTGCTGAAACGTTTACTCCTACTGCAAGGCTTAAGTCTATTCGCCTACTGCTTGCTCTTGCTTGCCATCAAAAGTTCAAGTTACATTAAATGGATGTGAAGAGTGCTTTTCGGAATGGACTCTTAGAGGAAGAGGTGCACGTGGCCCAACCAAAAGGGTTTTAGGATCCTCATCATCTAGATCACGTATTCTACTTGAAGAAGGCTCTTTATGGTTTGACGCAAGCTCCTCGGGCATGGTATGAATGGCTCTCTAATTTTCTCTTAGCTAAAGGATTTGTTCGAGGGGGAGTTGATAAAATGTTATTTATCCAACAAAAGGGAGGCGCGATGCTTGTTGCACAGGTATATGTAGAAGATATTATGTTTGACTCTACTTTGAGTTCACTAACCACTTCTTTTACAGCTTTAATGAAAAGTGAATTTGAGATGAGTATGGTTGGAGAACTAACTTATTTCTTAGGTCTCCAAATACGTTAAGTGGAGAAATGAATATTTGTTTCTCAATCCATGTATGCCAGGGATCTTGTGAAGAAGTTTGGTCTCTCTTTTGCAAAACATGCCAGGACACCCATGAGTACCACTACAAAGTTAAGTAAGGACTCGGCAGGTACGGATGTTGATCAAAAGACGTATAGAAGTATGATAGGTAGTTTACTTTATCTTACTGCTACTCGTCTTGATATTATGTTTAGTGTATGTATTTATGTTCGTTATCAAGGTAGTCCAAAAGAGTCCTATTTACTGGTTGTTAAGCGTATTATTCGTTATGTATGTAGGACTTCTAAATTTGGATTATGGTATTTACATGACACAACCTCCTTGGTTATTGGGTATTATGATACAGATTGGGCAGGTAATGCAGATGATAGGAAGAGTACTTCTGGTGGATGCTATTATATTGGAAATAATCTTGTGGCTTGGCAGAGTAAGAAGCAGAATTGTATTTCTCACTCCACAGCAGAAGTGGAGTATATTACTGCGGGTAGTTGTTGCACTCAATTGATTTGGATGAAGCAGATGGTGCATGACTATAGAATAGTCCAAGGGACGATGTCAGTCTTTTATGATAATACAAATGCGATCAATATCTCCAATAATCTTGAACAACATTCCAGAAGCAAGCACATCAACCTTCTATTCCACTTCATCCGTGATCTTGTTGAGCGCAAGATAGTCAGCGTTGAGTATGTTCCTATAGAGAGTCAGTTAGCATATTTTTTTTCACTAAGCCATTAGATGCTATGAGGTTTGAGCTTCTGAGACAGTCAATTAGTGTCTGCTCTATTGATTAGGTATGTCTTTTACTTCCTCTTTACGCTATTTTGTTAAATTCTCACAGTGATATATGCTTGGTCAGATACGCTTTCCAATTTAATGTTTGGATAGTTCAGTATAGGTTTTACTTAGATTTGATTTCTCTCACGACAGTTAACTATTACATGCTTAGATAGATAGACACTCATTGATATTATACTTTAGGATACATGTAGATACTTCGTACCTAATACTATGTGAGGATCTGACCTTATTTATAAGCTTCGAGTGTTATGACATTTACTTCTCTCTTTGATCTTGTTGTTTGTGATCTCATTTTGTTTCCTTACTCAATTGTCTAATGGTAACTTCAAGTTCAAGTTAGTATAATTGAACATTCCCTATACTTGATTCGAAATAAAAAAACTATGTGAGACCGAAGATATGATAATAGGCTTTTTATTGCTACATTATTGTTTGGCCTTTGTTATTCATAACCATATTTTTATCCACTTGCAGTCCTTTGTGCCTGAAAATAAGCCTTTCATTTTTCTACCCAAATCCTTTATTCATTTACCCATTTGTTCTGAGACTTTTCAGTGAAAATATGTAAAAGAGGGGTTAAAAAAGCTGAAAGAAAGAATAGATTATATTCCCCCATACCTTTGATAGTATGTAACTTTGGGTTTTTATATTAAAAAAGGGCAAAAAGTTGAGGAAGAAGTATTCTGATATATGTCTACTCAATAAGAAAAAGAATGACAGAAGTTGAATTTGGTTTCAGGTAAGAATGGGAGTTAGTGTAACTGAAGTCTCAGAATGCCAGCAAAGCACCTACTCCGTCATATGCCTACCCGTGCCTATATTATAACTTTTTCAAGACCTGTTTGATCTTGAGCTTAGCATAGTTTGTTTAGTGGAGATGAGAGATATGGAGTCTATATTAATTAACTTGACACTATTACTGACAATTGATTTCCTATCTATGAGATCTTCCAGCTTACAATGCGTTGCTTATTTGACGAAATATGAGTCTTTCTTTGCATATTATTCATACTCATATTTCACACAGAGTGTTAGCTAGTCAATTCTCAGTGATTTCGAGTGACCACCGATGAGAAGCCTAAGTTAAAACAACTTTCCTTATAATATTTTATTTATGAATGTTGGGTCTATTGAATGCATGGTACTGTTTTACGTTGATTGCGCGCACACACACACTCTGAGTAAATACTTATTCTATCTAGATTTTCTATTAAATGATTTCCTATATGATATTCATATAGCCTATAATTAGTCTCTGATCTACTGTAGACAGGGGGAGTATTGCTTACTTAGTATTTATTTCTTTGATTTTTTGTTGTTGTTACGTTTCGTTTCATTTTATCTCTATTGAAAAAAAAATAAAAAACAAAAAACAAGTACAAATTTTTTATTCGAATATTTTCATTTTGTTCGAATATGTTCCAGCAGATACTTGTTTATTCGAATACAACTTTTTGTTGTTTGAATATTTTCTAACAGATACTTGTTTATTCGAATACAACTTTTGTTGTTCGAATACATCTTGATGATTTTTTTTTTCAAAACCAAAGTTTGTTTTCTTCTTTTATCTCTCTCCCACTTCTATTCGAGTAACATTGGCGCCGTCTCTCTCTTTATCTCGAATCCTTTCCTTCTTGAGATTACTTGCTCGAATTTCATCGTGCACGTTAATTAGTTTCCATTCTCGCAGTTGAGGTTTCACAATTCGAGCAATTGTCCTCGGCAACGTCACCTAGGGCTTGCATTTCTGTTCGAATTAAGGTTGGTTTTTGTTGTGCTTGCATCACTTTTATCTCTCCTTCAAGTTTTGGTGATCAATTTTGTCAATTTGCGCTTTGGATTTGGTTTGTTGTTTCGAATTGAATTATCATTGGATTTGGAGTTGGAATTTCACATTATCACTGCTAATTGGAGTTGGAATTTTGGATTGGAGTGTGCAGTGCTAGTGGTAATTGATTGTTGGGAGATTTTTGACTACGGTGGTAAGGAATTGTCTATGTGCTTGTTTATTGGGGTTCCCCTGCTTAACCGTGTGGGTTGAGTTTGGGGAAATTGGTGATTTTCTTACAGGTAGTGTGAGGAGATTGTTGGGGTTTGCGTATGATTTTGCTTACAGAGGGTTATCTTTATACTGTTATGTTTGCTATGGTAAGGGTTAAACGCCCTCAGGAGGGGTTTCTTGTTCCCAATTCAAGCGGAATGGCAAAACGGGGACGGACGGCTCAAGGTACTAGGACGGGTCCACCACACACTAACCCTCCTGGCTCTCGAAGAAGAGGAGCTAGTAGAGCTGGGGAGTCTAGTGCAGGAGATGATCTTCTTCATTGGTCTACCCCGAAATCAGGGTTTAAGTTTAGAGGATATCAGAAAGAGGTGACTCTAAATAGGGAGGAGTTGAGTGTGAACTATCCAGACATCTCAGTTTTTCATTTTTTTGCTATACGTGGTTGGACTGGGATTATGGAACCTCAGCTGCCCTGCTACCCTCGGCTAGTGTGACTCTTTTATGCTTCTTTACGGGTTGTGCAAGGCACGGGTATTAACAAGACGTTCAGGGTGTCCATCGATGGGTCTGCTTTTCATATAGATTCTGATGATATTCAGAAAACTTTTGGTCTCGGGGATTCTGACAATCCCGATGTGAATTATTTGGCGTGGCTTCCGGTTCTTACTGAGTTTCCCCCCAAGGACGAGTTGGAGGAGGAGCTTCTATTTCCTGGAAAGAAGAGTGGTCCATATCTTCGGCGCAAGAACCTGAACCCAACAATCTGCCTTTTCCATATGGTGGCTCATAGGAGCATCATTCCCTAAAAGGGGAATAAGAATATTCTGGTGGGCAATATGATTTATCTCGTATATCTTTATGCTATGGGGCTCAGTGTTAACTTGGTCCTCATTATCATACATGAGATGTTTACCACGGCAAACCCAGATCATCAGGCACAGACTTTGCCTTACAGCCGATTCATTTCTCAGCTTTTGACTGATAAGGGGTATGTTATTCGTCCAGATGAAGAGGTTGACGAGAAGAACGAGGTTATTAACGCTCGGTACTGGGAGAAGGGCAGAAAACATATGATCGTAGTGACAGAGTCTAAGTCCGAAGGGGATGTAGAGGACTCGAGGGTTGAGATTGCATTTGCTAGACGGGTTATGCGCCCTTCTACTTCCCAGACTGCTACTACCTCTATACCTAGTACTTCTCCATTTGCTCCTACTGGATTGGTTCCACATGACTTTACCTCTATGTATACATTTATGGAGACTCGTTTTGCTAGCATGGACACTCAGATACAGACTCAGTTTTAACTAGTCAGAGCGGACATCGGTTGACTTCAGACTTATGGGGATGGCTTGTGCAGTAGAGTACGAGGCTCGTCGAGTGATCCGCCTGCTGCAGATACAGATGAGGGGTCTTTGGTCATGTGTAACTATGATTTTCACTTTTGTACTTTAGAGTGTTAGCTCTATGTCTTTTGTCTTTTCAGTGACTATTTTTGCATCTGCTCTCTTTATTGCATGTCTATTATGTGTAGATGCTTTATTTGACTTTGCTCTGTATTAACAGTTTATTTTTGTATAGATAATCTATCAGACTTTTGCTATATGATTTCAATATTCCATGATATTTACTTGTTCATAACTTTATATACTTTGACATATCTTATATGGTATTATTTTTCCCTCTCTTTTTACTTATTTACCCTTTGTTCTTCTGTATCAAAAAGGGGGAGAGATGTTTCTGACAGGGAAGTCAGCTAAGTTCCTTATTGTTCTCTGAATTCCTTATTTTGAATATGAACGGTTACGTGATATAACTTGTTTAGTGTGCAAGGATTTCAGAGGCTGGACTCTTGAGTATGGATGTTCTGTGAGTGAGTCAGTCCATCGAGTCTGTACTCTTTTAGTTATTATATCTAGTTCTAGTTTTGACACAAAATAAACCAAAGGGGGAGATTAAAACATCCAATTTTGGAGTTTGTTTCATTTAGTGTCTAGAGTAGGCGTCAGCATTATCTCGCGGTTATCCGACTTCAGTGAATGCACGTGGAACAACTACAGCTGGACTGACTGACTCTAAACAGGTAAGTGGGTTTCAAACTCTTTGTTCTAAAAAGTCAAGCCTATGTATTTTACAGAGTATGAAAAAGTAATAAGAATGTCTCCTTAAAAAAAATAGAAGTTTTATTCGAATAACTTTTAATGTTGTTTGAATACTTTGCAACAGATAAAATTGTATTCGAATAGAATTACTTCTGTTCGAATAACTTTCAACAGTTGCATTTATATTTGAATAGATTGATTGTTGTTCGAATAACTTTCAACAGTTACATCTCTGTTCGAATAGAGTAACTGTTGTTCGAATAACTTTCATCAGATAGATTTATGTTTGAATAAATTAATTTATATTCGAACAGAGCCCGTATTTTATGTTTTTTTACTAAAGACATACTTACCTTTTTCAAACACTCACTTCTTGAAAACCTATCTTTTTGAGGGCTTGTCTTTTTGAGTAAATAAAGATCAATCTTTGAGAGATTCAAGAGAGATTCAAATCACTAAACTCTTGAATCAATCTTGATCAAGAAACCTTAGTCATGCATTGAAGAACTAAATTAAAGAACTTGAGCGATTCAAGATTAGGAGCTTCGACGTGAGATTGGAGCTAGACGTTACGAGAATGCAGAATTGATTGCAAGAAGATTCATTGGAAGAGAAATAACCATGGGAAGTACTTATCGAGTCTGTAAGTGATTAAATTATTGTAATTCTTTTTCAATAGTGGATTGTTTAGCTATCGAGTGATTTGATAGCGACCTGTGGGTTTTTCGCATGAGAAAGGTTTCCCACAGGGTTAAAAATCTTTGATTTGTCTTTAATTTCCATTGCTTGCTTGACATTAGATAATCATATCGACTTGAGCTAGGTTAAGCCTTGACCATTAATTCAGAGGTTTTAGGATCTTTCAATTTAGACCTAAAATAATCAAAATTGGTTAGTCTCAAACGACTAGTTATTTCACAAATACCTTTTTAAGCAAGTCCAATGGCATTAATGGAAAATGCACTAAGGGAAGCAAGGCTTAAGTAATAGGAACCTATATCCAAAAAGAATATTGGGAGTTGATGACATCATGTATGCATCTACTGCCTGCCATCCACATAACTGGTTGGTATGTGTTCCCCACAGTAAAATGACATCAAAAATCCTTTCTTCAGATGTGGCAGTCAAATCCAGACGTTGTGAAGTACACAACAATCATAAAATTAGTATTGACAACACCATAATACTTCCAGAGCAAATGAAATTTAGCAAGGAAATATGCAGTTCTAAAATTATATCAACATGGCGAAGTACTGTGTTTCCCATTTTTTGACATGTTTGCATCATGATCCCATGTTTTATGTCTGCATGTTATAATTAAATTAGTATCAGTAAAACATAAGTTTGCATCATGGTCATATAAATATTTATTTCTTATTTACACAATGCAGCAGAGACTAGCTGTGTTGGGCAGAGACATAGTTAAGCAGTTAGCTACTTGGCAAATTTCTATAGACACATTGACAGGCTTCAGATGAAGAAGTGTGTAGAAAAAGTTAAATAATCTCATTAGAACCCCTCCGTTTTTGAAGAAATGTAGCTCTAGGACATAATGAGATAAGCAGAAACCTTGGGCTCAGATTGAAGTCAAATTTGAGGAGAGCTAAAAAATCCACAATTTTTTTTAACTTGTAAAATGGTTTGAAGAAAGTTGAATGAATAGACCTTGATTGCCCTAATGGAATGGTCCTCCATACTTCCTTTTATGTTAAGAGCAATAACTTTAGGGAAAGGATAAATCCAGCTACAGATATTGATTGGTGCAATCACTCGAAGCTTATGTTTTACTTCAAGAGCCAAGAAAGCTCAAAATCTATTAGACAGAATGCTATAGCAACCAAAGGCTATTCTTTACTACTCCAAATTACCAACTTCTCGTCAAGAAAGTATAGTAACCTCTAGCAGAATGGAGATCAGAGGGAGAATCTATCCAGTTAGCATTGTTCTAACTCGTAAGGTAACTATAAGCATCTTTACAAGATAAATGAAAAATACCCCCAGGAGCTCCTTTCAGGTGCGAATGAAAAGGAAGTACAACATCCCAACAAGGGATCTGGCTACCTGGAGAAATTAGCTAATCGTGCTGACTGCAAATTAAATGTTAGGTCTGTTACAAGTGATATATATCAATTTCCAATTATTCACTGATATCTCAAGGGTTCAACAAAAATAGTTCAATATGGCCCAAAAAATAGCTGTCCGTGTGAATGAATTTCTATGACTCCATATGGCGCCTTATTCAAGTAAGGTTTTCTCCGCCTATCGAGTTAGGCTTTAGCTCTAAATCTACGGGTGCAGGAATACTAACAAAAGGGACGGCTTTAAGAATTAGCTTATGTTGGCTTGCAAGTAACCTCGAATGTTCTAGTAGGCCCATGATTATATAACGCAATTTTTAACTTAGATCCTCAAGCAAATAACTTTTCAATCATGAATAATCTGAAAGAAGACCGAAAAAGGAGAAATCAGAACTATAAAGATTTGTCGAGTCCAAGATCTATTTTAATATTATGTGGCTCTAATTTTTGGATATACTAAAATTATTGATTAAACCTCATCTCTAAGACACTCTCAGCTCAATTATGTTCGTGATTTTTCAAATTTTGACCATCATAATTTTGGGATATACTTCACAAGCATTGCCTCTAAAGTAGGAATTTTTTAGAGTGTAACCCACTAACAGGTGAGTCCCGTCCTATGCATGTGGACAACCACTCTAGACATAAACTGGGCCCCGTGTGAGAGGGACTTTAAGTAATGGTGCAAAAAGTGAGTGTTTCAAAGCCTCATTCACTTGATGCTATCTTGAGTTGACTTATTCTAGGAAGCAGGTCAGGCAACGAGATCCTGAAATGGTAGCAACATCTAAAATAGAAGGTTGGTGTGTTCTACTTTTACAAAAATCAATCTTCAACATTTTTTCTGTGTAATAAGCACGATAGCTTGTTAGTTGCTTTAGAATTTTCTTAAGATCCCCAAGAGAATTAAGTGGCATTGTTGTAATCAAAATACAACATACTGCATCTTTATGCAATATGTATTGTGTCGTTATGCAATATGTATTCCAGTAAATAATGCATAATATTAATGGTTTATGAGCTGAGGGCTCTAAGAAGATTCAGTCCCTACCGAAATATAAAAAAAATCTTTTCATTTATGGAGTAGATTCATTTTAGACTTCTTCCTAACTTTATGAAATATTTAATCTCAAATTCCTGAACATTGAGAACACACCTGAAGAATATCCCTGAAAGTAGTCTCTTCTAGTAATACGATATCACTGCTGGCTGTTGTACAATAATCGAAGTGCCTTAAAAATTTCCTCTCACATGTTTCTTCAAGAATTTTATAGGAAGGAATCGAGGTTACCACTTGGAGTACAGAACAGACTGAATCCTGTAACATATTTCATACAGTCAATTTCACAGACTAATAACCTACTATTGTCCACCGCCTTGTCCATTAAACTTGTGCATAATGCAAATAACTCTTGTTGTAGTATGAGCCTCATCCAGTATGGGAACTCCACCCCTACATATATATGTACAACATAAATTAAAACGGAACATAAGTAATATAAATTTTTTGACGAGACACAATAAAACAAAATAGAGGAACGTTGCTCACCATCATAAATGGGATACTCTATAAACTAAGGATGAGCTTGTGTGCCCGAGCAACAAGTCCATGCCCTTCAATATATATGTCTAAGTTGCAATAGTCATCAGTTGAAAGTATTTGGGTGAGCCTTTATACACTGATAGGGAGTTCAAAAGGGAAGACTACACAACGCTGTGGCCGAGAGCAAGGATGTAAAATCTCCACTTTCTTACTAGATTCAAATAGTTTATTGTTCCCTTTAAAGCATTCCAGTATTTCCTCGCATTGCTTAACCAAAAACACAACTTCAAATTGTATGCCCAGATCCCTCAAGGGACCAAGTTGTGGCTCCAAAATCTGCACATGTCATTAATCATCAAGTTAGTAATCATTGTCAAATTAAATAATTGAAACAAAGTCCAATTTATCTATGTAACTCACTTGGGTTTGGCCGGTTTAAATATACTAAAGAAGAACATGAATAATTAGGTAGTCTACACCAAGAAGTTGGATACTATCTTCCTTGTACGGACTGATAGGAAATCTACCTGATGTACCCAAGATGACCTTATGTGCAGGAACAACCTTTTCCTCTGTACCAACAACAAAAAACACATCCGATAACTCCGAGCTTTCAAGTTAATTTAAAAGACCCCATTCTTCATGGCCTTCATATTTGTCTCCAAACTCGTCTTTGTCGTCCACTTCTTTTTCATTTCCATCATGAATAATCACATGTTTCTACGAGGAACTCCGATTCTGCTTGAAAGACATCACATTGACGTTCCTATAACCGACATGCTTGTCCCAACTGCTAAGCCCAACATATTGAATACTATAATTAGGCTTTGTATCAAGCCACTGGAAAACATGATTTTGAAAAGGATGTTTCCCCTTTCCAATACTAATCAGCACATCATATATACTAATCCAATAACTTTGAAAAGCTAAAGAACAACAAAGCCCAATGCCTGCTTCATTAAGACTATGGGTTATTTCATATTCTAAGTCAGCCATTAAGACTTTTATAGTTAAGACTCTCAATCTTCTACAACATTCTTCTCAATCTTCAAAAAATTAATTACTCAAGAGCATTGTAGCTCCAACCAAATAATACAATTGTTTAACACAATCTTATTTTGCTCTTAACGCTTTTATACCAAAGTACTAATACTAATAAAATAGTTACCCATATGCAGAATCATAACAACCATGTAGCAAAACTCATTGTAATTTGAAATTATTGGCAATATTAAAAGACAAATCCTATAAATTTTACCTCTTGCAACGAAGATAACTAGATTTATATAGTAAGAGAAGGCTGCTACAGAAAATCTGTAATCTGTAACAACAAGATTATGATAAAAATATCAAACATTAAAAATGTGAAGAATAATAAACCCTAAAAATCTGACATGCAAAAAAATCCAAATACTAACAAAAATAGGAAAATCCCTAAATTTTGTATCCAAGGTCAGAAAATTAATATACTGTTTATTGACATTTAGTAAAGAAAAAATTAACAAACAAAAAACCATAAGATTACATACCGCTTTCTTCTTTTAAAATTCCTTATAATCTCACATTATTTCCAAGTTGAATCGAGAAGCTTTCACTGCAAGGAATCAAATATGATGGAAAGGAAATCCTTAAGAAGTTCTCAAACCCTAAAACTTTAGTGAAATTAAAATTTTGAAAGGAAAAATTAGATGATTCTTCTACAAACCTTACTGCAACAAATCCCTACAACATAATACTGATCTCCATCTTCTCCATGAATAACCAAAAAATAGAGGGATGATACGTGAGAGGAATATATAACTGAAATTGGTTAAAATTCAATTGGAAATCAAAGATTTACAGAGCTTAAACCCATAACTAAAATTGGATTGTGGAGTTGTTGTTGGAGGAAAAATTGATCAGGATTAGGGCTTTTTAGGTGTTGGATTTATGCGGGGGGGAATTTGTTTTAGATAAATGCATACAAAGATTAGGGGACTTGGCGAGAAATTTCCAAATTTGAAACTCTTATTGGAGTGGACTGTGGGAGAAAGAGTGAGAGGGCGTTGGCGGGTAGTTTAGAGAATTTGGAGAATTTGGGCGGGCTCTTCTATTTTTTTATATTTTTTTTTCATATAGTAGTTTTAGGTTAATTAATCAAAACTACTGTATAAACTGTCTAAATTAGATTTATTTTCCGACGAAACGCACAGTCGCATTTTTTATGACGTAAATAAGAGGAAATAAAGAATAAATGACGGTGATAATGAGATTACGACTGTTAAAGGATGTCAAAAATTTGCAACACACCCGCCCAGTCATAAATGCATATCCAAAAGTGTCAATATTTACTCTTTTTTGGCCTAGTGAGTATCAAAATATTTTTACACTCTCTCAACCATAACCTCAGGCGTTTAGCCTGTACTATCAACACTATTCGGTCACTCAACCTTAAAGTTTTCAACCTCTAAATTTATTTTAGAACTACATATTCAATGGTGAATCTATCGATTTAAATATGGGTTCTGGAAATGTTGTAATACCGGTTGACGTTACTCAGCCCGGGAAATAAAAAGGAAAAGAAAGAAAGAAAAATACACCCACAAAACCAAGATAAAACGTACAAGTCCCGGATGATGCTGAGTTTTTGGACGAGATAGATGATAATGAACTTCATTGGACGGATGTGGACTTTACGTGTCTCGCAAGGGCGCGGGTAACTGCTTCTGTCCAGACTATGAGGCGCACAAAGGGTTTTACATTTTATTAAAAGATTAACATTGCCTTTAACAAAGACCCTGAGTACCCCGGCCGATGATCATGTGGGTCCATCAAATCTCAGTAGAATCCCCTTAATGCACAATGTGTGAACTACAAAGGGATAGTTGCTCAAGCACAATTTTAACACGAGAGTGGGAAACTGAGGATATTCGTGTACGTTCTAATTTACTTTTACTCAATTTTGTTTATTTTTCTTAGATATACACATTATTTATTTGTATTTGGTAATTTTGGAAATTATAGAAAAATGATGCACACAGGATTTATCAAGGTTTGAATGGCGGTAATGACTTCAAACATCGTCAAACGTATAGGATTTTAGCAAGAGAACCTTAATACGTTGATAAATCCTGTGTGGGGAATCAATATAGAAATGTGGCATCGAAAGCATCGTATAATTCTTCACCGGGGAACTCGATCAGATTAAACAACCTATTGGACGATCCCGACGACCCACCTACACTTCTATCCGCTCCCCAAAATTCTAAATTAGATGGTTTGTTGTATGAGGGTGGAGCGAGGACCATCGGCCATTTTAAAAAAAGCACTATAAGAAACAAAGGTATTGATGATATTATTGCATTTGGCCAAAATATGGTGACAATGCTTACGGAGATGAGGTTGGAGAAGCGACAAGCGAATGAAGAAAATGAAAGAAGAAGGGTGAAAGAAAATCAACAATAGCAAGCAAAAATGGATTTAAAAGGAGCAAGAGAAGATCGTAAAATCATGGATCAAGACCTGAGTAATCTTTTTGGATATGTATTACAATACTATCAACAAAGGCAAGGATAAGACGAATGGAATGAGAAATACAACCAGTCATTCCCATTCGAGACTCCATACGATATTTTTTACCAGAATTACGTCCCGCCTGATCCTCCAAATTATCAACTAGAAAACTATGAACGGGATCCGCTTCCCCTTACTGAATGGTCCGAGTTTAATCCCTGCATTAGTCGTGATTACCGAATAAATTAGACGCATAGGAGGACTTTAAATTCGGTTTTAATTGTATCTATTTTTAGTTTAATTTCATGCGTAGAACTGCTATTTTAAAAATTGTAATTACATTTCCATTTAAATTCAAGTTAGGGCCAAAATTGATCAATAATAATTAAATTTAAAGAAATGAGACATCAGGTCGTACAAGTACATATATAGATAAACAAAAGTCGTACAGTACAACGTCTTCAAATAGTTTAACATAAAGTCACACAATAAAAATATACGTATACAATAACACCCATTTTACAACTATATCTACTGAGAAGGATCAATACCATATCCAGTACGTCGTCCCCTGCTGATACTATTGGCTCCCCAAGTTTTAATACAAGTTCTACGGGTCCCCAGTCTAGTCCTAGTGCTGCTACCATCTAGTAGCAGTACCACCTGTAAACTTGGTATCGTCCTCAGCTGTAAGTTCTGAAAGGGACAAAGAAAATTTATTTAAATTTGGACAAAATAAATATGACCTTAAAAAGTAAAAATAAATAAATAAATTTCTTACATCTTGATATAGTTTCTCGCTGATAATGTTATAACCCCTCGTTAGAGTAGCAACCTAATCAGTTAACGATGTAATCATCTAGTCATCCCGTACAGACTCTGTAATGGCGACTCGCCACATACCCAGGCTTAGGTTTTACAACTCTTGTAAGTCGTAGGAAGGAGGCATGGGTGGCGGCTTCCTCAAGCGGTGGATGGGAATCGTCTGACGCCTCTCTGCCCACTTCATGTTCTACCCCGCACCTAGTCCCATAGCCAAGCTTGGCAAACTAAAGTCCTGGGACATGCTATGAACCTCTGTTGACGTAACCATAATGGGTATAATACCAGACCTGAGTGTACTTACCCCAAACAGATCTATGATCCCCAACCTCTGTGAATCTGCCAACAGGTGGCCAACCTCAGTAGTCATACTACAATAGTAGTCGGCCTAAGTTATCCTCGACTCGTCCATCACAAACTAGTTAAAACCACCGAATCCGGACTCTCTCAAAGCCTCTAAATCAGCTGGACTAAAATGTGGTGACATGTTAGACGGAGGATCTATCGGAATACCCAGTTAGCCAATCAACTGCTTCCAACATCTATCCCCAAGTAATACTCACAGTTTCCATTTGGGACTTGAAGTGACATCCTCTTTAAGGACATCTCTGAAGCGATATGTACGTCATCTAACTCTAAAGCCACAGATGTATCCCAAAGAAGCCAGTTGATCGAATCAATAATCTGGTGGTCAATGAGGTATCTGGCTATAGTAAGCAAGTTCCCTGCCTGGTTCTTTCTATTCCCCTTTTCCCATGCTTTGATGCGAGGATACAACGTTATCTTTAACGCATTGCTGACAATGGGGTGACCAACCCTACAATACTCGTAGAACCAATACTGTATTTAGGAACAACACAAAAAATAATTGCAAATTCTATTTAAGACGTTTATTACAAGATATTTGATTTGTATCATTAAAAAAATTGTTAGTGTACCTCAATAAATTGCAAAAATCTAGTAATGGTACCCCCAGTCGTGACTGCGATATCCAAGCCATGGTACAGATAAGCAAGAATAGTAAAACCTCAGTCATATGAGGGAGATGTGTCCAAATCGGCCACAGTCTTGAGATATCCAAGAGGGACAGTGTCACAGGGCCGGCCCTGGCCTTTTGAAGGCCATGTGCGAAGAATTAAAATAGGCCTTTTTACTTCAAAAATTTTTTATTGAAAGATTAAGAGAAGTTTGGCTTGGGTATTTGGTTGCTGATTGTATGCCTTGTAACTTGTAAGTTGAATAATGGATTTAGTTTTGTGGTCAATTTTTAATTGGGTTGGGTTAATTTTTTTTTCTTTGGGCTATAAGCATTTTTTTGGCCTATTTTTTGGGGCCCTGGGTCGTTGCACATGTCGCATACCCCCATGGTCGGGCCTGCGGTGTCGTTGGCCGTTTGGAACCATAAATGTCTCATCATGAAAAGAATTAAAGCAAGAACCATCATACTGTCATTAGAGCGACCATCTATGACGGTTAAGTATGTCCTTAGATGTGCAATACTGACATTCCTACTCTTTGTATTGTTAAATATAATGCGGGGGAACAATTGCATTGGCTCAGATAAAATACTCCATCGGTCGTCATACGACAATGGTATAGGATTTTTGGTGATTTGTAATGATGTAAGCATCGTGAAATCCAATGGAGTGATCCATATCTCTATACACAGGAAGAGAAAAGTGTGAGTAGTTGGCCACCAACGCTCTATTAGCACCTGAATTAGCCGATTATCGGAATTTCTCAATTTGATCTCCATGAACTTCCTGAATATCTCCACCACGGTTTATTGCCAGAATCTTGGCAATCTCATTCCAAACTTTTATAACCGTAGTGAATGTGCTATACGGATGCATCGAATCGTGAATCTATTCATTGGAGCATTTTGTCAAACACTTGATTAACGAAAATAACTAAAACATCATTAAGCAAAAAACATACCGTCAGATCCTTGCCAGTGTGAAATATATGTGTGACGCCGTCTAGGAGAGCGGTAATAAACCGCATGTGTGGAACCTTATCTTGGATTGGGTGTTATTGGCCTTGAATTTCTTCAACCTCTTCAAATGCAACTTTTTTTTTTTTTTTTCTTCCGGACCTCGACCGAATTACGGCTTCTTTTAAATCTCTTGTCACTCTAAAATTAGGGGAGAAACTTTGGCGTGGGTTTCCCCGTGGAATTTCCATTTGATTGGGTTTGAGGTTGGTAAAAAAAAAATTATATAGTTTTGAGCACAAATGTGAGAGAGGATGGAAACAGTTTTGGGGAGGGAACAAAAGTGATTTTTATTTTGTTAACAGATAAAGCAGCGGGGTTTTAATTATTGCGCGGGCTTTGGATTTCTGCACGGTGTTTTGAAGTCTGTTAAATTAATATATAAAAATACGTCAGCCCAACCGCTAGAAGAGTTGAGTTTGGGTTGGTTTTTTTTGTGTCTGACGTGTGGGCTAGGGAGACCCAACCCACACCCAATTGCTGGAGATGCTCTTAGAGCATCAGCAATAACAAGGTATAATAATCAACCACATAGGCTTAAAATCAGATTAAATCTGACATGTACCAATCGGTAAAAAAAAAATATTTTCAAGGGTAGGGATGCCCTAAGTTAAATAATATTTCGGTGTTTTTTTTTAATTTAAAATAAAAAAATGTTGGGCCCCACTTGAATTGGCGCTGCCCGAACTCAATTGGTGCACAACATTTTTTATTAAATAAAAAATAAAAAAACATATTATACACACAAAAAGCCAATTAACACAAACATTAAATTGAAGGCCTCCTGAAAAACTCCGAAAATCGTTACATAAAGCTACTAATTTTTTGAATCGAAGTACAATTTTAGCGATGGCGATCCTGAAAAAAAGGTTTTTACATAATTTGGATCGCTATATTAACGATACCTAGCCTATTGTTGATGCTCTTAGGAACCATTCGGTTAGGGCCCTACCCGAACTGTGTTTGGGGTTGCCCAACGACTCCTAGCCCTAAGAGTTTGAGGCTTCTATTTATACCCTATAAGGGTTGTGTTTCTGTAACCTAAGAAGTTCTAATGAAAGCCTATCTTCTCTCTATATCTGTGTTTATGTGTTTACATGGTTAAATAGACTGCAATTTATTTTTGCTCTTAACACGTTATTAACATCGACTCTACGAGTAGCTATTTGGATTATTATTATTATTATTATCTCGCTCGATTAAGAATTAATTACGCTATGGAGAGGTATAACCATTTTTCCTATTTATTCCCGTGATTTATGCATATAGTAATGATTAGATCTATTCGTATATGATTGTTTAGATCTGATTAGAGAAAATCAGGCCTTTTTAAGAAGTTTTTTTACAAATTATACCTATTTATTACCCTTTTTCAAAGGTCTATTTTGAAAGGTATTTTATTATTGTTATTCTACCTTATTAGACTATGAGTTTAAATTTTTTGCATAGCCTGCGTTCCAACGATCGCAAACATATATTATAAGCCATCTGGAAGTGAACGAATCGTCGGGAAATTGACTGTGAAAACATCAAAAAATTATGGCGAATCTGTCAAAAAAAATATGGCGGCTGACCTAAGGATGATATCATCCTAGGGTTTCGAGCGTTCTGACGTTATCCCCTATAAGATCATTAGACTGTAATGGAACCCATAATGCTGACGTATCACTTCATGACAGACTGAGGCAGTGGGTACCGCACTTGCTAACCCTACTAACTGATGAAGGATGGAGGGTCCCATAAGTGTTGACGTGTCAAGCATATGACATTGATGACATATCACAGGCACGTGGCGCTGATGACATAGCAGGTTGTCGTGGCACCGAGAGTCCCACAACTACTAACATGGCATGCCATATGTCATCGATGACGTGAGACCTAGGGTTCACATATCTGACGTGGTACCGACATGTCTGGCCACGTGTCTTGATTACAGACGTGTCATGCGTCTCAGAGAAGCGATGACACGTCACCCAGTTTAAAACTTGATCCAGAACCCGGTTCAACTAAACCTATTCGGTACAGACTAGGTCTGAACCCGTCTGGTTCGATCAGACCAGGTCTGACTAAGTCTAACTAGGTCTGAACTCATTTCATACCTGGTTTGAACTCAATTCTGACCCAGTTTTCAGTTCTGAACTCGGTTCATACCGATCCAAACCAAGCCAGAACATAATTTTTTAAAATATATATATATATATATATATATATATATATATATATATATTATTTTCTATTCCTGCTTGGACCTCTAGGAGGACCCTGATTTTTTGATTTTTTGGAAAAATAATTAGATATGGTTAAACATATTATAGTTTTTATTTACAACATTTTATATTGGATATAAAATAACGTTTTAATTTACCTAGTCCCTTACGAGTGTTAGTTGAATTTTAAACATTGTATGTCGGCCCCTAGATACTATTTATTCTAACTGGGGGTTAGAGATTAAGCAAAACATTGATTAATTTAGATACGACTTAGAGTCATTTCTAAATATACTCTAATATCTAAGATATTATTGAGCACTAAATCGCTAATTGACCTAGTCTAGTTTCTAAAAATATGGCTTCTAGGAACCAGTTTTTTGTATCTCAGTGCAATTAGATGTTACCTAATAACATCAAGAAGTATATAGGTCATTATAGCACCCTGATATACTTCTAGATCATTAGTTCCAAGATAGGGTTAAATACATATCTGGGGAACCTATCAGAGTTTGGGGATAAAACCACTCATCTACCAAACATCTAATATCCCCTCATATTCATAGTAAATAATTCATTTGGCCAGAATATACAGACCTTATAGATCAATAGAGTTTAGAAAACTTGGAAGAGTTAATTAAGGCAGCAATAACAAGTAGTTTTGAATATGTTGTCTTGGCTAAGACCTATTAAAACATACTTCTTATGTTAATATCATCTTTTTTACTCGATAAATTAGTGATTTAATAAATATCATAAGTTTTAGAATATGAACCAGGTTCACATATTAACTTAATTGAGAATTAGTTAATTTCTCCAATTTTTCTAAATTACTATGATATTCATACATGGATGGGAATGTTTATCGTTAAATATCTACTAAATCATGATTTACATATGCATTTCAAATGGCTGCAAAACTCAAGAGTCTTGATTACCCTTAGTTGATGCTCAATGGTACTAACTATCTTACATGGTGTCAGGATGTTGAGCTCCAGTTATGTTTAATGGTTATCTCTAAAACCATTGTCCCCAATAATACCAGTTCTAAAGCCTTCAAGGCTATGATTATGCTAGCCTTTCACCATTATCTTAACTTGGAGTTGAAGATGGAATATATCTATATTGGTGATCCTTTGGAATTATGGGAGAGTTTGCAGCAACGCTTTGGTCTACAGCAGATTATTAGGTTGTCGTAACTGCTGAACCAATGGAACAAACTTCAGTTCCATAATTTCAAGACTATGGCAGCATACAACGCTGCAGTCCAGAAAATTACCTTACCACTTTTACTGAGTAATGACAAAGTCTTCCAGACAGGGATAATTTAGAAAACTTTGTCTACATTTCATACTTCCAACACTGCTATTCAGAAAAAGTTTGAGAAAATAAAATTCAAGAAGTATTCAGGTCTGGTCTAGGTATTGGTCATCGCTGAGAAAGACAAATAATTAGTTACGAAGAATAACGAATTGTACCCACTAAGGAGGATATCGGCATCTGGGGCACAGGGGATCAGATCTATAGATTAGGGAAAAAGTAGGATCTAGAAGGCTCTGGGTCCTCAGCAGAATTAGGGCTTCAAGAAGTTGGCTACAAGGGGAGATAAAAGAAGATCATAGAAACCAAATAAGGAATCTCCATGTTTCAAATGTGGTAATGTAGGATACTGGGCGTAACACTGTCAAGTACCTTGGAAAACCAAGTATACTATTACTAGGGCTCACCACCTGGATGACGAGATCAATTTTATAGCAATAGAATTGAAATTCATAGATTCTTTAAGGATGCTGACGCAGTGATGAACTAGACTCATGAGTAGTCAGTCGCACCTTCTCATAGGATGATTGATATCACATATTGAGAGCACAGAGTAGTTTTTTTTGCTTGGTTGTCAGTAGTAGATTTGCTTAATTTGTTAGTACTTTTTCCAGATTATGTTCAGAATATATCGGCTGGTTTAGGTTAATAAGTGTTGTGACATTGTAGTTAGTACTCATGAGTAGTCAGTATTATCATCTATATGAGATATTTATTTTTTGATTTTAATTGTTATATGTTAGAATTTGTATTTGGCATAGTAGTTAATTTCATTGTATGATAGCTAATCTTCCATATATAGATTATCCATATGGATATTTCCTTTCATCAAGCATTTTTTGATAATCAAATGAGTAGCGACAACTGTCTATAAACAGTGGTACCACGTCCTCGATCATATAAGATTAGAAATATTTTTTATCTCTGACTCCGTACATTGGTAATGTCATGACTATCACTGGTTCGGCCAGCATGATAGAAGGTAGTGGTTGTGCTACATTACTATTACCCAACAGTATGATACTGAGTATCCAGTCCGCTTTATACGCGAGTAATTCCACCATAAATTTACTCAGTTTTCAGGATATTCATGATAATGACTATCAAGTAGAAACTATGGGAGAATGACAGAACCAGGTTTTGTGTATCACTTTGACCACTCCTCAAGGTCAAAAAATAGTATTAGAATGGTGTCCAATATACCCCTCAGGACTATATTCTACAGACATTTGGTATGTCGAAACCTACGCAATAATAAATTTTCTCCCTTACAAGAGAAAACATTCAAACTATGGCACGATCGTCTGGGACATCCGATGAGGAAGATTATCAACAATAGTTCCGGACATTCTTTGAAAGGAGAAAAGATCCTCATACTACGAGATTGCCCTTGTAATACCAGTTCTCAGGTAAGTTGATTATCCGACCTAACATAACCAAGGTGGAGTCAGAGTCTCCAATCTTTCAGCAACGCATCTATAACAATATATGTGGACCTATCCATCCACCTAGTTGCCCGTTTAGGTATTTTATGGTCATTATTGATGCATATTTGAGATTGTAACACGTTTGCCTATTATCTACTAGGAACATGGCGTTTAGAAAACTTCTTGCACAGATTATTCGGTTACGGGCCCATTTTTTGGAATACCCGATCAAGTCGATCTGATTTGATAGCTCAGGTAAGTATACCTCCCGCACATTTAATAATTATTATATCGCTAATGGGATGGATGTGGAACATTAGTACCCCATGTCCATTCCCAGAATGGTATGGTGGAGAATCTAATTAAGCTAATGTAGACAATCGTTAGGCCACTAATATTAAGATCTCAACTTTCAGCAACTGCTTAGGGTCAAACAATCTTGCATGCCAGAACATTGATTTAAGTTTGTCCGAGCTCAAATTACTAGCTTTCCCCAAAGCAACTAATTATTGGGTTAGAACCCAATGCTACCCATTTACGCACCTTCGAATGTGCTGTGCAGTTGCCGATAACACCTCCACAATACACAAAAATAGGTCTTTAATACCGCCTTGGTATTTACGTGGGTTATGATTCACCATCTATCAATCGAGATTTGGAGCCCACTACTGTCAATGTTTTTACTGCAAGATTTGCAGACTGTCACTTTGATGAAACAATTTTCCCGACATTAGGGGGAGATATGACATATAATGTCGTGGAAATTCCTAAGTTAACTTGGGAAACACCATCGTTATCTCATATGGATCCCATTTCTGAACAGAGGTGCAACAAAGTCCAACAGATACTTCACTTACAACAGGTCATAAATAAAATGCCGAATGTATTCAACGACGTTGCTAAAATGACCAAAGGGCTTGTACCTACAATTAATGCTCCTGCACGATTGAAGGTTCTGAATGGAACTACCGTGCCTCCCACAAATGAATTAAAAGTTAAAAGACCCCGCGGACGTCCTCCTAAGGACCTAGAATTAAAAATGACTAATGGTGTAGTCATTTCATCTAGGATGGAACCACCCATTAATAGGCCTACTATAACTACAGAACTAGTTGGTACATTACCAGACATGCCCAGCATGGCACATAGCTATGATAATAGAGATATCTCAATTAATTATGTCTGTAATGGTATAACTTGGGACCATTCTAAAGTTATTGTCGACAACGTATTCATATTCGCTGTTACGCTTGCCATCGATGATGACGGTCCAAAACCCCTTACGGTTGACAAGTGTCGTAATCGTAAAGATTGGCCAAAATGGGAATTTACGATCCAGCCTGAGCTCACTCGCTGGCAAAATGCAAAGTGTTCAGACCTATTATCCGTAAGCATTATGCAATAAAGCCTATAGGTTATAAATGGGTATTCGTACAGAAATGTGATGAACACAGAGAGGTAATAAGATACAAGGCAAGACTAGTTACACATGGCTTCTCACAAATTAAGACCTGACATTGATTACGATGTAACTTCCTCTCCAGTTATGGATATAACGTTCCATTACCTGATCAGTCTATCAGTTGCCGAGGACAATTTGGACATACATCTGATAGATGTAGTTACTGCATATCTATATGGGAAACTAGATACAAATATCTGCATGAAGCTACCCGAAGGGTATAAGCTTCCGAAAGCAATAAAGCCCGACACACGGGGTGCATACGTAATAAAATTAGATAAGTCACTATACGGTTTTAAGCAATCAGGGCTCATGTGGCATAATAGGTTGATTGAATATTTGTAGGCCGAGGGATTCGCATATAATTCTATCTACCCGTGTGTTTTCATTAAGACAGAAACTGAATTTAATATCATTGCAGTGTGCATCGATGATCTGAATATCATAGAAACTCTGGGGGAGATAATGAGTGTCACCGAATGCTTTAAGAAAGAATTCTAAATGAAAGACCTTGGGAAAACTAAGTACTATCTCAGTTTGTAGATTGAATACCATGGTAGTGGCATACTCATTTACCAGACTACATATACCAAACGGATCCTCAAATAATTTGATATAGATGCAACATACAGTGCTACGATGCATATGGTAGTCTGCCACTTGGATGTAGACAAGGGTATGTTCCACCCTCCAGATGAGGGGAAGGAACTCCTAGGGCCTGAGGTGCCATATCTTGGAGCAATTGGTGTTTTGCTATACTTAGCTAGGTTTACTAGACCCAATATTTCATTCGTGGTGAACTGCGTGGCTCGCTACAATTCTACTCCTACCCAAAGCCACTGGAATGGGATCAAGCACATTCTACGATACATGAAAGACCACTACACCAATTTTACTAAATTACCACGTTCTTTATCTATGGTAATAGTCGATTTGCCACGGATAAAGTCTGCAGTGGAGGTCTGTAGTAAAAGATGTGTGGCAATATTTTGGCCACAAAGTTTATCTGTGGTTATCTTATTTATATTGATACGGTGTAAATCCGTGACAATTTTTTTGCCACAAATTTTTACTGTGGTTATCTAATTTATATTGATACAGAGTAAATCCGTGGTAATTTTTTTGCTACAGAATTATCTGTGGTTATTTTGCCACAGATAATATCAATAGTATAATTAGGATATTTACCACTGCTTTAGTCTGTGGTAATTTTTTTTTTTTTAAAAAAAAAAATCTAAAAAATAGCCAAAACCTACATAATTCAGAAAAACAAATTGCACTTGTTGTATACATCATATAACATATATAAACAAAAACACACAATTCAATAACTTGTTTTTATTTATAAATATTGGCCCAAAAAATCCAGGTACACTGGTTACAAGCTATATACATGTTCCCTATAATAAATCTAAAAAAACCATGGATTGAGAAAAACAAAAAAATGAAGCGCAATGGTTTCAAAAGTAAATGATTAATATAGCGGTGTTCAAACCATAACCTCAAAAGTAGTAATGGATCCAAGAATAGGGAGCACCATCAATCCATTATAAAAGCCTTCAAAAAGATGGGAAGCACCTTGAAATAAAATTAACATAACAAATAAAATATTAATGTCAAACCTTTTGAATTTTAGTTGTTAAATGGATAACAAGATGAATTTCAAAAAATATACAAGAGTTTATAAGAACATTTATCTAATAGGAAAAATGCAGAAGAATCCTCAGGTACTTGATCTTCGTGCCAATTAAACGTTCGTCAAAGAAAACCCCACGTTTACCAAAGACCAAAGAATTTTCCTCAAAAATTATATCAACAATAACCTCATATTTTGCCTCCTCACTTTCCTGGAGACCGGGAAGTACTAACGCCCTCCTAGTGGCAACAATATGTTAATGGAAGTTCAGGAAATGAGCAACTGCCTTGTCTCACAAAAGAGGCGTAAAAATCTACAATATAAAGCATGTGGTACTAATATTAGTATTATATGTGCATAATGAAAAATAACAAATTAGAGACTTGTTTTGTTGAAAACATTAAGTGTTATAGGTTTATGGAATTATCAGTAATTTTCATAAAAAAATTATAGATTTTATCATTAATGAATAGATTTGTTCTTTTTCAAAAAAGAAGTGAAAAACAACAATTTAAGGGAAAAACTAAATAATTAATCCATATCCGTGATCTTTCAACATTAACAGTAGATGTTGTAGCGCATCCAGATGATTTAAGAAAATGACAATGTCTTCAAAAGTGAAGGATGTAAAAGAAGTTTTGGTCCAAGTATAGGAAGCTGCCTACAAATAAGTAACATAAGAAATCAATTATGAAGCTTAAAAACAATAAAATTTGGCTCTTCAATGAACAAGAAGAAGAATTTCACAAAATCTATAAAAGTCTGGAAGAAAAATAACCTAGTGAGATTGACAGAATATTAATTGAAAGACATTTATAACATACTTGTTTATAGCCATAGTAAATTTGAAATCGACAACATGACCAAAAAATCATGCGGATAAATCATGCTACACAACATGACCAAAAAATCATGTGGGTAAATAATCTAAGGGATACTGATTTATGTAGGATTATAACATACACAAAATTTCTTAGTTTGGTTTGATGCAGGTTCTAGTCATGTTACATAGCAATTCAGATTTCAAGTTACCTGTTTATGACTAGGAATGCACGACTAAGTCAGTTCATAAAAACTTAATGTACTCGAGTACCAAGAATCCAGTTAAGGAATTATCGAATAGTTGAAGGGCTCAAATAATAACTGTAGACAACAACTAACTCTAAATAAAGAGTACATAGAATATAGGGTATTTATGATTAACGAACAGGATAACTCACAGTTAAGGTTCCCTTAGAGGGCTTCTAATTGCACTAACACCACGATCAAAAGGTCAATGAAAGCAATTGAAGATTCAAACTTGCATTAGCTAAGTTAACTTATAATTGATTTATTGCAAGGAATAAGAATATTGGACAAGTTCTTAAAGGATTAGATATTGTACATTTTTCTGGATAGTTTTGTCAGTTGTATCGACATCAACATAATAATCAGCTTGATGAATATGATCCCTTACCTATAAAAAAGAAAGTATGATAAGAGATGAGTAGTTCAATTGATAAAACAATAAGTGAATAGATAACCTTCATAAAAAAAATCATAACTAAAATGCCAATGAAAGTTACTAAAATTCCTTTACATTCCTATATAAACTTTACTTCTGATTTCATTAGAAATACTATGAATCAATGATAATCACATAGTATTATATCACATCAAACATACTGAACACAAATTGAATTTCACAAATCAAACATATTGGACTCTAAATCAACATATACGGCACATGAATTCTACCAAGTTATAATTTTTCTCCACATATAGTAATAATCTAAAAACCTTGGACAATGATAGATCTAGGAACTTCTTTCAAGGTGGGTATAAAGGAGAAACAAGGGGTTCGGGAGGCAAGAGCTTGTCAAAAAGAAAAAACCCCCGACGACAAAGTTATATTTTATGGAGGAAACACCAAGACGAAGGCTAGTTATTTCCCTTGATTGAGTATCCCCTGTACAAATAGTAATATCAAAGAATGTTGTTAGGTATTACATGTAAATTACGAAGTTAACTACAAGTTCTTACAACTTAAAAGAAAAAACATAGAATTTATACTAACTTTACTTAGTATAACTATTGATATTACTATTTGTACAATCCCCTAGTTTAATAAGGGTTACTCACAAAACTATTTTATTTTTTTGGATAGAAACTTAGAATGTACCAACATGTAATACAACTTCTAATATACGGTGTTTGGAGAAACTCTGGTTAATCCTGTAGTCTTTTTAACTTGTATCCATGTAATATATATATATATATATATATATATATATATATATATATGATAGATAAAGATGAAAAAAGTGAGAACATACTAACATGCTTGTTAGGTTTAATTTTGCGGCCATGACCTGAATATGAGTAACCGACATGTCTCTAATAAACCTACTCTGCAAGTCAGGAGGAAACATGAGAATGTGTTCCATACTTAACACTCCCTAGTCCCTAAACTATATAAAATAATATGGTTCACAATAACTTATGGGGAAATAACATCTCCTACATCATGAGATTTAGCCAAACCAGTTGTTTTGAGTCGAGTATCGAGGTCTTCATCCCAATTTAAGGGTTGGCAAAGGAGTAAATGATGGCAATATTAGAACTTAGAAGTAACACATTTTACATAGAAATACGAAGTAAAAGATAACATAAATTAATCTCAGTTAAGAATTTTTCTCCAGTCATAAGCTATAAAGGTTGAAAAATGGTTCAAAAATAGGGTAAATAATTGAACGCTCAATGTCATTTTGCTCTCATATGAACAAAAAAATAGGCCACAATACAATTGTAAATGGTGTCTATTTTAAATGGTGGTTGTTTCTATGCCAAACAAAAATCAGTTCAAATGGAGCTTTTTTTTCCAACTCTACAACACTATTGTAAATAGTAATATATCATTCATCCAAATTGTAATTTATTCAGCTTAGTGTAAGCTGAAGAAAAAATTTATGAACCTTATATATAGTAAAGACTAAGAAAACCCAATTAAAATTTTATAAATTGAATGGTTTACAGGCTTGTACCACAACATCTAAGTTTACAGGCAATCAAGCTCTACAACTTTCATAAATTCTTGCCATTGGCACTGTACTCCAAAACCAAACCAATTTGCATCATCAATCAAACCCCATAAGATAAACTTACCATCAACTAATTAGTCATAACGCTACACCAACATCGAATCATTAATACCCAAATTTAAAATCAACTCCAACCTAAAACCCAAATGCTTGAAATCCAATGTTGCAAATCAATTCCTAAACCCAACCAATTCACCACATTATGCAAAACCCATTAAATTAAACCTAGAATAAAAAAAATTAAAGAAGAAATTAAGTAAATTACCAGCCAATGCCACTCTCCAAGAAAAATAGCCTTCTTCGCAACAACCTTAGTGTGACGTGGCAACTCCTTGAGCTCCTCCTCACTACTCTTCCCAGGGCTTTAAAATTGTGAAAATCTGCTAGTAATAAAGCTCTCCATTGTTCTTCAATTTTCTAATTTGTTAGTATAATAAGAGCTGGGAAAGATAAAGGATAATCTGGTCTGATAAAGGATGAAACCCCATTTTTTTATGGTAATTTTCCATTAACAATCAAATTATTAAATCCCTAAATCAAAAGATGAAAGAAAGATTGTTTGTGCGATTGGCACTGATCTCAGAGTGTGATAACATTTGAGAATGGGGGTTTTGAGAGAGTCGGGTAGAATTCTCGATTTATTGCTTAAGCTGAGATGTACAATTTGAGGAGTTAAAAGAGAAATACCAATGACCTTTTATAATTTTCTACCGATAGAGCCTATGTTTATTTTACAATAGCTTAAGTCCATGGTAAAACTATCCTGCGTTGGCGTACCCTATCAATTAATAGTTTTATTGTAGTGGATACAATAGACTTGGGTTTATTCTACCAGAAAAGTGGTAAACGTAAATTGATAGGGTACGCCGACGCATGATATTTTTCAGACCCGCATAAAGGCCGATCTCAGTCGGGATATGCATTATTGTATAATAATACAATAATATTATAGAGATTAGTAAAATAAATGATGGTGGTCACCTCTTCAAATTACGCTGAAATACTTGCAATTCATGAAGCTGGCAAAGAAGATTTTTGGTTATGCTCTATGGTGAATCACGTCAATGAAACTTATGGAATAAATTATGTTCAGAAGGACCCTGCTACTCTATATGATGACAATGATGATTGCATCATTCAAGTTAGAGGAGGTTTTATCTAGGGATACTGAACCAAGCATGTTTCACTAAAGTTCTTCCATATTTGCGAATTATAGAAGACGAATAAAATTGTTGTTGTTCAAGTATGTTTAGATGATAACTTTGCATAATTATTCATGAAGGCTCTTACATATTCTACATTCAAGAAATTGGTAAAAGGGATAGGCATGCAAAGTTTATGTGTATTGACGTCATAGGGAGACAAATCTCTGGGAGATAGACGTCAGGGAGAGTAATCTCCACCTGACATGGGCATATACGTGTTGTACTCTTTTCTTAATAGCACAACTTTTTCCTTAAAGGTTTTACTAGCTGGAGGTTTTGATGAGACAACGTTATATGCTCCCGCCACCCATTTATGACTTAGGATTATACTTTTTCCTTGCATAGTTTTTTTTCCAAAGAGTTTTTCTTGGCGGAGGATTTAATGAAGCAAGTCATCTAGATGTGAGATACCCAAAAAGGGGAGTGCTAGGAATCATTCGGTTAGGGCCAAACCCGAACTGGGTTTGGGGTAGCCTGCCGAATCCTAAACCTAGAGAGTTTAGGAGGCTTCTATTTATAACCCTATAAGGGTTGTGTTTCTGTAACTCAAGAAGTTATAATGAAAGCCTACCTTCTCTTTATATATATGTTTATGTGTTGGGAACAGATTCGTGGACACTGAAAAATGGAACACTGAACAAACCCTAAATCCCAACCATCCAAATGTGTGGTTGAGATTAGAGGAATAACTCTATTTCTCTCTTTTTACGTGTCTTAATCCTTCTCTATTATTGAGAATTTTAAATTTGATTCCTCAAATCTCTCTCATCTTACATGTTACTCTCTCTCTCTCTCTCTCTCTCTCTAATCTCCCATTAGAGATTCAAAATCTTAGAGTTGAAAATTACTGTTTATGAGAACGGGAAGCATAAATTGAAGACTCTCTCTCTCTAATGCAAACAAAGATCAAAGGCGAAACTGTCAATCTCTCTCTCCCACTATGCCAATTTAACTCATCCAAATTGAAGTCTCATTCTCTCTCCCCATCTCTCTCTTGAAGAACAATTTTCTATTTTGAAGACCTAAGCGAATATTACTTTTGGAGAGAGAAATCATTTTTTTGGGTGGCAACCTACAATTTGTTATAAAAACTCAACAATGGGTGTTAATGAAATCTTTGATTATAAGATTTAAGAGAAGAAATATTGGGTTGTTTTGACCTCAACTTCTCCTCCAACATCAACATCTAGAGTAGAGTTGTTATTCTAAGAATGATATTTCTATGAATGAGTGTTAACATTATGATTAGAGAGAAAAAACTAGAGCATCTACTGTTCATGTTACCAATTCGAATTGAAGATTCAAAACTTTAATTCCTTTGTCAAAGATAAACCCTAAAAATGGATATCCGAAAAGAGATGAGTTAATGGGTGGTCGAAAAAAATTTAAGCAACAATTATCAATTAAAAATAGTGATCGACATTTTGATTGTTGCGCAAGTAAATTTAATTGTCGAGCATTGGGTAACTGTCGATTTGTGTTTACTTCTTTTTTGTATGAACTATGAAATTGTTGACCATAAATGTTGTCGTTGATATAAACCCACTCTCAAATTGTCGTATAATTTATTGATCAACAATAAAGTTAGCCAATTCATAAAATTATCAAAGTATGGGTTTATCAAAAATGATAAAATCGACAATATAGGACAACATTAAATTGTTGGATCCGGCAATTCCTATATTCCTTTAACCTTTATATCATAATAAGATATATGTAGAGTAAATACTGGATGTATTATCGAAAATGATAAAATCGACAATTTAGGATAGCATTAAATTGTCTGATCCGACAATTTCTATATCCCTTTAACATTTATATCATAATAAATTATATGTAGAGTAAATACTGGATGTATTGACAAAAATAATAAAATCGATAATTTGGGATAACATTAAATTATCAGATCCGACAATTCCTATATTCCTTTAATCTTTATATTGTTGATTTAGAGCAAAATCGACAATTTCGTTTGAGTTGTTTTTTTTTTCAACTCCTTTGTTCACCTTCAGGTCTTCCCTAATACCATGCATATGCTATGTTTTTGGCATATAAATCACAAATTCTTGGAGAAAATTGGGCATGTTTATCGAGTTCCATCTCGTTTCAAAGAAGAAATTAACCCCATTCCTAAGAAATTCGAGACAAAATGGAATGAATTAATGAAAAAATACAAATTATCACATTAACAATAATGACCAAGAGAGGTAGCGAGAGAGATAGAATATGGCAATTTAGTTATTGCACTTCCGGATCTTAAAAATCAATCGAGTCCCTTTTCTCGTCTGTCATCTAGCTTCATTCTTCACCTATGTAATCGACACACACCCTAGTACTTTAAATCGTCAATGAATCAGTAATCGATAATTCCTTTCCTCACTACTATTGGGTTTTCATCATATTTTCTTCTTCAGCCAACGAGTAAGAGAGACATAAAGATCATGCAACATGTGAAGAGATTGATTTTGTCACCACCATCTTCGATTTATGAGAGAAACACATCAATTTATAATAGAGGCTTCAATTTCATTATTTATTTTTCGTTCTTCACCAGTAACAAAAATGAGAGAGAGAGTTTTTGTAACTATAGAGAGATGACAGTGGAAAGATATATTCAGTTGAAGAGAGAAAACAATTTGACACCAAATTTCCACATAATTATAAATTTTTAATATTTTCCACCTCACCAATTATGAGAACCACTCATCTCTAGAAATGAGTTGTTTATCTCTAGAGATGAGTGGTTGAGTGGTTAAGAATTAGGGTTTAGCTATACAATGTTTCAATTATGAGTGTCTCTTAATCCATTTGTTTATGTGTTTGCATGGTTAGATAGACTGTAGTTTACTTTTGTTCTCAACAGGGTTTTATTTATTTTTTGGGTTTTTTTCTCTTCTTTAATCAGTGTGATCATAAAGAAAGAAGGGGACCAAGGTTGCAACATTTCCCAAAAATTGGGGGGAAAATGGAAATCTCGGTCGGATGATGTTTTATTAAACTTGCTAAAATTCTAAGAAAAATACAAATAAATTTTGAGATTATGTAGATTTGGGTGAAATTTTATTGAATGATGAGAATGAAGGGTATTGCTTTGGAAGAT
The DNA here is from genome assembly GCA_014058105.1 of Kingdonia uniflora. NCBI lineage: Eukaryota > Viridiplantae > Streptophyta > Magnoliopsida > Ranunculales > Circaeasteraceae > Kingdonia > Kingdonia uniflora. The sequence continues at coordinate 139,882 of JACGCM010000420.1, read as the reverse complement.
GCTTAATTGTCAATTTTACCGTCTTGGTTGTAAGATTATTGGGGAGAAAATAACATTCCTGTTTTAGTGTATATACATACAATAAAATTTAATTTACGAAAATATTTAGTCTATAAATTTTCAAGAAAGGTTACTTTAATTCAATCTGTTGTAGACAGATAAAGAGTATGGCCGATTGATTATTTCGTTTATAGCAATATTTAGTGTACAAATATTTATGAGGTGTTACTTCAATCGTAGGAGATTTAGTTTAAATAAAGTTTTTTAGCTAAAACCCAACTACAATATGATATCGACTTGCCATTGACCCCCACATTTATTGAAATCCGACGATAAACCCCATTTTAGCCTAAAAACCAAGTCAAACTTATTTGATCGAAAAGGACTCCCGTTGACTTGGTGAAAATACCAGCTTACCCCTTATAAACAAAAATACCAACTCCGCTTGTATGAGTGTGGGATGAACAAAATGAGCTCTAACGGTCATATTGGGAGTGGGTCACAATCATTGATCTCTGGTAAGTATCTTTATGTTTTTCTTGTATTTATATCTCAGAGCAAAAAAAGTATAGTTAGGTATGAAATTTATCAGATCTGGTTAATCGGAGTCTATTTCGGCCAACAGGGCTTGACTTGATTTTCAGGCTAAAATGGGGTCTATAGTTAGATTTCAAGGAATATATGGGTAAATGGAAAGTCGATACCATAATTTGGGTAGTTTTAGCTAAATTTCTCTTACAAATATTGTTAGAATCACAATAAAGTTTAATTATACAAATATTTGAAGTACCAAATTTTCAACTTTTCGCTAATTAGAGTTCCAAACATTAAAAATATACAATCATTTTGCTCACCATTTTTGCATCACCCATGAATCTCTACAACATTTTATAGTGCTTATGATAAACTCTTGAAGATGGCATATGTCTAATAAGAGTTCTCCAACCAAACTAATCATAGTAAACCTATTGGATTTTCCATCTATACTAGTACTATTCAATGTTTATCTTCCAGTTTATGAGCACACATGTTAATAGGTTGTATATGTATTATTGGTTGTGCCCAATTCTTATACTAAGTTAAGGCTGGTGGGACCTAGTATTACCATTTATTAGGGTTTGAGGGTATAATGAGAAGACTACTCAAACCCTATCAAGATAAATAGAGGGGAAGTCCCTTTTGGAGGCTACAATACACAAAACTATCACATTAAAGTCTGTAGACAATCCAAGGAATGACTCTACTCAAGCTCAGAAGGATTTGCTAAAGCTGGAGAAGAGGTTTGTTTAAATTTATCCATCTTAAAGTAATTAGTCATAGTGATTGTAGTAAATCTCTACATTTGATATCAGTCGCAAGGCTACAACTTACTATAATTGATTTGTAAAATCTACTTTTTGAGTTTTCCCCAATATTATGTGGATATCATTAACCCTTAATGTCCATTCACTACGAATTCGAATCCAACTTTATATGTATGACAAATTTGAAATGGGAGTGTAATGGCATGTTTTTCAGGAGGATAATCTTCGTCAATACTTTTAGTATGGATGATGCAATTATAAACTTAAACAAACAAGATTTTACGTAGAAACTCAATAAAGTTGGAGAAAAACCATGACCTCGAGGAGGGTTTTAATGTAAAATTCAATAAGTTGCTAATTATTATAATTTTTTGTGTGATACGAATATAAAGGTGATTGAATAGTAAAGTTGTGGATTTGAATAACTCATTCTCTGCCTGTATTTATAGTAGATACATGAAGCTTTACAAAAAGAAAAATAGTTTCCTATTTCGGGGGTAGTGGACGAACTTCGTGGATCTCTAATGGCTCTTTTTGACTAAGCACAATGGCTACTTTTGGTAGGCCAAAAACTGTGGTCACAGACGTGACATCCTGACTAATGTCCGTTGGTCTCTCATTGTCGAATCTGGTTGAGAACTGTGGTTGCAGACATGACATCTTCTAGAGTGATTGAATGTCTTTGACTAAGGTACGTTGGTTTCTCTTTGTCAAATCTGGGAAATATCCTACTATAATCACCCCATTCTCGATATAAGTACTTGTGGTTGTATCAAGAAGAAATTGGAAGCTAAAGAGGTTGTCGAATGTCGCATAAGTCTTTATTCTGCCATTTTTGAGGCTAAAGTCAAATGAATCTGGTCATATTTTTCCCGAGGAGCATTTAATGCATGATATTGGTTTTTGTAACTTCTGGAATGTTGGGTTATAAATAGATTGAGAAATAAAGAGTTATTGTTCGGTGGGTGAATGGTTTGGAAGTTATTATGGTAAAGATATCGCCCCAGGCATGGTATAGTGAATGGTTAGAGTTTGCATATGGTATTTGTGATGACTATACAGAGGTAAACCTTAGTTTTATATCTCTGTTTATGTTTAATCTTGAGCCGGTGGTTATGATGGTTGGAAGAATTGAAGGAGGTAGAGGTAGAAAGCGTAAAAATGAAGTGTGTCCATTGGAGGCAGTGTCGTTTGTTGCTGTTAAAGGTGTTGGTGCCCACCAATTGTTTGGAGAAGTGGCCACTTCTCATATTAAAGTTGTCGAAGCGAAGGCGGGTTTGGCGTCTTGTGTTTCTGGTCGACAAAAAAAATTTCTTGCAATTTTCTACTGCTGTCTTTCTACATGGCGTACACAGGCAGCTGGGTTTAAAGGCTCTCTGACCTGAGATTTATTGAGTTTCTTAGGATATCGTTGCCCTTGTCACCGGAGGATATGCCAGATTCTAGTAAAATGAAGCATAGAGCTTTAAGTCATTTATGCCAAATGATAGAATGTAAAATATGACAGAGTATTTAATGAATAAACTTTATTTTAATTTGTATTACATTTGTATATAGTAATCTCAAAGAAATGAAATTTATTAGCCGAATATAAGTAATCGAGTTAGCGTATGTCGAGATAGATTTTTTTGAATGAATGTGAATTTTGAGGTTATGTGGTCGAGTTTATTAGATCTCGAACTGGAGCTTGTTAACTGTGTGGGGTCAAAAATGGTTTCCTAGGATAATTGATTTGACTCGGATGTGTTGAGTTCCAATGTGAATTGAATGAGTGAGTTGACTGTTCGTGCTTGTTGTGTATATAAATATTATGTGTATTCTGGGATTTATTTGCAGGAGTGGAGATGGTGAGGACGGGAACGCAAGTTTGGGAGTATGAGCATTTCAATCGTATTTATGCAAAGTATTGGGAGTAGTTGGCCAAGTATTTTTGCAAGAGTCGTATAAATGGGCAAGTATTGGTGCCAGTGGAGCCCAAATATGAAGAGTTTAGTGAAATGGAGGTGAAGGATGCAAAAGAGGAGTATGAATTTCATTGTAACTTACAATTTATGAGTCCTCCTAAACACGTTGGCAAGATAAGGAATTGAACCAAGGCTTTTGTAAAGAAAGAGAATGATTTGGCAGGTCATAGAGTTTGAGTGAAATGAGTGTTAGAATGTAATAAATGAGTATATGTGTAAGGTTTTGTCTAAAAGAAATGAATATATTTGTTGTCGATGTGTATGAATTAAATATTCTCGAATATGATTTGACTTGTGTAAATGAATGAAATTTACTGATACAATATTGTATGGGTATAGGAACATTTGATATGTCGAATGTTGGTAGTTGTTTTGTCGAATAAAATTTGAAATTTGAAATCTGAATTTCTATTTAAGATCTTCCCGAGAATATAGGACAATTAAAAATAAGGCAAAATATGTTTAGGTAATGATAGAATTAAAATGGCTAGGCGTACTCCTATAGGTGATATTTTGAAGTATAAGGAAATGAATGTATAACATCTTTTTGATAAAATAGGCCGTGTTTTGGCAAAGATGGATATATCATAGGATTTACAATGAGATATGGAAGGTTTGGAGCAACAGTGCATGTGTTTATTGACATTTAGAAGGCGAAGAATCAAAGACTTCAATAAAAGACAGATAAGGCATTATGCTCGATTAATCAAACGGACATGAAGTGGTGCGCTGAACAATCGCGTGGGGTATATAAATATCCCCATGGTAGGCGACTGTTCACATTTTACAAACTCTAAAAAAAATTCTTCAAGTGTGAATTCGTTATGCTATTCGCATGAATCACTGTCAACGATTGAGAACGATGAGATATGTTAATTAAGAAGGCAAAGTATGCAAAACAGAGGGATACTGAGGCAGCACAGATTCAAGGTTAGTGGTTTGTGTGCACTCGTTTGGTATTTAATGAATATGTTGAAACCCTTTGTAGATTTAGACACGTTAGTAGTAGTGTAGGAAGTGATTGTATTTAGAAAGAAAGTAGTAGAAGTAATTAGAAAAATATTGCGGTAGGGTTTTTATGAAATTGGTTATGATATGGAGTGATGATGGTGTGTTTGATTGAGTTATTGCTGTCGAAAAGGTTTTAAAGGGTGTTTGAGAGAGAGAGGTTATTGGAATGGGTGACGATAAGTGGAGAGAGTAATTTGTGGGCGTCGCTATCTTTACGGTATGACTGTGGAGGAGTCTCAAGTTTTGGGAGGAGTTTGGTAATAGAGTGCTAGATTATGTGTGATGTGGCCAGGTTTTACGCCAGAGAGGGCGGAGTTTTAATTTTTTGAACTTGGCTTGATTTTGTGAGAAATTGGGTAGTACCGAAGGGTATTTGAGAAACTAATGTTCTTGAACTTCGATAAAAAATATTAGTACAGTTATCGATGTTAGGACTTATAAAAATAGTAAAGAATTATTATATCGAGAAATGAATGTAGTAACTGTGCATTCAGATAGTAATGATCAATCAAATAATAATGATAGTAATGATAGAATGACGTGTTGGAGATGAAACTCGACAACGATATGAATATTAACATATGAACATATATAATGTATCAGATATGATAAATACTAATTATTGTTAAAAAATGGAATCTAATTTTTAGGTTCATAAAAATGGCTGAACCCATCAATATTGATGATAAAGATATTTTCGAGAACTTTCCAGATGTAGAGCCCCTGCTAATTGATGTGACCACTTGTGTCCAAAAGTTGGGCGGTAGGTATAGGGTGGGGTCGAGAAGTATGGATGTGGCTAGTATCGACCAGTTTAAGGTGGTACCCAAGGATGTCAAAGTGTCTAATAAGGAGGGTACTGAGATAGATATGGATCGCAAACCACAGGCTAGCGATCGAGAAGGTAGTGCTGGGGGGAGGAAGATGTTAAAGATGATGATGAGGCTTGTTATGGAGAGTGTCCAAAAACAAGTGAGATCTTGAGTTTTAAGAAGAAGTATGGTATTCCGCAAGATATTAGGTTAAAGGAATATCAGTATGACATGACTGATCAAGAAATTCTATTGGACAACATTCTTATCTATCGAGAACAAATCAAAAAGGGTTTGAAGCTTCCTCTTTTAGATGATCAGAATAAGCTGCTAAATTTCTTAGATGTGGCACCTAATCAGCTTAATTTAAATATTTATGACCTTTTTAGGGTATGTGGGGTAATAAACAGTCGATTAGAGGCAAGAGGGGAAGAGTTGATCATAGTTGATGATTTATGTGTGTACTACACACTCAAACAAAACCCTAAGAAGTTAGGATACCGTACTTGGCGAGGTTTTTGAAAAGACCTCTATTTTATAACATGGTTTAAACAGGAGGGCGGTATAGCGATGAATGTATTCTTGTCTCTAGGATCTATGATTTTTACAAGAAAGATCCGGGGGAGCCCTTGAAAAGAAAGACTTTCAATCTTGGTTTGTGGTTAGGTAACAAATTTGTCAAAGTTTTGGATTTGTTTGCAGCTTAAATTGTTGTGTAACTGTGTTTTTGTTCTTGTATATCTTTGAAGGAGATTGATAGGAGGTCAGCCGAAATAGAGAAGGTATGCAACATTAGGAGAAATTTTTATGGTTGGATCGACAACCTTGTTGTCGACTAAGGGAAATTTGAGACTTTGTTTCAAGAAGTAGGTTTAAAGAGAATAAGGGCAAAAGGAATAAAGGTTCTGGTTATCAACGGAAAGATGTTCTTGAGGAACAAAAAAGTTGTAGACTCGAGCTTGGCTGAGAATCCTGTACTCAGTAGGTATACCACAGATTCTGTAACTTCAAAAAGAGATGTAATATTTATGAAAACCTTAGGGAAAGGTAAGAAGAAAAGGACGGCCAGTCATGTTATTGCTCCCCTGCTACCCACGAAGAGGGCGCCTCGATGATCAACAATCGAGGAGGGGGAAAAAATCAAAACCCCAATTGCTGTTCTTGATGGGCGACCTCCAAAAGCCTCGACAAGCACACTGCCGAAGAAGAAGGTATCTTCAGAGTTGACGAGGAATAAATTTGTCGGAGTCAGAAACTGAGGTCCAAAAGACTATGGATCCTTATGTGCCTGGGACGACTATGTTGGAGGAGAAAGTTGAAGATTATTTGGTGGGGGCAGAAAGTTTGATTACTTTTCTCAGTGAGGGTAACCGAAATATGTCTAAGGTGAAGAATTTTTCTGCTTTGCTTTGATTAAATAATTTGGTGCCCTATTCGAGTACTCATATTATGAATGTAATACATATCAAGAAGTTTTTGGCCGAGGCTAAATCTCGCATTGTTGGTGCTGGTACTTTGGCAAATCAGGTACTTGCCTACAACAATATTAAAAAAGAGTTGGTGAAAGATAAAGAAGATCTGATGGAGGAGAAGAAGAAGTTGGAGGCGAGGCTGGGTAGGTATAAGCTCGATGCTGGGAAGGCGAAGGAGGTTGCCCTTCGCGATGTGAAGACAACTTTTTATAAACAGGTCGAGGAGATAAGGGCATACCTTGCGAAGAATAAAAAGGAGGCTTTGTCTTTGCTGAGAACATACTTCGAGAATGATATGCAGAAGCAAATCAATGCTGCTCGAAGGGCAATGAAAGTGAAGCATGAAAAGGTTATGGAGGAGGTGAGGGCTGAACTTATGTGAGATAGCTTAAATGTGTGTAAGAAGGTGAAGGCCCATTATGTAGGGCAGTTCCAGGTGGTGGAGGAGAGAAAAGATTATTTCAAAGGATTGGTCATTGCTGGGAATTTAGTTTTTGTCGATTCAGACGTGGAGGATGAAGTTCTTAAAACTCTTGAGGTTCCTAGTGGACTGGAGGCTGTCGAGGATCCGGTGATGATGATTCCTGAGGGTTTTCATCTCGAGGAAATATCGGATGAGCTTTCTCCAAGTGGATATGTGAAGGTTGATGATGCAGTTTCTCCCCCTGCAGAGTAAATTATGTTTGAAAAATATTTTTTGTTTGATGAAAGATGTAAAAATGGTTGATGGGACCAAAACAATATTTTGTTATTTTTAGAATGCTTATGTTGATGCTTGTCATAGACTTTTGTGAAAGTAATTTATGTATAGTTTTTGCTAAATTTATGCTAAGTGTTTTTGTTCGACAAGATCGATAGTAAGTAATATGATTATAGATAATGGCAAAGTGTTGCTTTGAAGCAAGTATTCAGATTATGGAAGAGGGCCTTATAATGGCAAGTATCGAAATGATTACCAGATGTTATTCCTCGATGGGATATCTGGGTTTTGATTTGAAAAGAACAAAACATAATATGTTTTGTTCGATAAGTAATGAATGCAAATGAGATATCCTAAAATTGGATAGTGTTTATCAAAGAGATGATTGTTAGTTTTGATGCATACTTGTCAAGTATGAATCGATACTAAGTGAAAGTAAAGATAGTAAAGATAAATGTTGGACAGATGTAAGTGAAAGTAAATATAGTTTGATTGGAATCAGTGGAAGATGGTTACAATTGTCATTTGTAAAACATTTTCAGTTGGCTATATTTCATGGATATTCAAACTGTATTTCATCTTCAGTCATTAGCCAGTAAGTCCCACTATCATTTTTGTCACTGACAATATATGGCCCTTCCTAGTTTTTTGACAATTTGCCATATTTCTTAGGTCAAGTACTATCTTGGATTCGTCGAAGGACAAGGTCACCAATGCCAAATTTGTGCTTTTAAATCTTTTTGTTATAAGCTTTCTTGTGTATGTCATGGTACCGTCTCAAGTTCGTAATGGCTTTGTCTCAAGTTTCTTCGATCCAGTTGAGGTTGCAGTTTAGACCTAGCTCATTGTCTTCATCTGTGATTTTCTTCAACTACTCGGTAGATCGAGGCCTGAAGGTATGACTGCTTCAGTGTCGAATGCCATCATAAATAGAGTACAACCTGTGGATGTTCGAGGAGTTGTCCGGTATGCCCATAGAACACATAGTAATTCATCGACCCATCTGCCTTTTTTCTCATCAAAGCACTTGCATAGTCCTAATTTGATGCTCTTGTTGATAGCTTCAGCTTGTGTCTTACCTTGAGGGTAGTATGGTGTCGAAGTAGATAGTTGAATTTTTTTATTTGTGGAGAAAACTAAGAACTTTGCTGCTGATGAGTTATTTGCCGTTATCAAATTGTATCATGTATGGGCAGCCAAATCTTGTTATGATGTATTCCCAAATAAACTTAATGACTTCATTTTTTTCAATGTGACATAGAGGGACTGCTTCGACCTATCTGGTGAAGTAGTATGCTGCCACAAGAATGAACTTACAATTTCCCAATGCTAGGTAAAAAGGTCCAATGATATAGATCCCCCATCTTTTAAAAGGCCAGAGGACATTGCTTATGTGCAAGTCGAGTGCTGGGCTATTGATGTCTTGGGCGAAGATTTGGCATTTGTAGCATTTACGAACAAAGTCTTCGCAGTTTTATCGCATCTTCGGCCATTATAACTCTTGAGTAAATGCCCGCTGGACCAATGATCATCCTAAAATGTGAGCCGCAAAGATCCCTTCGTGAAGTTCTTTCATTTTTATTTGAGCCTATTTTTTAGAGATACATTCAATAAAAGGTCTTCCTCCTGAAAGGCGATATATAGGATTCTATCTTGAACTGTGAATCTTGGGCATTTGGCCAAGAGTGATCGGGCATCTTCTTTGTTGCTTGAAAGGATGTTGGAATTGAGGTATGCATAGAAAGGTCTTCTCCAATCGTCTTCATCTTTTTCTTCAGTAACAGTGATTTGTATCATATAGCTTATATTAAGACTAGAATGTTCGATGACTTCAATGTTCAAATTTATTTTTTCATTGTCTTCGAGCATTGCAGTAATGCATGTTAACGCGCCAGTATAGCGATTTTTGGCTCGAGGGAGGTAAGAGATTGTTGTAATTTAAATTTGCTCATTTTCTCTTCGACCAAGGCAGCATAATCAACCATTTGCCTAATGTCTAGAATGTCCTATTGTAATGTTTAGCAATGAGTATGAAGTCGACGTATACAGCTATTTCTTCCGCCCCAAGTGCTATAGCTAGATTCAGTCCATGAAGGATAACTTCATATTCGGTTTCATTATTGGTGGCATAGAACTTGAGTTTAATAGCTTTCTCGATACGGTGATTAGGAGGTGCAATAAGGTCGATGTTGATTCCTGAACCTTGCGGTCCAGTAGAACCGTCTGTAAAAAGTCTCTATCTTGTGCTTTGTGACTATGCATCTTGTTCTACGATTGAGTCATCAGTCAATACTTATTCAAGTTCTTGCCAATCAGGGTCTTTGACTGGGAAGTCCTTTGATAAATTTCTGAGGCTCGAAGGAGATGTCATATTTGCTGAGGAATACAGACCATTGTTGAACTCTTCAAGATTTTTCTTTTTAGAGAGTACAAGTTTGAGATGGTATTTTGTAATGATTTTGATTGGATGAGCCTGAAAATATGGTCAAAGTTTCTGAGAGCTGTAGACCAAGGCGAGTAGTTGATTTTCGGTTGTTGCATATATTTTCTCAGCAGGCATTAGAGTTTTGCTGATGAAGTAGATTGATTTTTCTACACCTTCGTCTTCTCGAATAAGGACAAAACTAATAGAATCATCGGTTTTTGGTAAGTACATTATCAGTATTTTGACATCAATTGGAGTACTCATTCTAGGAAGACACCCCAAGTATCGTTTAAGATCTTGGAAAGGCAATTTACAGTCAAGAGTTCAAATAATTTCTTTGGGCTATTTGTTGGAAAGTTAAGTGGGATTCCCATGAAGAAGGAGGTAAAGAAGCTTGCATCGATCAGATGACTTGAAGATGAACCTATGAAGAGCTACAATCTTGCCAACAAATTTAGATACAACTTTTTTTGTTCGAGGAAATGGCATTGCCAAAAGTGCTTTAATTTGTGCCGGATCGATTTTGATTCCCATTTTACTAACCAGGTGTCCCAGACATTTACCAGATCCGATACCGAATTTGTATTTTTCTGGGTTGAATTTCATCTGGTAGGTACGAAGAATATTAAAGATGGTTTGGAGGTTATTGTAATGATCTTCACGCTTCAAGCTTTGGCAGATCATATCATCGATGGATACCTCCATGATTTTGCCTAAATGATCTTTGAATATTTTAGTGGCAAGCCGTTAGAAAGTAGCTCCTACATTCTTTAATTAAAAGAATTACTATGCAACAGTTGAGACCTCTTTCTATGACAAAAGTTATTTTCCTGATTTTCTTCGGTGCGAGGAACTTGATTATAACTGGAGGTTGTATCTATCATTAAAAGAAGTTTGTGCCCTGCTACAGAGTCGAGGAGTTGTGGGATCAGTAGCAGAGGAAAGTTATCTTACGTTGTAAACTTGTTGGGTTATGTGAAATCAACACAAACTCTAATTTTTCCATTCTTCTTTGGGACCACTACTATGTTAGAAACACATTTTAGATATTTTGCTTCTCAAATAAATCCTCCGAGAAGGAGTTTATCAATTTCTTCATTTACGGCTTCGCAAAGGAAGGGGAGCTAGATTGTGACACTTCTATACAACTGCTTTACTATCTAGAAGGAGATTGAGCTTGTGGCATACGATCGAGGGATCGATGCCGGACATTTCTTGGAAAGATCATGCAAAGATGTCGATATTTTTCTTCAGGAGTTGAATCATGGTTTCTTTTTCGTCGAATGATAGCTTGGAACCGATGAAGGTATTACGCCCAGGCTCATCGAGTTCAATATAATCTACTACCTCAGTATCATGTTGCTCGAATCTGGGAGGTATTTCCTGCTGTAGTTGTTATGCCTTTAAAAGTTTCGCCGTATGAGAGTTGGTTGTGGTATTCTTGCACATTCGTACAACTGCTTAGCTGCCTTTGATTTCATAGACTCCATGATCTGTTAAAAAATATAAAGCCAGATAATATATCGAAGGTACTGCCTTAATCGAATATAACCAACTCCACCCTAAAATTCCCAAATACTTGGACTTAGCATCGATGACCATGAATTTAAGGAAAGTAGTTTCTGATTCTGCTTGAATTGACAGGGTGATTTTTCCTGTGGTTGATTCTGTTAAACCGTTGAAACCTGTGATGGTGGTTGTTAAAGCTTTCACTGAGTCTTTGAGTCCCAAAATGTTTATTTCCCTTCTGAACAAAACAACTATTGTACTTCCTATATCGACGAGAAGCGTGTGTAGGTAGTTTTTTCCTACTTTGAGCATAATGACCAGAGGTTCATCATGAGGGTACTTAACATGGCTGGTGTCACAGTTCTTGAAGGTAATATGGTACGGACGCTTTGATTTGCTGGAGCTAGGGAGAAGTTTTGCGGAGTTATCTGAAGATGCCATTTTGCAACAAGATGTAATTTTATCGTCTTATTTTCTCTTATTTTCTTTTTTTAATCTCGATCATGTAAAGATGACAATCCTGCCCTTGTCCTTGCTCTTGGTCAACATCCTTTCTTTTAGTTTCGTCTTCATGGAACTTCTGAACGTCGACTACATAATTGCAAAGTCTTCCTGCTAGTAGAATGCGATGAAAAATTCGAATGAGAGAGTAGCAGTTGTCAGTTTTATGGTTATGCACGTTGTGATACTGGTGCAAAGGTTTGTTGGGGATATCAGGGATTGCTTGTACTTCCCGATATAACTCATCTCCCTTTATCATTGGTAAGATAGCAGAGAGAGTGGCTGTCATAGGAGGTAAAACTGGGACGGGTCTGTCTGGCCTTCTGTCTCTTCTTCAATCGTTATCGGTGTTGTGTCTGTGCTACTTGGGTGCTCCGGTATTGGTTAACTTTTGGGGTGGTGATGAGAATGTTTCGTAAGAATGCATGATAGAAGACCTCTTCATCTTATCCTTCTAGGATCGTTCTAATTCGATGTAGTTATTAATAACATCAATCATTTTTGTCACCATTTTGGGCTTATGTGAGGTAAGTTCTTCTCAAATTTTAGAGTCGATATGTAGTACTGAGGTGAATGCTGGAACGATAATCTTGAGATCTAAATTCTCAATCTTCCGTGTTTCTTGTAAGAATCACTTGTAAAAACTCGTTAATATTTCTTTCACACCCTGCATAAAAAAGAACAAAGAATCCATAGTTATTTCATGCTCCTTGGTATGGGCATAATTTGACTCGAAGAGGCGTTGTAACTGGCTAAATGCAGTGATGGAGCCTTCGGGGATAGTATGGAACTATCTGAGAGGTTCCTCTTTTAGGTTCATTTTGAATAATCTGCATAATATGTGGTCAAGTTTGGAATACAATTCTACTGCAGCTCTGAAGTATCAAACGTGGATAAAAGGGTCACTGAGGCCTGCATACTGATTAAATTTTGGCATGTAGAAATTATCCAGAATGGGCATGACTTCGAGATGAGGATAGATGGGATTTGTTTCGATTCTATCAAAGGCAAAACTTCATCCTCGGATGTCGGAGTTTATGGTATGGATCCTATTATTTAGGTCGTCCAAGGTGATGAATTTTGGCGAAGGAATTGTACAGCCATAACCTGTAGAACAAAGTCTCCCTGTCCTTCAGGTCCTAATCAGTCTCATACATGCCGTCTTAGTGGTGGTGGTAGAGTTTGATGGTGTGCACGTCGACTTTCAAGAGTTTTCAATGAGGAGGATGTAAGTCCAAAATATTGAGAAGCCCTGTCTGGATCCCTTGATCTTGATTGAGAAATTCAGACTCGTTCTTCTCTTGGTTGGTTTTCTCTTTGAATTACCCTAGAGCGATGATCACTTCGGGCCTAAGGAGGTGACGCTTGACGGCTAGTGAGCCGATCTTGAGTTCTTCATAAATTTTTTATTTCTTTTTGATGTGTCTGGCTCTGTTGGTCTAAAGTTTTTCTTGTTTCGTCTCTTTCAACTTGAAGAGCTTAGGCATGGATTCATGGATCTTCATGCCTTTGGAATCAGTCAGATTCTATTTATTTCTTAAGTTTAATCACTGTGTTGTGCAGATCGACAGTTTCTGGTATCGGGATGATCTCGTGGTTCCTCATTGTACGGGAGGCACTTCAGAGATTCATGTTTGTCATCGGACTGTCTTAGATCACAGTGGTAAAGAAAAGTATGGTATTCCCACAGATGGCGCCAATTGTAATGGCGTGTTTTATAGGAAGATAATCTTCGTCAATACTTTTAGTAAGGATGATGCAATAATAAGCTTAAACAAACAAGATTTTACGTGGTAACTCAGTAAAGGTTGAGAAAAACCACGACCTCGTGGAGGGTTTTGATTTAAAGGCCTATAAGTTACTAATTATTATAATTTTTGTTGTGATATGAACGTAAGGATGATTACATAGTAAAGTTGCAGATCTAAATAACTCATTCTCTACCTATATTTATAGTAAATATAGGCAGTTTTACAAAAAAAAAATAGTTTCCTATTTTGGGGGTAGTCAGCGAACTTCGCAGATCTTCAATGGCTCTTTTTGACCAAGCACAATGGCTACTTTTTGTAAGTTGAAAACTGTAATCACAGACGTGACATCCTGACTAATATCCGTTTGTCTCTCGTTGTCGAATCTTGGTTGAGAACTGTGGTTACAGACATGACATCTTCTGAAGTGATTGAATGTCTTCGACTATGGTTCATTGGCTTCTCTTTGTCGAATCTGGGAAATATGCTACTACAGGGAGTACATGCGCTGCTTCCTGACCACTTATTCACTTGCAAGTCATTTGGTAAACAAGTTTTGGGTTTGGATTATAACCTTCTAGAATTGCACACAACTATCCAATTACCGAACCTCAAAACCTTAGAGCTTAAAGAAATGATATTCTTTGATGACAATTCAATTGCCAGATTATTTCCAAGTTCTCCTCTTCAAGAAAATTTAAGCATCAATGATTGTGATGCTTTTGTCAACCTCATCGCACTTACAACTCACAACCCTAATTTTCTCTATTTGCTACGTGACAGCTCCCGGCCTAAATTCCATCTGCTACAAAAAATTGAGAGAACTCAATGAGCCTGGAGAACTCATGTTTGCCTTCGGTCTTTGACATAGCATTCGACTAGGGATTCCTCAGGTTTTGCCTCCTTTTTCCAGCCTTAGGTCTCTTATCATTCTCATCCCCAACTTAAAGAATTGTATTTATGGGATGTTAAAGGAATCAACAACTGTGATGTCAGGATTTCTACACCTGCCCTAATAACATTGAGGTATTTCGGTGATGATATTATACAAGAGTGCACTATTGAGCAAATACCTTCTCTTTCAGAAGCGTCATTCAATTAAACTTGTGAAACTGGTTATTATGCTACTAAGGTTCTTGAAGGTATAAGTACTACCAAGATGCTACATTTAAGCGATCAGAAGTGGAGTATGAGTTGGTCTTCTTTGCTCTCTTTGTTCCCCATATGTTTCTTTAATTGTAAGTGCACCGAGATTCATATTTTGTAGGTGTAGAAGTCTTATTTAGTTGATATCTGGATTTATTGTTAATATGGTGGGTAGTTGGAAATTATCATGAGTTAGTGAATATTGCTAATTTTAATAAAACTCAAGTCCAAGTATACTTTAACATGAGGCGACTCACATAAGGGATTATAATAAATCAGTAATGAGTAATTTAAGCAATAAATCATTAATATTTTTAATTAATTGGAAAATGACATCTAGCATAAGCTATGATAAATCATTAATGATATAGGGTTTTAGTGCCCAAGGATCTCCAATGGGGTTTAAGCGATATCAAGTAGTCATTAGGAAGGCGGGATATAAAATGGTTAAATACACCCAAAGAAGTTTTGTCCATGGATTTGAACGTTTCTCCAAATTTTGAGACTCTCTTGTAAAGTCTCATTAAGGTTACTTTACACTAATTAAACTTGAAATAATTAAGCCACCCAAAAGAGGCTAAAAAACTTCAAATTAATTAGTGGGTCAAAATAGGCTACATGGTACAAAAATACGAGGATAACCCTCGGCCCAAAGGTGAGGAAATGTCTCGAGTCAAATTGTAAGTGGCAAGTTTAGTCTTGAGCGTGAGTGGTCACTAGGGCTGAGCATGGGTCGGTTCGGTCAGTTTTTGACCTGAACTGAAACTGAACCGACCTAACTCGGTTCCAAAAATTAAGAATCAAAACTGAGCCGCTTTAAGTCCTGAACCGATACGAATCGACCCAAAATTTAATATGATAAACCGTAATAAACTGAAACCGAACCAATTTGAAAGAAAATAATTTCTCTAGAAAGAGGCCGCCATTACAAATCTACAAAATTTTCTTCGTTGCTTTAATGGAAAAGTCTGTGGTTGACGATAAATCCTCTCTAAAACTTCATCTTATACCTAGACCCACCATTCCTATAGTAAGAGAACTATGGATCAAAACATCTAATTGATGGTATTTATCAAATGGTTATATTTACAGGTCAGGTGAAGTAACCATACAATGAGATAAACCACCAATTATTAGAAAGAGAGAGACCTTTACAGGTAACACATGGTTGATGCCCAAGACTCCCAGAAGACGATCAGGTAGACGACTTTCAGTTGTTGATTTCAAAGTATTTTGGATCAGTCGGATAATGGTAGTTAACGTTCAACTGCCAATAAGGGGGAAGTATATCAGGAAAATATTAGGGTATGCTTTAAGGATCCCATATAAGCCCCAACCAAAAGATGCTACCTTCTTTTCAAGCCAACACTCAAAACTGTAATAGCCTATTTTCCTATTGTACGAAGATAGTGCCTTACACCCTTAAAATATAGGAGATTAACTAAGAACAAAAAAAATAACTAACACGAGATTTAGCGTGGAAGACCCTTGAATGGGTTAAAAACCACAACCTCTCCTGAGGATTTTAGAAAGAAAGAGATCTTTGTTTATGATTGCTAGTTATTACATAAAGAGAGATGTAGAAAAGGTCTCTTAGAAGGTCTCAGAGAAGCTCCCTTTCCGTCTCTTTCCCTTCAGCTCTCTGTTCTTATTTATAGGTCTTATAACATGACCGTTATTGCTTTAATGAGAATTGTTACAATATATGAGTCTTCAAAATGGTCGAGTAACGGCTTGAGTAACTCTTCTTCCTTGTAACCGCTCCATAATTTATCATAAATAAGCCACGTGTACCTTGACGAGGTCGAGTAAATGTGTGATGGCCGTATGCTGAGGCCAGAGTTTCAGATTCGAAATTGGCCCTTACATCCAATCGAGCTGAAGGTCGATATTTGAGTTTAGGTCAAATATTGGAAATAAGCCACTACATTCGCCCCATCTCAGCCAGGAGCACGAGAAGCATGAGGAGCGAGTGGTGTTGGTTGAGAAACATCATTGACCTTTGGATATGTAAATTGCATAGTTGGATTGTTTGAAGAAACTGTTCGAATGCATGATAATGTATGATAATATAGTAGAATAGATGATAATATATGATTATATATGTAAGATAATGTAGTATAATGGATGATAATATATGATAATAGTATGTCTCGAGCACAGGTCAAATTGAGCTAATCAATAACCGACTGTGATGAGATATGTTGAATGTTGAATAGCTGTATAACGTCTCTGCCAGATCGAATTGATTGACTCAGTAAGCGACACTCGGAGAGCGTGTATATTTGAAGAGCTATGTTGTAGGTCCCAGTTAAAGGTCAAATTGAGCGTATTAATAAGCGACCGCAATGAGATATATTGAATGTTGAATAGTTGTATAGCGTCTCTGCCAAATCGAATTGATTAACTCAATAAGCAACCATCGGAGAGCGTGTATATTTAAAGAGCTATGTTGTAGGTCTCAGTTAAAGGTCGAATTGAGCGTATCAATAAGCGACCGTAATGAGATATATTGAATGTTGAAAGTAGGCTGGACTGGTTGAACTAATAACCAACTTGTAGAATGTATTTTGTTTGATAAAATTGGATGTACCAATAATTGACCTGTAAGATGTTTGTCAAGCTCGCCCCGTGTATGAGTTTAAATAAGTTGCAATCGCCTCTAGTACCTCGACCTCGAGGGCCTACATAATGTAGTGTGATGTTGTTAAAAAGATGAGGTATGAGATCAAGTGCTGAGTCTGGAGCTGAGGTCAGGCTCGCCCCGAGTATGAGTTAAGTTGATTGATCTTGAGCTCAAAGTTGAGGTTGAACGCCTGTATCTGAAGCTAAGGTCGGGTTCGTCCCGAGTATAAACTTGAATAAGTTATAATCGCCTCGAGTACCTCGAGCGCCTTAATAATGTTGTGATTTTATAACTAATGTTAAGACATCTTCTGTACTTTGGAGTATTTTTCATTGCTTTATTGAATCCTAAACTTGGATATGCGTCTCCCATGTAACATAAATGATCTGTTTACTTGTAGAGCTACTCTTTTCCCATGTGCTATCATGTGTATTTGCAAAAATGTATGTGTAGCTATTTGGGCTGACTAACACTAGGTCCATTGCTTGTTGATGCGTTGGTTTAATAGAAAGATAAGAACTATTATAACATGGATATATCTTCTGTCTATTGAGATGTTTTGTGAGGATAATGAATCGCGCTGAAAGATCTGCCATTTGGTAAGATTCCCATACTCGATTTAAAGAAAGAGAGGCCGTATGATCGAAGACCTGCAAGTTGCTCGACCTCATCTAATCGAACCCACTCCAATTTCTGATATCCTCTCTTTCTTTGTAATCACAGACGATGATGCTTGCATTAGAGAGCTCGGTACTCGATTTGAAGTTCGAGAGATGCCGTAATGTCGAGTTTGATCGAAGATCTATAAATACTTGTAGATCGTGCTATATATTTGTAGCCTTGTTGAGATATATTATTGTCATGTCTGTGGAGATGATGAAGGCATAATATCTTTTGTGCTCTATATAAGTTCTTGTTGTTAGAGTATCATCATAGTTAACTAGAACAATTGTGATCCCGTTGTGGAACTTGGTCGCAACTTCTGATGTGATGTATTTTGCGCACTTCTGCTATATGTAGAGCTATGTGAGGCAGCGCTTGCTAAAATGGATGAGAGAGCTGATGGTGGAGAAATTATTCCATGTGATGAATAAAACCATCCGTTCTGTAATTATATGTAAGGTCAAATGATTGATCATAATAAAGTGATTTGTGGTTATTGAGGTCGTCTTGTCATCACTTTCTGTATCTCTGATAATGTTTAAAATGTAATTGAAGTAGGATTTGTTGCTAATTTTCTGCTTCTGCCAGATCAAAAATAAGGTAAGTGACAGCTGTATTAGCTATACTTATGGTTTTGAATTGGAAATCATGCAATAAATAGTAGAGCAGGATCATGTAGCCGCAGAAGGTTGTTATTATACGCAAGTGATTGTGCTACAGGATCTGTACAAATCTTCTTGGGCAGTGAGTCCTTGAATTTAATAATGGCAGAGGAGATAGGCAGATGTGATAACCGAGCACGCTACTCTAAAAATTATCATGAGGGTAAACGAAAAGACGTGCCCGCAAAGAGAGATGATGCTGACACATGTCCTAAAGAGCCGTCGCTTCAGAAACCGAGGGATAGTATAAAATCTTGTCTTTCTCCCTCTCATAAACCATATTCACTTGTAGAGAGAGAAATAAGCATTTCTAGAGAGAGAAAGTCTGTAAATCTCAATCGCAGTCCACCTGTGAACTGTGATATTGCTAGTAAGATCATTGTTTTTCTGTCTGAAGTAAAGGTGGTAACCGGAAGAGATGACTGCTGCTCTTCTAGTATAGGTTAGTAATTTTGTTTCCACCATTTTTGCTGTTGTGGATAGTGTATTTGTTGCTTATAGATGGTAACTGCATGATTGAACTTCTTCATAGATTAATAGAGTGTCGGGTATGGCTGAGGGAGGAGGCCTATTTGATTATAAACTGCTGAATGGACTTTTCCTGTGTGTGGTAGATGTACTCCAAAAACTTGAAACCCAGTAGTAAATTTGTGGTATCCTCCTGTAGTGAGGAATCATCATCGTCTGGCTAGACTATGGATGATTCAAAGGTAAGGGGTACTATAACTGTTAATATACCGGCTGCTGTTCATTCTGGGGTAAATGAGAAATTGGAAGTGGAGGTTGAGACTAGGAATTCTTTAAGTATCCCGCCGATGTAGATATAGGGAAGACATTTTCCAAGTACAAGAAAGACTTAGATGGAAAATGGGGGCATTATCTAATGAATGCATGGTTATGGTTTAGGACTCTGGTGAGACCAGGTGGTAGGATAAAGCATGATCAAGTGCCTTTCCTGGATCAATGGAAGATAAATATGGGCATAGGAGATGATGTAGAAATTGCTTATTACAACGGTACTAGTGCGGAGGTCGTAGAGAAAGGGTTCCTTTGTTACCTAAACTAGGTCGTTTATGGTTTGAGCATTCCCTTGACCTTTTTCCAAAAGGGGGTAATGAATGCTCTAAAGTGCTGCCCTGCCCAATTAAATGGCAACGTTTTTGAGATGATGAGGGCTTGTGAAGCCCTTAACAAGAAATGGAGAGATGGTGATAGTGTAAGACAGTTCATTGCGGACGATGTCTTGAAGTATTATAAGTTAAAATATGTGGAAGGTCGGAAGAGTGGATATTTGTATAGTGATTCGGCGAGGCCGAAATTCTTTGATTTTGAATATGTTGGGAGACCTTGGTGCGACCATCTTGTGATGGTGAGTGGTAATTGTATGCAAGTGCCTTGGGAACCGGCGCTCGAGCTAAAATATAAGAATTTTAACGAGAGTAAGTGTCTTAATTCTGCCTGTAGTTCATCTTTTAACTTGTTGTGAGCTGCTAACATAGTTTGTTGTTGATTGGCCGAGCCAAATCCAAAAGGCATTGCTGATACGTCGAGTCTGGTTGATGTTGTGTCTCAGGAAGGAACTGATCTGAACCAACTACTTGGAGAGTTAAACATCCGTAAGGATAAAAGGTTGAATTATGTAGTTTCAAAGGTTCAACGAGCTCATCAAAATCGAGTTGTGGCTAATTTTGGTTCTGCTTTTGATGGGGTTATAGAGATTCCTGCCTGTGCTGCTGGCACTTCGATTGGACAAAATTGATGACCTAGAGGAAAAAGAGCATTGTTCCCTTCTGAGCAAATACCTCTTGTGTAGACAATGTGGGTGAGTACTGAGGTGGTGGATGCTGCTGAAAATGTGGTGCTTCCTCTGAAGAAGCAGAGGCAAGAAGGGAAACATAAACGAACTTCTTCAAAAGAGCTCGATCTTGATGTGGTGGGGCAGACGTCTCGGAAGCTGGCTAAGCATGATCCAAAATATCTAAATGCTGAGTTTAAATCTAGTATGTCTCAGGTATGTATAATGTTGCTTGATTATCTGTGCTTAAGAAATGACCTGATTGATAATTTTGCTATGCTATAATTATGGTGCATGCTACTATTACGTTCGAATTGGCCTTGGAGGTGTTGATGGCAGGTGATGCGGATCATGCCAAACTTGTTCGGCAGCATGATACAGAGAAAGCTGCATTGTGTGAACAGTTCGAGAAGGAGAAGGTTCTGCAGAAGTAGCAGCTCGAGAAGGAGAAGGTTGATCAGAAGGAGCAGTTCGCGGCAGAAGCTACTGTTATGAAGAAAGAGGTCAAAGATGATGCAAAGAAGACTTTCGAACTTGTACTAGCTGGTCGAAATAATCTGATTAAGGCATTTTACTCCTGGGGGTTGAATAAAGATGATGTCGATCTGGCTATTGCTGAGAGGTATGGTGAGATAATCTTTCTAGAGGACGATGGCGCTCCAGTGGTTGATCGACCTTCTGAGCAGACCCCAGCTCCTCCAGTGGCTGATGATACGACTAAGGAGGTAGTAGGAGCTAATTCTTGATTACGTAGTTATAACATAGTTTTGAGACTTGTCTGGTCCAATTTGTCCATTGTATTGGTGATAGAACTATTTTTGCTGAGACTTGAATTTATTGCGGTTGCCATTGATATATGTTGTTTTGATGGTAAATGTATAATTTTTATGTAGGAGGTAGTTCGTTTGAGGGGAAAAGTGGGCGAGATGGAGAAGGCCTTGAGTCGAGCAAGGGATTCCATCAATCGTATTTAATAGGTACACAATAAACTTGAATATGAGAGACGTCTTCATAAGTCTAACTTTGATAACACCTTTAAGAAGTTATTCGAGCTTCGATGTAGATATGGGAAGATAAAATTTTAGAGGGATGAGGTCTTGCAGAAAGAAAGCGATAGGTTTGTCTTACTCCGAAAATCTCTTAAGGATAAGCAGTTCGTAAATGAGAGTGATAAGTTAAAGTGTCAAAGGTCGTTATTGTCTTTGACGCTTTACTTTGAGGCCAAAGTAGATAGTGAGAGGGGCTTGAAGAAGGCCTATTTAGAACTGTTAGCTGAGAGAGGTGTAGTGCCAGATCCAGCTCGGGTAAAATTCTTAGCACAAGAAGCGCATAATTGTCATAGTATAGAGGCGAAAAGATGCTCAGCTCGGGCTGGTGTATCCATCATATGGGGTGGTACAGTTCTATTGCCTGATGAGCTTCAATTTTATAGGGGTGAAGAATGGTGAGGATCCTTTTTTCAATATAAAGAAGGAAGATAGAAGGGTTTAGACACAATTAGAAAACAATCTGAAACATGCTTGTTACGAACTAGAGCGATGTAAGGAACATAATCCGTGTCTGGAAAGGGAAAAGGTAGAGTGTAATAAGTTATTGTAGAGTTTGGAGAAGAGAGTGAAGTTTTTAGAAGTGCGTTTACTAGATACACAGAAACGTTTGCAAGTGTCCCAATCGCATTTGATGAGGTATCTTACTCCAAAGCGGGGCGAACGGGCAGGTAAAGCAGATCACGAACGTCAAATGGCCGATGTGATCGAGCTTTATGGGGGCGAGCTTGCGAGAGTAGAGAATGAATTTAGACGCTATATCTCGATCTATGGTAAAGATAATGAAGTATAGAATGATAAAGTTAAAAATATGTGGTTTGCAAAAGGTAATGAGGGTGGGGGAATTTCAACCTCGAAACTGCGAGCTGAAGAGTCTGAGGAGGAGGAGAATGAAGATTTGTTACCTCACAATTGACATAAGACTCGGCATCAAGAGGTCGTAATTATTGATGAACCTCTGCAAGTAGATGTGAGTAGTAGTAGGGTTCCACCATAAGGTAACTGAACTGTGGTATATAATTGTACTTTGTATAATGTAGTTGATTTGTGTATGTAGTTGTAGAAATTACATCATATCTTAATAAATATTGTTTGAATGATATGTCTTGCTCGCATGTATATCTGTTGATTGATGTATGCAATTTGTAATCTGATCTTCTAGGCTGAAGTCAATAAACAGAACGAACTCTCAGCTTTATCCACATCAAATAATGAACAGACTATAGAATTGCAGCAGTGTTTGTTGGTGATTGATAATACGACCTTGTTGAACTCGAAGCTTGAGGATGATATGTTGGATCTTTAGAGTCGGCTAGACCCTGTGACTGTAGAGTTGTCATGTAAGGATGTAAAGATATTGACTGCTATTAATGAAGTCAAACTGTGGAAAAAATCTCTAAAGAATAAAAAATTGGAAACTATGGCTGCAAACCAACAAATACTGGATCTGTCAAGTACGATTGAAAAATAGAAGAATGATATGTTGTATCATCAGTCGGCAGTAATAGATAATGATAATCTGTTAAAGCAGCAAGATGTAGAACTCCGTATTATGCGAGATCGTCTGAAACAGTTGAAGTAGGATTTGCGTGAGGCTCGAGATTCTTGTCAGAGAAAAAGTGGCCGTGCCAGAACCCATGAAGCAGTATGTACAAAAAGAGACCAAGAGCTAAACGTAACCATCAATAAGTGTAACGCGCGGATTGCCGATCTAGAGCAGGAAAAGTAAGCCTTGGAACTAGAATGTATGCAAGGTAATGTAGTTTTTGAGGAGCTTCATATGAAGTATAAGGAGTTGCAACAGTCGGTGGATGCAGAGAATGATCGCGAGTATTGTCAGGCGTTGTGTGAGAAGTTGAAACTAATGAAGCGGGATATGAGTCAAAGTGTACAGATAACGAAGCAGTATAAAGATTCGTTGCAGAAGGAGAAAGAGTGTCTGGTAGATCGATGCAAGGATCTCAAGGTCGAGCTAAACAAGGTGAAGACCGAACTTGGTGAAGCTATGTTGTTGACTGCAGATAATGCTACATTACGTAGTATGGCGATGTTGCATGCTGATGTAGAGAAATTGTGGCAAGAGCGTGATTTGATCTTGGCTGCTTCGTCTGAGAACGGTATGGAGTACGATATGCAGCTAATGCGGTTGCATTATCTAGATAATCTGATGCCGAGAGTTACAGAACTGTTAATACGTCTCCTACTATAGTTAATATTGTGATGCCTTTCCTTACCTTACTTTCATCTGGTCCTGGGGAAGGTTCGAATGTTGTACGCCCGAATCGTAAGGAATAGTTAATTGTAATCAGACAGAGTATAAATATGTCTTTACTATAAAAGAAATGTCAAACATTGAATAAAAAATGTTTTTGTTTTGTTATCCAGACCATGTGGAGATATATGATTGCAGCGATGTTGTATTCTCTTTTGTATAGGTCAAATTGAACAAGTCAATAAGCAACCATAAAGAGATGCATTGAATGTTGAATAGCTGTAAAACATATTTCGGCCAGGTCGAATTGATTGACTCAATAAGCGACCCTCGGGAGAGCGTGTATACTGGAAGGGCTATGTTGTAGGTCTCAGTCACAGGTCAAATTGAGCGTATCAATTAGCGATCGTAATGACATATCTTGAATATTGAATAGCTATACAGTGCATCTCTGCCAGATCAAATTGATTGACTCAATAAGCGACCCTCGGAAAGCGTGTATATTTAAATAGCTATGTTGTAGGTCTCAGTCACAGGTCGAATTGAGCGTATCAATTAGCGATTGTAATGAGATATCTTGAATATTGAATAGCTGTACAGTGCATCTCTGCCAGATTGAATTGATTGACTCAATAAGCGACCCTCGGAGAGCGTGTATATTTGAATAGTTATGTTGTAGGTCTTAGTCACAGGTCGAATTGAGCGTATCAATAAGCGACCGTAATGAGATATCTTGAATATTGAATAGTTGTATAGTGCATCTGCCAGATCGAATTGATTGACTCAATAAGCGACCCTCAGAGAGCGTGTATATTTGAATGGCTATGTTGTAGGTCTCAGTCACAGGCCGAATTGAGCGTATCAATTAGCGATCGTAATGAGATATCTTGAATATTGAATAGTTGTACAGTGCATCTCTGCCAGATCGAATTGATTGACTCAATAAGCGACCCTTGGAGAGCGTGTATATTTGAATAGTTATGTTGTAGGTCTCAGTCACAGGTCGAATTGAGCGTATCAATAAGCGACCGTAATGAGATATCTTGAATATTGAATAGATGAATAGTGTATCTGCCAGATCGAATTGATTGACTCAATAAGCGACCCTCGGAGAGCGTGTATATTTGAATAACTATATTGTAGGTCTCAATCACTGGTTAAATTGGGCGTATCAATAAGCAATTGTAATGAGATATCTTGAATATTGAATAGTTGTATAGTGCATCTCTGCCAGATCGAATTGATTGGCTCAATAAACGACCCTCAGAGAGCGTATATATTTAAATAGTTATATTGTAGGTCTCAGTCACAGGTCGAATTGAGCATATCAATAAGCGACAGTAATGAGATATCTTGAATATTGAATAGTTGCATAGTGCATTTCTGCCAGATCCAATTGATTGACTCAATAAGCGGCCCTCGAAGAGCATGTATATTTGAATAGTTATGTTGTAGTGATTCTCCGATATAAACGGAAATAGGTAGAAATGCTTGGATTGAGTTGACTTACGAGATGATGATAAAAAAGTACTTTATTGATTAATATTAGATATTACAACATGTTTATCTTTGATACAGCTTCAATCGATAGGTATTCCACGGATTAAGTATAGGTATACCTTCATATGTACTGAGATCGTAGGATCCTACATCACTTGTGCCAGTTACGATAAAAGGACCTTCCCAATTGTCTGCTAATTTTCCCGCATTAGGTGTTTTGCGATGTTGTGGGATTTCCCTGAGAACGAGGTCTTTAACTTTAAATTCTTTGTGTTGAGCACGTCTGTTATAAGATCGGGATAAAACAAGATGATATCTTCCCAGATTGACAGTTGCTTTATCACGTGTTTCTTCGATCAAATTCAAATTGCATGCGATCTGAAATTCGTTTTCTTTATTTGTCATCTCATGATCACGTACTGGATGATAATATTGAGTGGGAATGATGGCTTCAGTCCCGTAGACCAGTAAGAATGGAGTACAGCCTGTTGCTATTCTGGGAGTTGTTCGGTAGGTCCAAAGTACATGTGGTAACTCGTTCACCCGGATCCCCTTTTTGTCGTCTAAACACTTCTTGATGCCATCCACAATGGTTTGATTAGTAATCTCAGCTTGTTCGCTTCCTTGTGGATAATAAGGATTGGATGGGGAATGAATGATGTTATACTCATTGAGGAATGCGACGACTTTGGATCCAACGAAGTGTGGTCCATTATCAATTCTGATGAGGTGTGGTCTGCCAAATCGGATAATAATGTTCTCCCAGATAAATCTGATGACTTCTTCATCTCGAGTTTGGCACAGCGGGACTGCTTCTACCCATTTAGTAAAGTAATCTATAGCGACCAATAAATGTTTTCGTTTTCCTGGTGCTGTAGGAAACTATCTTGCGTGATCGAAAGCCCATCGTCTGAATGGCCAAGTAACTTGGCTTGGTGTAGTTCGAGTATTGGAGCTAGTATTTTAGGTCCATGCCATTGACAAGCATCACACTTACGAGCATATTCGATTGCCTGTGCATTCATCTTAGGCCAAAGCATTCCTTGAGTTAAAGCTCTATTTGCAAGAGATCGTCCTGCTGCATGGGATCCGCACGTGCCTTCGTGTAGATCGTGCAAGAATTGTTGTGCTTCTTTGTCAGATAAACAAAGGAGGTATGGACTAGCGACTGAATTTTTGTTTAGGAGATTATCCTGAATAATGCATCTTCGAGCATTATCAATTAATCTCCGATGCACTGTAGGATCCTCTGGAAGTGACCCGTCAAAGTTATTTTAAAGTCTGATGTATACAATGAAAGGCTTTCTCTAATCACCTTCGATCTCTTCGTTGCCCTCTGTATTAATGGTGCTGGACACGATGATATTAATTCTGAGGTTATAAATGATGTTGATTTTTAAGTAACGAGCTTCTGACCCGAGGACACCAGCATGGTAAGCGAGTGCATCTGAATGTTTATTTTCTCCCCTTGGAAAATGCTCCATAAAAATTGCCTGGAATTTGTTCATTCATTCGACCACTGCAGCAGCATAGTCTACCATTTTCCCATTGGTTTGATAGGCACCTGTGTAATGGTTGACGATTAACAATGAATCTGGGTAGACGAGAGTTTGGTTACACCCAGTATGAGTGCCATGTCCAAGCCATGATTTAAAGCCTCATATTCTGCTTCATTATTAATTACTTCAAAATTGAGGTGAATGGATTTTTCGAGCCGATCATTGGAAGGAGTAATAAGAACAATTCCAATCCCTGATCCGGCTGGACCGACGGAGCCATTAGTCAAAAGTCGTTAACCTTTCTTTGTTACCCAATCTGATTTATCTTCGGATTGATCTTCGAGTGGCTCATCATTTTGATCAATAAATTTTTTTCCCCAATAAGGATCGTCTACTGGAAAGTCCGCAAGAAAATCTGCTGCCGCTTTACCTTTTTCGGAGTGACGTGGTTCGAAATGTATATTATGTTCCCCAAGTGTTACAGACCATTGTTGAATACGTCAAGATTTTTTGCGCTTGGATAAGATTTTGCGAAGTGGATAGCTTGTCAAGACACGAATTGTATGAGTTTGAAAATACTGCTTCAATTTTTGTGATGTATAGGCGAGAGCCAGAAGAAGCTTCTCGATCTTGGTGTATCCCGTTTAAGCGGGAGTTAGAGTCTTGCTGATAAAATAAACTGGTTTCTCAGTCTTTTCGTCGATTCAGAGAAGAACAGAGCTGAGAGATGTATCTATGACCGCTAGGTATACCGTGAGTTCTTCTCCCTCTATTGGTATGCTCATAACCGGTGGCTTGCCAAAATAACTTTTGAGTTCTAGGAAAGCCATTTCATATTTGTCTGTCCATTCAATCTTTGGATCTTTCTTTGATTTTCCTCGTGATGTACCCTGTTTTAATCGATCGAATAAAGGTCAACACCTGTCTGAAGACTTGGATACAAATTTGTTTTGTGCTGTAATCTTCCCGGCTAGCTTCTGAACGTCCTTTTTTGTCTTTGGTGAAGACATAGCCAAGAGAGCACTTATGCATGATGGATCAGCTTCAATCCCTCTTTTGCTGATTAGATGTCCTTGAAAATTTCTAGATTGCACTCCGAACTGACATTTATCAGGATTCAAACGCATCTTGTAAGATCGCAAAATCTTGAAAGTTGTCGCAAATTAGTAAGATGGTCGAATTTCTTGGGACTTTTGTGGAGCATATCGTCAATGTAGATCTCCATTGTTTTACCGAGATGATCTTTGAACATTTGTGTCATCAATCGCTGATAGGTAGCGCTGGCATTTTTAAGGCCGAAAGGCATAACTTTGTAGCAATATAGACCTTGTTCAGTGATGAACGAAGTCTTATCTTGATCTTCTGGAAAAAGTGGTATCTGATTGTATCCAGATGTAGCATCCGTCATAGAGAGAAGTTCGTGCCTTGCTGTAGAATCGAGCAGATGGTTGATGATTGGTAGCGGAAAGCTGTCTTTCAGAGTGTATCGGTTGAGATCTGTAAAATCTATGCAGACTCTAATCTTGTCATTCTTCTTTAGGACTGCGATAATGTTTAAGATCCAGTCCGGGTAGATAGCTTTGCGAATATAACCAGCCTCAATCAATTTATCGATCTCTTTATTCACTTCGTCTCGCAATTTTGGTGCTAGAGTCCATTGCTTTTGTTTAACTGGTTCTGTTTTATCTTTCAACTCTAGCTTGTGGCATGCTATAGTAGGATCGATCCCTGGCATTTCGTGAAACGTCCATGCAAATGCGTTACTGCTATCCGTGAGGAATTGTATGAGATTTGAGCGTTCCTCCAAGCTCAAGAGAGTTCCAATGTGAGTTCGACTTTGAGTGCCACTGATCTCGACGTACTCTATTGGTTTGATGCTTGGCAACTAAGGTTCTGCAGGAATTGACTGTTGTAATTGCTATGATGTGGTTGTTGTGGCTGGTTCAGTTTCAACGGAGATACTGTTATCGCAAGCTCGAGCCAATTTCTAGCTGCCTTTGATTTCGTAGATCCCTCCTTTCCAGTTTAATCGTAACGCCTGATGATATATGGAGGGAATGACCTTCATGTTATGCAACCATGGTCGTCCCATGATTCCCAGATAATAGGATTTGGCATTAATAATGAAAAAAACTAAGTCAAGTGTGACTGGCCCGGCTGTGATGGGAAGTGTGATTTTTCCCATGCGCTCATCTTTAGAGCCGTTAAATCCAGAGACATTGATGTTACTTGATTCGACCTTGTCTGCTAATCCCATTTGGTCGATTGTGCTTTGGAATAATAGTTCAATGCTACTGCCGGTATCTACCATCATTGTATGTAGAACTATGTTCTTCATCTTTAACATGATGACGAGAGCATCATGGTGTGGAAAGTTAACGTGACGAGCGTCACAGTCTTCGAAAGAAATCCCAGATCATTGATTGCTGGATTTCGGCATCAAAGGACCTTCTTTATCTACCATCGCCAGATCATGGCATTGTCCAATGCGCCTACGTTTGGATCTGTTAGAGCTGTGGACGGTATGAGTCTCGATAAAGTACAAGTGCTTTTCTTCAGCTTAGACGATCGTGGTATCAGTCTTGTAGCTTCTATCTATGTAAATTTCGACGTCAACAATATACTCAAGCATTTGACCTTGTACTAATATGTTCTGGAGAATAAATTTCAGTATGAAGCACTGCTTCGTGTCATGATGTTGAATCTGGTGGTAAATGCAATATGGCTTTCTTGGTATGGGCGGAAGAATATTGGCATTTCTGAAGAATTCATCTTTTTGTAGTCCACAAGAGTAGTTGTTAACTATGGTATGCACAGAATTGGCTTCTTTCATCCTTGGCGTACTCGATTGCCATAGGACTTGATGCGCTTCTTATCACCCCCATAGTCTTTACTGCTATTGTGAGCACGTTCTTCAGGATAATCTTTTGTAGATTGAGTGATGCGTTGAGGTTTTGGTTTCTCAGTTGTTAGTCGCTCGAGGTCGATAAAGTTTTTGACCTTCTCAATCATATCCTTCAATGTCAGTGGCTTATTGAGAATCAGGTGCTCCTTGACTCGTCCATCCACGAGTAGAGCATTGGTAAAAGCGGAGATTGTGATTTTTTTATCGAGGTTGTCAATTTTCTGAGCTAGTCCAAAAAATTTCCTGGTAAATGTCTCTAATTTTTCATCAGGCGCCTGCTTGAGGCTGAACAAGGAGTAAAGACTCTCCTCCTTGTCTTTATTGCGCAAATAGTTTTTGACAAACAGTTTGCGAAGTTGTTTGAAAGTGAAGATAGATCCTTCACTGAGTGTGTAAAACCATCGTAGAGATTCGTCTTTTATACTGGTCGAGAAGAGACGGCAAAGGATGTGGTTGGATGTCAAATGCAGCCCCAAAGAATCCTAAAATTCTTGGACGTGCTCCATAGGATCTCCCTCCTTGTATTTCAGAATCTTTGAGAGTATGAAAACTAGTGGGTACTTCCTCGTCCAGCAACTCTTGTGCGAGCGGGCTCTTCTGTAATTTAGTATAACTATTCCTTCCAGTGAGTATTTGTACGCCTAATAGCTCCTTATGCGCTTGTCCACCTATTCTGGAGTGAGATGTTGTCGAGACGCGATAGCTCGTCTTGTTGCTTGTCCTCCTGGTGGATTATGCTCACCTGTTTCTTCTCTCATGCGGTCATAGACTGAAACTTAAGGTTTTTCTCTTTTTTGTTCCTCTTGTTGTTGCAGATCTATTATCACTCTAACAGGTAATGGTGGATTGACATGACTCTGAGGTAGAACTGGTTCTTACTGAATTTGAGGAAGTGCAAGATTTTAGCCTCGATTTCCCAAGCGATCATGGACTGATATCCTCGAGGTTACAGGCAGAGTGTTTTGTGGTCTCGGATTTGCTATTAATTAATCTTGAAGTGCTCTGGTCGTGCTCTGCATGCTGGCGAGCAGCTTCACAAGTTCTATTTGTCGCTCGGTTTCTGCTTGCATAGTATTTTGTAAGTCTGTCACTCCCTCAGCAGCGTCAGGCAGGACATTGGCGTCTAGATTTTCCATCCATCAAAAAATGAATATGAAAAACTAGATCGGAGAACACTGAGTGTATACTTTAGTTCCCATAGACGGTACCAAATGTAATAGCCTATTTTCGTATTGGACGAAGATTGTGCCTTACACCCTTGAAATATAGGAGATTAGCTAAGAACCGAAAAAATAACTAACAAGAGATTTAGCATGGAAAACCCTTGAATGGGTAAAAAACTATGACCTCTTCTGAGGATTTTAAAAAGAGAGAGATCTTTGTTTATGATTACTAGTTATTTCATAGAAATAGATGCAGAAAAGGTCTCTTAGAAGGTCTCAGAGAAGCTCCATTTTCGTCCCTTTCCCTCCAACTCTCTGGTCCTATTTATAGGTCTTATAACATGACCGTTATTGCTTTAATGTGGAACGTTACAATATATGAGTCTTCATAATGGTCGAGTAACGGCTTGAGTAACTCATCTTCCTTGTAACCGCTCCATAATGTATCATAAATACGCCACGTGTACCTTGAGGAGGTCGAGTAAATGTGTGATGGTCGTATACTGAGGCATGAGCTTGAGATTCGAAATTGGCCCTTACATCCAATCGAGCTGAAGGTCGATATTTGGGTTTAGGTCGAGTATTGGAAATAAGCCACTACAAAAACCATGAATCTTAAAGCAACACCCAACGCCTAAAACCATTAATCCCACATAGATAAGCAATTTTTTAGCAAAGAATTTCAATTACAACACACAAACCATGAATCTTCTCATTCTTTGGTAGTAGTTGGTTGTGGGTATGCTTTAAATAAGAGATTTTTTTTGAGGGACTAGAGGGAGAGAAGGGTTGTTACCATGTTGGGTATTGAACTATTGATAGAGGAACTTTGAGAGAGGGGGGGTTGTTGACTTATTGGGTATTGATAGAGGAGGTCTGAGAGAGAGAGAAAAAAAAAAAAAAAAAAAAAAAAGATGAAAGATGAAAGATGAAAGATACGACAATCGAGATGATGTTTTGAAAGGAGATGTGATTTAGAGAGGTGTTTTTAGAGATAAAAATAATAATTAAAGAGATATATTGGTTTGGTTTCTTGAAATTTTTGGAGTACAGGAACCAAAACCGAACCAAGCGCTTTCGGTTTCGTATTTTTAAAACTTAAACCGAATCGGAGCTCTTTAAGAACCGATCCATTTTACATAATATGTTACAGTTTGGTTCTGTTTCTTCAGTTTTTTGCTCAGCCCTAGTTGTCACCAATTTGGGGGTATTATATGTCAAATCACCACCCAAAGGAGGGATTTGATTATACATCGCTCTACCTACAGAGTCAAAAGTCAATACCTTAAATATAATATACATTCTGACTCGACCATCATAACTCTAGGTAGAATTGAGATTAAAGACATTAAGTTATAGATCTTTTACAAATCAAGTTAAACATGCATATACAAAAAATTCCATGTCCTAATATTAATCTTTGGTTGATGCAGCTATAGACCCTATGATCCATAACCAACTAACTAATATTAAAACCTTGACGGGCTCTAACTACTCCAACTAGAAGCTCAAAATCTAGATTTCCCTAGACTACCTTGATTTCAATTTTGTTCTCACTGAAGCCAAGCTCGCAGATCTCGCGGACACCTCTTCTAATTCTGAGAAAGTGGCTCATGCTATATGGGTCAAAGCCAATAAAATAACAAATCTCATCATTCGTTCTTCCATCGATCCTATTATGCGGGGTGGTATCACTGAGAAAGGTACCACAAAGGAACTATTATATGTCATTAAAAAACAATTTGAGGGTTCCGTCAAGGGTAGTAACTTATCTCAATTTTTATCGCTGAAGTATGATGGTAGTAAAAATGTGCGCTCGCACATTCTTAAGATCTCCAAGGTAGTTCTTACCATAAAAGAACTTGGTCACACCATTGATGATACGTTGATAGTTCAATTAGCAGTTTGATCTCTTCTAAAAAATTTCATGATGTTCTAGGTTCACTACCATAATCTGGATAAGACTTGGGAAATGAATGAGTTGATTACAGCATTAGTCTTTGAGGAAGAATGGCAAAAGAAAAATAAAATAGAATTGGCTCATCTGACTACTTCCATAAAGAGATTGTCCATCAATTCTCAAGGGAAAAAGATGTTCAAGAATCAAGGTTATACAAAAAAGAAAAATTTTAAGTCTAGTCCAGGGCAAAGTTTTTGTTTAAGGAATAAGAATGGGAAGCAGACTGCAACTTCATCAGTAACTACTTCATTAGTTATAGAGTGTATCTTTTGCAAGAAAAAAAGTTATGTGAAGCAGGATTGTCATTCTTATAAAAATTGGCTGACAAAGAAAGAAGGTATTAGTTCTGCTTATGTTTGTTTTGAATCTAATTTGGTTGATGTTTATGTAATGGCCTAATTCTGTAAGCTCGGAGTGGCTTGGAATTACTCTTACACCAATGTACCTGTGAAAAAATATAATAGAAAGCAAGAAATGACAAGGGTGATTTAGCGTGAAAAACTTCTGAATAGGTAAAATACCACGACCTCGAGTTGAGGATTTTTGTAATAGTGGCATATTTTGCTTGAGGCTGATATCTTATTACAAGTGATCTCTTGACTTAGAAATATTTGATCTTGTGAATAAGAAGTTGAAGTTTTGAGAATCTAAAAAATATAGTTTTCTTGGTGATTTCTCGTGTAATTTTTTAGTCTTGTCTCTTCTGGAACTTCTTCTTCATATAGGCCTTCTCCGCTGTTCTTCATCGTACTAAAGTACGTTCTCCGAGTAACTGTTGAATTCGTGAGAGACAGGTATCTTTGACTTGTTCAGGTTTTTCTGTTTGAGCTCGACCCACGTTTTTTCATTAGTTCATGTAGGTAGAAATGTTGAGTGGAGAAGTCATGTGGAGAATGCGTGAGTTTGATATGGAGGTAGTTCGAACTGGAGATAACTCAATTTAGGTATGATCGAGGGGAAGGCCCCTATAATCGCCCCCTCGCAACCGAAGTCACGAGTGGCTTTGGTTGAGAAAGAATCTTTCGGTATATGGGTATTCGGGTTGGAAATTTAAATAATGAAGAAAGTAATGATGGTGTTTGACTGCATGGAAAATGCGTTTGCTATGGGGGGACGTACGTACATTGAATGTTAATAGAAATATTGATGTGTGCGATGGTTAGGATTTAAAGAGTTTCGTCTATATTAAATGATGACGTTTGGGGAAACGGTCCTGCATAATAAATATAGGGTTATATAAATAGTACTTGTATCGATGTTTGTGACTAAGTACGTTTGTTCTGCTGCAATATTCTCTGAAATTGTTAAAGATGGTGAAGACCCGTAAAATGATTCTTGAAGACAGAATTGCTACTAAAATGTAGAGGTTGAAGTTGATGTATTTCAGGGATCAGAGTTTGGAGATGCCTACTCCTGTTTCTGTTCCTCAGACGTATCAAGGAATGTCAAAAAATGAAGCGGCTAAAGCTGAGGAGTTTTACTGTAGATAGAGGTTTTACCATGTTGTCTTAGTAGGTGAGCAACAAATGCAAGAATAGGTAGAACTGCGGGGCAGTTACGCTGATATCTTACGCTAGAATAGATTCTAAGGTCAGGCCCTCTTCATCTTTACCAACTCTGAAAGGGTGGTGGTTATAGGAGAGGCATCAATGGTAGTGGAGGAGGAAGACGGAGAATAGAAGTCTGCTTTTGCACTTCTATCGTTTACTTTACGCTAAGAAGACCTTAAGTTTGAAGAGTTGGTTCAAGCACAGAATCTCCTACTTTCATAGTTTCCATTTGAAGTTCGTCTAGACTTTGACCAAACTCATGGTAGGGATAATATTTGTTGTTTTCAATATCAACTTTGCATCAGGGTGAAAGATCACTGAAGTAGAACGAACTAAAGGATTTGACATTTTAGAGTGCCTGAAAGACTTGTTAGCTGTAAAAACACTCAAAAAAATTATTATCTATAAAGTACCTGATATTTGAGTCCTTAGAAGACTTATTATCGTTAAAGTACCTGTAACTTGATTCGAGATGAATTAAATTTATTATCCAAATTCCGTGTTGATATAGAATAGATTAACTCTGGAAATTGAGTTGTATGATCCAAAAACTTTTGATTATTGGATGAAATGAAATGGATGAGATTGGAATGTATACTGTGTTTTTGTAATAATTAAACTGATAAAAATTTATTTGTAATGTAAAAATATGTGTTAGGTGGCAAATATGATTTGACCTTGGGGGCTAGAAATTTGGGGGGGAGAAAATTGTAGAAATTTTAGAATAATAAATTGATTTCGAAGAGGTCGTTCTAGAATATTAGACTTGGAAAGAACAAGCTTAATTTAGAATAGTAGGAAATGACCGAGGTCGATAGGGAGAGATATGTTCGAATAACTTTTCTCAAAATATTAGGGTTTCTGTTACGAGATAATAAGATAATATCACGACTTGTGGGGAATTAGTAGTTAAAATATATAAATAAGGGTGGAAGATCTGCCAAACATGTGGAAGGAATAAGAATGGTGTGAACTCGATCTGAGAGAATTCGTTATGCCGCTGAATGGCGGTTGACGATAAAGATCACTGAAGTGCGGGAACAAATTTTTGGATTGCTGGCTTATGATGCTGAGCTGCTAGTGAGAGAGGTTCAACTTGAAGGTTTAGATGGGATTGGGAAAGAACGCGAGTATGAATGTCGATTCTATGAAGAGATGTTCTGGGAAATTGTGTTGGATCCTGCAGCTTAAAAAGTTTATGTAAGAGAGCTTGTTGTAGAGGAGATCGAATTGGAAGATGTAAGGATTGTTGGAGGATATTTGATCGATGGGTTCCCCAGGTCATCAAGGTTGTTTTAGATACAATTATATTTGACGTGAATAAATAATGAATGTAAATAGAGGTGACAGAAGGAATATAGTTATATGAGTTTGAATAATTTGAAAAAAAAATGGAATGCGAATAAGAGTTGAATTGATCCTCTATTTTTGTGAATATTATTTGTGACTGCTGTTAAAAACAAAATTGAAAATATTTGAAAATTTGTTATGAGAGATTCGGAAATGACGTCATTGTTGCTATAAGTAGAAGAAGCAAGCATAGAAAAAGCAGGGAGCTTCTAATTTTGTCCCTTATGTAAAAACTGTGAAAACTCGGTTACATATAAGCGTGAGTCATTATGAGTATGGTGAGGTCAGAGAGAGATTTGGAAATGAGGGATAATAATAGATTAAAATATAAGGCAAAGGGAAATGATGGGAAAGTATTTTCACCAAAAATGTGTAAGACGTCTGACATGGATAGTGGAAGGGATGCCTCAGTTTCAAAACTGAGGATGGCTGGTGCGAGGCTCAATAACTGCTAGCAGTTAGAGAGAGAAAATACAAATATTGTTTCATCTTCTTCATTCAAACGTTTCTCAACTTCTGAAAACTTGAAGAGCAGTAAGGGAGGAAGGACGAAAAAAGGCAAAAAATAGTAGAGAAACTCATGAGGATTTAATCGAAAGTGATCAACAGTCAAAGCGTGAAAAAGCTGCCAAGACTAAGTCACGAAGGTGGTTATATAGCAGCGTTGTGAGGGATGGATTTGGCGCTGCCTCGGATTCGCATTCTGACATAGAAAATGAGTCAAGGATTTATGTTGTATGTATGTGTTTTTGAAGACCATATTCTGCATTTAGGTAAATCTAAAAATTACTATTTAAAGTAATCTATGAAAACCTGTTTGATATATGATAAAGAAAGATATTTGTATACGAATGATGTATATGTAACAGATAATGATAGATACCTAGACCTATATGTAGATTGATCGCGAGGAGAGTTTGTGTAGGATAAAATCTTTTTTGTAGTTGATATTGTGAATTCCCTTATTAATGAGGCATCGGCCTCTAGTCAGTCGGCTGAGTTTGAGATTAAAATGTCTGATAGCGAGGAAAAAGTGGGTGTTAATCAATTTCCACATTTCCTTGGAAGATTGGTATCCTATCATCCTCGTTCTGATGTATTCAAAGAGTTTTGTAAAACCAAGGCTTCTGTAGGAGGTAGATGGGGTAACTATATAGAACACGCCGGTAGGCAATTTAGAGGTTACACAATAACAACGGAGATGAATATCTTTATTTGTTGGCTGATTTAGAGAGAGAAAAAAGGGATAGGGGTATAAACGAATCGATCTCTTTGGAGTATTTTAATGGGAATGTTCAAAGTGAACTTTCATAGGGCTTTTTATGCTACCTGTCTCAGTTGGAGTATAGGTCGAGTCTTCCCCTTAGCAATCTGGTGAAAGGGGTTATAAACCTCATCGGGGTATGTCCTGTTAAGATGAACAGGAACATGTAGGAGTGATAAGTGTTTGAGAATCTCTGAATACACGGTAGGGATGAGATGGGAGAAGGAGGAGGATATCCTCTGAGGATGTGTTACAGTTTTATGTGGTAAAAAACTATTCTACAAGTGGAGGGGCATATTTCTTTGCGAACTCAACCCGGCTTTGCTTCTTCGATCTAAACTCAGGAAGTCGACCATAGAATGATAATGTGATATGGGTGAAGGGTGATTGCCTTCAGAGAGATGGCGAAAAACCCATGAAACTTTTTTTTAGAATTGTAAAACAAAGTAAGTATAACAATGTATAATGTATGAGATTGATAGTTGAAATTGTATGATGCTCTGCTGATGATAATGTTTTGTGAATGATAGCTCCTAAATCTTAGGTGACGAAGAAAAGAGTCATAGTTGGATACAGTTGCTCAGGAAGAGATAGAGCTCGAGACAGTGTTAGAAGAACTTGGCATTAACAGGAAGAAGCGTGTTAATAGCCAAGCCAAAAAAGTCAAAAATCTCAGTCAACGAGGCCAATGACGAGCGCTAACAGCAGCAAGAAGAAGGTAACTAATGGGGAGGGAACTTTCCCAAGGCCTCTAGAGTAGATTACACGGGCTTATCAGACCCCACTACGTCGAGCAAGCTAGCTCGAACATTTCCCAATAAGAAAATGCTGAAGCGCCCTTCGACCTTTGAAACCACAGAAATTGGTGAGGCCATAGGAAAAGCAGAAAAAAGAAGGGTTGAACCTTCTGAAATGTTGGTGGTAAAGGTCATACAAGATTGACCTGTTGTGGAGGACAATTTAAAAGAGGTAGAGGAAAAAGCCAGGTTGGCAACTCTCCATGAGGAAGAGGAAATGAACAAAATGGTAGGTTCATATTCCAGAATACGTGATGAAATTTTGTGTATTGCAGCTCGAGCTAATAATAAGGTCGATTATGTTTGTTTTGCAGGCTGCTCGTCTGATGAAGGGAATATGCCTCGAGGTCAAGGAGAAGAGAGCTGAGCTGAATAAGAAGAAGGTCGAGCTTGATTAAAAACTTATTTGCTTAAGGAAGGAAAATGGATGGAGGCCCTGAAAGCTTTGTAAGTGGTAAAGATCAGTAATTTACTAGCAGAAGTGAGAGCAAACTTGGAGGAGGTGGTAGCTGAGCGTGATAGACTCGGGCGCCACCTTATTTCAAAAGGATATTTTGAAGATGAGGTAAATGCTATTAGGGCCGACATCTATGTGAAGGAGGAGGAAGATGAAGAGATTGAAGATGTTGTTGGCGTTGCGGATGACCTGGACGGTGTCCCTCCTCAAATAGTGAGAGACAACCAAAGGGATAACAACGAGCGTCTAGAAGGGGAAAATGGGAAGGTAGAGTAGTATGATGGCCTTATGTTTGTATGAGTATTTGGGGATGTTGTAAACTGATGAGATATTGTGCGATGGATAGAATTATGTAGGCTAAGTTCTTTTTTGTAAACCTTGTTGTAGGGACTTAAAGAAATGCGCCTTAGAATAAAAGATTCAGAGATTGAGCTTGCTAAGGAGAGAGAGACCTCTGCGTCTGTGTTGTCTTCACAAGTGGAGCTGCAGGTTAGAATAGATCAAGAAATATTTGACTTGTATGCTTCATTAATATAGATTTACAAAGTAATAAATAGAGTACAGAGACGGACCAAAAACCTATTATCGATTTAGGGGCAATGGCATTGAAATGGTGTACATGAAATACCAAAATATTGAGAAATTAAAATATATAGAATGTGTACCTTAGACTTGGAAGTATACGTTACGGAGCATCTGAGATTGTACTTTGACCTTAAGTTCAGAAGTAGTTGTACACAGTAGATGTCAAAAAATAGATATCTTGTTAGAAATAAGGTATATGTGTTGAATGAGTATTATAAATCGAACATGATATAACATATTTGCAATGTGCAGGTTGAATTGGAGTCAGCTCGCTTGCGCAAAGATGATGCACGCCAATGTAACCTAGAATTTGTTGAGGAGTTTGATAGGATGAGAGAGGCGAAAGAAGACAGAGAAGATCAACAGTAAAGGTACAATTCAAGTTTGTTGAGGTAACGCAGACTGCTATCGACCTTGCTCGGCAGATCGAGGAGAAGGATGCCGAAATTGAGAAAGGGCAAAAAGAGCTTGTGGAGTTAAAAGAACTTGCAGCGAAGCTCAAAGGCCAGAATAAGGCATTGATGATAAAGAGTAGGGAGGCTGACATGACCCATTACCATATACAGGCGCTTGAAATATCGGAGGAAGGATTAAATTGTTTGGTGGCCAGTTTGAAGAATTATTTGATCAAGAAAATGAACAATTAGGAGAAAATTCAAGCTGATCTAGCGAACAGCAGGAGCGAGCTGGAGTGATTGAAGAAGAAATTGGTTGATAAAGATAATGAATTGAAGCGAGCTCGAGATGATCTATCTACGTCTAAAGTTGCAGTTGAACAATTTTATATAGTTGTACCTGCCAAAGATATAGAATTTTGGATAGTACAACGTAAGTGTGATGAGTTGAACGAAAGAGTAGCACAATTGAAGACTGAACTAGCATAGACCAATTCGCGTGCCAGAAATGCCGAGGCTGGAGAGCGCTCATGGAAGAATAAAAATAATGCCAAGGTCTCCCTTTCAAAGGAGATGTAGTCAGCCTATCAGCTCGAATAAGAGAGTTGGAGATGAATGTCGCTCGAATTTAAGGTCAAGTGCGAAAAGGAGTTGAGCGGTTGAGGGATAACAAAAGGAAGCTGGATATTATTCATTTCGTATGTGGAAGAACTAAATAGGATATTTTGATATTTTGATTGAGCGGACCATCATAGGGAAGGATATTGATACAGCAGAAGGACGAACTGTTATAGAAAATTTTGGATGTGGAAGAATTGAATAGGGAGATTGAGGTACTTTGTGCTCAGGTGGCTGGTTTAGAGGTGACTAATCATGTTAAATCAGCTAAAGTTGACAAGAAATCGGAAAAAAACGTTGCTTTCACAGATCGAGTAGATAAAGAAATGACATGGCTAAAAGAATGGTATGTGAGGTTGAAAGAGTGCCTTCAAAGGACGAGAGAAAATTTCTCTAGGTTGGTTGTAACAGAGGCATCACACTCAAAATTGTTGAGGGTGGTTATTGCTTATTTTGTAGTGAAGGTAAAAAGGCTTAAGTCAGAAAGAGAAACCTTGTTTAACAATTTGTCAGACAGGGGATGTATTTACAGAGCTAATATAGATAGAGGAAATTGTATGCAGTCCATGGAAATAGATTTAGGCCCTCGACCTGTTGAATTGATAGAGCATGGCAGGAATGTTGTGACCGCTCGGGCTTGAGAATTTATGGCTGATCGACCTCCTGTTACAGAGGAAAGCATAGCTGGCATCCCAACAGCAGAAAAGAATTCATTGTAGAGTTTGTATATGTAACCTGAAATAAAAAAGTAGTTGTTGGAGACAAGTTAAGAGATGAAAGCTATTTTTACCTTTACTTTATCTTATGTCTGGCAGAGTCTTTGATTAAAAACTAGTATTACCTTTATTTTAATCGCAGAGATTCAGTAAAGTCAGCCAAACTAAGTGTTATCCATGATTTAACTGGTATGATGTCACAACCATATTGAGGTAGATGAAAGGTAGTTTTACCTTTGCTTTATCTTATGTTAGGTAGAGTCTTTGATGTAAAACAAGTATTACCTTAGTCTTAATCGCAGAGATTTAGTAGAGTCAGCCAAACCAAGTGTTATCCTCGATTTAACTAGTATAGAGGTCGATTGAAAGCTAGTATTATCTATGCTTTAATCTATATATTATCTACAAAGTAGAGAGATGTGTGGGTGAAAAACTTGTAAGTTTCATCGAATAGAAAATGATGTACATTGGATGGAGATGAAAATCTCGCTTTTAAAATAGAAAAAATGAGAAATTGAAATGGAGTAGTGAGGGACTTGTCGATAGTGTCGTTTCAGTCACCTAGTATTCCAAGGATTTGAAATATGAACTCCCTCTTCTGTCATGAGGTAATATGATCCCAGGCCTGAGAGACCTGTGATAAGGAATTGACCTTCCCAATTATCTGCTAGTTTCCCAATATGAGGCTCTTTGAGGTGTTGAGGGATTTGTCTTAGGACAAGATCATCAATTTGGAAGGTACAGCTTCTGACTCATCTGTTGTACGAAATGGCCAACATTTTGCGATATCGACCTAGATTAGCGATGGCGCGTTCCCTGGATTTATCGATCCAATTGAGGTTGCAAGCCAATTCAAACTCATTTTCTTCATTAGTTAGCTTCTGATATTTGACTGGATGATGGCATTCCAATGGAATAACGACCTCAGTGCCATAGGCATGGAAGAATGTAGTACAGCCTGCCTACTAACGTGGAGTGGTACGATATGCCCATAAAACATGAGGAAGTTCTCGAACCTAATTTTCTTTTTTCTGTGAGTATAACATTTTCTTGAGCCTATCCACGATGGTTTTGTTGGCAATTTTGGCTTGGCCATTGCCTTGAGGATAGTAGGGATTGGATGGTAAGTGGATGATATTGTGTTGATTGTGAAAAGCTACGACTTTTCTCTAACAAATTGGAGCCCGTTATCGATACAAATTAGGTGGGGGTACCCAAACCGAGTGATGATGTGTTCCTAGATAAAAGAGATGACCTCTTTTTCTCTGGTTCGATAGAGTAGAACTGCCTCTACCCATTTTATAAAATAGTCGGTAGCTATGAGAAGGTGGCGGCGGTTAATTGGAGAATTAGGAAAATCGCTGACAAGATCGAGTGCCCATCTTTTGAATGACCAAAACACCTTGCTTGCATAGAGTTTAATCGCAGGGGTGCAGATCACATATCCATGTTATTGACATGTGTCATATTTGTATGAGTACTCTTCTACTTGTTTGTGCATGCCAGACCAGAACACTCCTTGCGTATGGCTTTGTTTGCCAGTGATCGACCTGTGACATAGAAGCCACAAGTCCCTTCATGTAAATCGTGGGGCATCTCGTCTGCTTTTTGTTTAGAGAGGCACTTGAGGTAAGGCCCCCTGACTGAATGGCGGTATAAGGTACCGTTTTGATTAGTGTAATGCTTAGAGTTGTCTATCAGATGTTAATGCTCCTTCGGATCTACTGGAAGTGGTCCTTTGCATTTGTTGTCGATACTGAGATAAACTAGGAAAGGCTTTTGCCAATGATCGTATCCCCCTTTATCGCCCCTAGTATTTATCGTGTATACAAAAATGTGATCAATGCTGGGGGTTAAATTCACTTTGATCTAGAGATATTGAGCCTTTGTACCTAAGACCCCATCTAGACATGCCAAGGAATTGGCGTGTCTATTTTCTCCTTGAGAAAGATAATCGAGAGTTACTTACGCGAACTTGCTCATCCTATCTACAACGAGGGCTGTGTATTCGATCATCTTGCCATTCTTCTTGCATTGCTTAGAGTAATGGTGAACTATGAGTAATGAATCTGTGTAAAATAAGAGCTTGGGGACGCCGAGCTCGAGAGTGAAATTGAATCCGTGTATGAGAGCTTCGTACTCGGTGATATTGTTTGAGGCCACAAAATCCAAATGGATTGATTTCACAATTCTGTCGTTGGAAGGGGTAATCAATACGATTCTAATTCCTGACCTTGCGGGTCCTGCATATCCATCTATGAGAAGTCTCTGCCCTTTCCTTGTTATCCATTCAGCTCGTTCGTCAAATGCTTTGAGGGGTTAATTTTTTGTAACTTCTTCTGCAAGGCCAGGATCATGCTCCTCCCACTTGGGATCTTCCAGCGGAAAATCCATGAGAAAATTGGCAACGGCCTGACCCTTTTTGGAATGACATTGCTCAAACTTGATATCATGTTCTTCTAAACTAACTGACCACTCCTGCACTCTCCATGATTTTTCTTTCTTGGACAAAACATCCCAAAGTGGGTAGTTCGTCATGAGTTTGACTGAATGAGCTTGGAAATAGTGTTTGAGTTTTTGTGAAGTATAAACAAGAGTGAGAAGAATTTTCTCAATTTTATACTACCTCGTTTCCGCTGGAGTGAGAGTTTTGCTGATGAAGTAGACCGGTTTCTCGATTTTCCCTTCAAGTCGAATGAGAACCTAGCTGAGTAAAGTATTTGCAACCGCTAGGTAGATAATAAGTTCCTTATTATCTATTGGGGTGCTCATAATGGGAGACTTCCCCAAATAGGTTTTGAGATCCTGAAAAGCTGCTTCGCATTCTGATGTCCATTGAACCTCTGTATTTGACTGAACTTTTCCGCGTTTGGTTCAGCCGCGGAGTAATAGGAATAGCCAGCGACAACGGTCTGAAAATTTTGAAATGAATCGATTGATAGCGGCAATCTTGCCAATATGTTTCTTAATGTTTTCATTGTTTTTAGAGATGACATGTTGAGGAGAGTTTGAATCTGATCTTGATCGGCCTCAATCCCCTTCTTGTTGATGAGGTAGCCTAGAAATCGACCTGAATATACTCTGAATTGACACTTATCAGTATTGAAACGTATCCTGTAAGATTGAAGAATGTTAAATATTGTGTTGAGATCTGAAATATGGTCGGTGAACTGTATCCTCTTACACAACAGATCGTTAATGTTGACTTCCACGACTTTCCCATGATGTGGTTTGAACATAGTAGTCATCAACCATTGATAAGTTGTACCTATATTTTTTAGTCTGAAGGGCATGACTTTGTAGCAGTAAAGTCCTCTTTCAGTGATGAAAGTGATTTTTTCTTGATCTTCATCCAAAAGTAGAATCTAATTGTATCCAGAAGCAGCGTCCATCATAGATAAAAGTTTGTGACCTGCTGTGGATCAAGGATCGGACGAATATTGGGAAGAAGGAAACTGTCCTTTGGGGTATGTTTGTTTAGATTGGTAAAATCTACACAACCTCAGACTTTTCCATTATTCTTTAGGACAGCGACAATGTTGGATATCCAATCTGAATATTTA
Source organism: Kingdonia uniflora (assembly GCA_014058105.1). Taxonomy (NCBI): domain Eukaryota; kingdom Viridiplantae; phylum Streptophyta; class Magnoliopsida; order Ranunculales; family Circaeasteraceae; genus Kingdonia; species Kingdonia uniflora. The sequence continues at coordinate 95,964 of JACGCM010000420.1, read as the reverse complement.
GATTCTCGAATGCATCCCACCTTGATCAATTTCACGATCTCCATGTTAACTTCATCTCGAAGTTGCGGTGATAGTCGTCGTAGTTTTTGTTTGACTGTCGTGGCATTGATGTTGATGGCCAACTTGTAACATGCCTTGGCCGGATCGACCATAGGCATCTCTTCGAAAGACCACACAAAAACATCTCAATTTAGTTGTAAGAACTGAATGAGAGCGTCTTTGTCATGCTGAACCAGCTTAATACTGATGAAAGTACCTCTGCTAGGTTCATCAATGTTGATGTATTATGTGGGCTCCTCCATGGAAGGCTGATCATCGAGGTGATCAGCTTTTCATAATTGTTATGCAACATATCTATCAAAGGTATTTAGAATAGCAGAGACAGTATTTTTGCAAGCTCAAGAAATATTTTGACTACCCCTGATTTCATAGATACTATCGTTATGTTTGAAGCAGAGTGCTTGATAATAGGTGGAAGCAATTGCTCCCATGTTATAAATCCAGCAACGGCCCATAATCCTGAAATAATGAGATTTGGCGCTGATAACATAGAAGATGACGTCAATTGTGGCTGGTATTACAGTAATAGATAAGATGATCTTGCCTACTCACTCTTCTTTAGAACCATTGAATCCACTTATATCGGTGTCTCTTTGAATAACTTGATCGACCAATCCCATTTGGTCGATTGTACTCTGAAAGAGAATCTCAATACCACAGCCAATATCGATCATTATTGTGTGCATGACAAACTTCTTCATCTTGAGCATTATGAGTAATGCATCATGATGTAGAAATTTGACATGGCTAGTGTCGCATTCTTCGAATGAGATCCCAAGCCAGTGATTGCTCGACTCATACAAAAGTTTGGCTTATTTGTCTTAAGGTGTAAGATCACAGCATTTTGACAGTCTCCTACGCATGAATCTGTTAGAGTTGGTGATCTGATAAATTTTTATCATGTTGCTGTGGCGTATATGGTAGAGTGCTTCTCCTCAGCTTGATCTTCAACCTGGATTACTTTAAGTTGCTTCTTATAGCTACCATCCTTGTATGATACCAGGTCGACAATATATTCGAACAACCGTCCCTCCTTGAAAATGTATTCGAGCGACCTCTATAAAGCAAAGAAATTATCAGTAGAATGATTGTTTACCTTATGATGCATGCAATACGGTCGGTTCTCGATTGGTTTTAATGATTGGGAGAGATGGTAGAGCTTATCATTTGAGAGGATTGGAAAAATTGTGGAGATCCGAAGATTCATCATTGGAAGAACCGTTTTGACTTGAGAATTGCCTTTCCAAGGGTTGCCAGTGTTTCCCTTGGCGCACTTTTGGTCACCCTGATCCTCTTTTTGTTCAATGTTTTGATCTGCAGATTGACCTTTCGGGGTAAAGACAGATTTAGTAGTTTTATGGCTTTCGGACATCATTCTTTCCAGGTTGACGTAGTTATTTACCTTTGTGATCATATCCTCCAAGGTCGCAGGTTTATTGAGGTAGAGGTGCTCTTTGGCTTTGCAGTCGAGCTGGAACGCGTTGGTGAAAGCAGTAACAACTATTTTATGATCGGAATTTTCTACTTTTTGCACGAGCTCCAAAAACTTCTTCGCAAAAGCCTCAAACTTCTCTCTGTATGACTGTTTGAGACTGATAAGAGAATATAAAATTTCTTCGTTGTCTCTGTTATGAGCATATGTCTTGAAGAATTATTTCTGCAGCTGGTCGAATGTGTATATGGAGTCTTCAAGAAGAGAGTAGAACCATCGAAGCGGTTCCTCCTACAGACTTGTGGCGAATAAATGACAAAGAATGTGGTTGAGATTGAACTATAACCCCATTAAATCACAGTATTGTTGAATGTGTTTTTTTGGATCAGTACTTTTGTATTTGTGAATTTTCGGAGTATCAAAACCTTTTGGTATTTTCATATCAAATAGTTTTTTGGCAATTGGACTTCCTTGTAACTTGGTAAGGTCGCCGGTAGTGCCCAGAACTTGTGTTTTGATCAACTCCTTAATACGTTGGTCCATATGCTCTTGTGTGACATAATGATGGGTCGGTTGAGTAGTTTGACGAGGAGGTTACGGATTGTGAGTACCGGTACCTTCACTTAAACAATCTCATACTGGAATTCGAAGTTGAGGTCGTTGTTCTTCCTCTTGACGTATGGAACATCGGTGACCTCAGCTGATCTTAGACTGAACTTTACCGCCCAAATGAATGGAAGGTTAAGGTTTATTCTGAATATTTCAAGAAATAGCTTTGTTGGTGGCTCCTTGAGGTCCCAATCTTTCCCACACAGAAACTTAGGAGGCTTCTGACACCTGATCGCAATCTCATGTTGGAGGAGCCTGCTGAGTATTCTGCAGAGCTTGCAAGGCAGTCTGCATTATTGTTAGTTGATCTTCATGTCGTTTAAGCACTGTCAAACGAGTTTATCGTTCAGTGTTAAGCTCGTTCTCATGGAGCACTCAGTAGAGGGTTAATTGACGTTTGAGCTCGTTATGTTTCTTTATCTCAGTGTTTAGATTTGCCCATAACTCAATAAGTTGTTTCGGCTCAACTGAAAGATTGAGCTGGATTCCGGCTGTTGGTCGCCTGGATGTGACCATGATTAAAATTTGTAGTAGAGTAAATGAATGCCTTAGGATATCGTGGAAATGATTTCTTTCCCACAGACGGTGCCAAATGTAATGGCTTATTTCCGTAAGCACGAAGTGGCTCTGAATTAACTCTTACACCAATGTACCTGTGAAAAAATCTAATAAAAAGTAAGAAATAACACAGGTGATTTTGCGTGGAAAACCTCTGAATAGGTAAAAAACCACGACCTCGAGTTAAGGATTTTTGTAATAGTAACTTTTATTGCTTGAGGCTGATATCTTATTACAAGTGATATCTTGACTTAGAAATGCTTGATCTTGTGAATAAGAAGTTTGAAGTTTTGAGAATCTAGAAAATATAGTTTTCTTAGTGATTTCTCATGTAATTTTCCGGTCCTGTCTCTTCTTAAACTTCTTCTTTATATAGGCCTTCTCCATAGTTCTTCATCGTGTTGAAGCACGTTCTCCGAATAATGTGGTTAGTGGCGGTTGACTGAGTAACTATTGAGTTCATGAGAGACAGGTATCTTTGAATTGCTCAAGTTTTTGTGTTTGAGCTAGACCTACATTTTTCATCAGTTCGTGAAGTAGGTAGAAATGTTGACTGGAGAAGTTATGTGGAGAATGCGTGAGTCTTATATGGAGGTAGTTCGAACTTGAGACAACTCAATTTAGGTAAGATTGAGGTGTAGGCCGCTACAATTCCCACCAACTCTTGGTAGTTAGATTTTGGGGTAACTGTTCACATTTCATATTCTCTACAGGGGTTCATTAGCAGGCAACCAGCAAGGCCTGAGGAACAAGTTTTCTCAGGGGATGTTAGACTCCCTTCTATTGAGTTCATTAGTACTTTTCGCTTGGTTTGAGACATGGGTGTTACTTTAGATTTGACAGACAAGGGTAGGTATTTTTTATTGCTTTCCCAGAGAGATCGAAAGACTTTAGGTTTTATTGCCCTTCTCAACCCATAGAGATTGTTGAGTGTGCTCAGGCACATTTCATAAAGGAGGGATATCATTTCATCAGTACTATTCATAGAGAGGTTGTTCTTGAAGAGCATTTTGAGACTCAGAGTCCAACTGCTATTCTGATCAGTATTACTATGCTTCTGCGTTTATCTAATATTGGCATTGTGTCGAGTACGATTTTAGGCCTATCTATTGTTCCAGACCCAGTTCAAGACCCCGTCGTAGCACCAGTTTTTCCTCAGATTTTTCATCCACCTACTAGTTTAGCTTCCTAACATTCCACCTCCAGCCCAGCCTTTTGCTCCTATTCGGAAATCTACAAGAGAAAGGCAAGTATGGCTATGGTTAGTTCTGCAGATCAGTGGCATAATGCCATGATAGAGGAGATGGATTCTATGTCTCGTAACTCTATGTGGGAGTTGACACATTTACCTTAAGGATCTAAGGTAATTGAATGCAAATGGATCTTTAAGACGAAACGTGATTCTGAAGGGAAGGTTGAGCATTTCAAAGCGATACTTGCTGCTAAAGGTTTCAAACAACGTCCACAAATTGACTTAGATAAGACTTTCTCACCAGCTTCGACGAAGAATTTATTATGGATTATTTTAGCTCTTACGACATATTTTAATTTGGAGGGAAGGTTGAGCATTTCAAAGCGATACTTGCTGCTAAAGGCTTCAAACAACGTCCAGAAATTGACTTAGATAAGACTTTCTCACCAGCTTCGACGAAGAATTTATTATGGATTATTTTAGCTCTTACGACATATTTTAATTTGGAACTTCATCAAATGGACGTTAAGATAGCTTTTCTTAATGGGCATGTCAACAAGAAGATTTATATGCACCAAACCGAAGGTTTAGAGGCCGAAGGGAAGGTGCGACTATTTTACAAACTTAATCGCTCTATCTACGGTCTCAAGCAGGCGTCTAGGTAGTAGTACCTATAGTTTAATGAGGAAGTTTCGAACCACAGCTTTGCCGAGTACAAAATGGATTATTACATATACGTTAAACAGAGTGTGAGACATTTTACATTTATAATTTTGTACGTCGACGATATTTTAATCGTTAGCAGTGACGTCCAGTTTCTCCAAGAGACGAAAGTCTTCTTATCTCAGCACTTTGATATGAAGGATATGGGAGATGTCTGTTATGTCCTTGGCATGAAGATTAAGCAAGTCAGGACACTAATGGAAATGTATCAATACATTATTAAGGTATATATTTTCCATTCATACGCTAAACTCTTCCAGTAAAGAACTTATACTTGAAAGTTATTGAGGCCGTTAGCCCGAATTCCACACTATGAATTAAACATGTGCTCAAAGGCCTGACTAAAAATTGTCTGTGAACCGTGTTAGCAGTTGTAGAGTGATAGTCAAGTTTGATGTAACATTGCCTTCGATAAATTATCATGTGTGGTTTTAAAAAATAAATAAAGAATAGCCATCCGCTTTTCATAAAATTGTGAATCAGGCTAAAAATATTTTTTTCTTAAATCGAGTTTGCGCCGGGTGAGAGATTGTTGGATTTTCCATCTATACCGACACTACTCAATGTTTATCTTCCGGTTCATGAGCACACATGTTAATAGGTCGTATAGGCATTATTGGTTGTGCCCAATTGTTATACCAAGTTAAGGTTGGTGGGAGCTAGTGTTACCTTTTGTTAGGGTATGAGGGTATAATGGGAAGACTACTCAAACCCTATCTGGTTAAATAGAGGGGAAGTTCCTTTTGGAGGCTACAATACAGAAAACCATTCCATTAAGGTCTGTAGCCAATCCAAGAAAATACTCTATTCAAGCTCAAGAGGATTTGCTAAAGCTCGAGAAGAGGTTAGTATAAATTTATCTATCTTTAAGTAATTAGTCATATTGATTGTAGTAAATCTCTACAAAACCTACTTGGAGGAATGCACAAACACCACTTTTATACTTCCAAAAAAATAAAAATAAAAATAACATGGTTATTCAATAGGGAATTGTTCACCATTTCAACTTGCACAATGTCCCATGCGGGCATATGATGAATTTATACATATGAAGTTTAAACATTTATGATGGGATTCAAAGGGGGAGAAATTGTGAATTTACTAACATTTAGTTTTTGATAGGGGTCTGTTAAGTATGCTAAAGCAGGGGGTCTGCTTTCAACACCAGCTTACTATAACAAAAACAAAAACATTTGGTTGTCTCCAATATCACAAATCAATCATCATAAACACATAATCTGTAATATATCTATAATACTAAAGGAATAGCTATGCCATAAGAATCAATCTCGGCTATTGATCACCCTACCCTACACATGTTGAGGAAAAAATATGGTTTAGTTTATAACACAGCCGTTAGATCATGAGGGTTATTTTGTCTACCCTCGTAATTTATTTAATACTAAAATACCCCCATTTTGTATCTACCAAATCCCATACAAAATAGTATCTCAATCGCAATTACGTGATGAAAGAAGGGGTATAAATGGAAGTCTAGCGCACAAATTTTCGTATATACGAAATTAGGGGTATTTTGGGAAGCCTAAATACAAAATTAGGGCTATTTTTGTAAATCTTCCACTAACATTTCGTCTCTCCCAAACGCACCAAACTCCTCTCTTCCAAACCCACCAAAACTCTTCTCTCCTTTCTTCCATTAGAAGTATAAACCACTATTATGACCTAATAACATTGAATCCTCCCCCAATTTGTTCGAAGTTTATCTCCACCCCTATTTCTCAAACCCTAGCTTGTAACTGGATGGCTGAATTCGAGAACATCAAAAAAAAATTGGGAACTGTTTCTTTGATTGGAGAACTATAGTGGTGAGTAATGTTCAAATCTATGGCATTCACAGATAGGGTGCTTTACTTAGTAATGATTTTAATATGCGGTGTTTTTTTTAGTCAATGACTCAATGGTTATGTTCTGTAGTGCTCAAGTTTTAGTACTTTTAATCTTAGTTACTATAAAGTTATGATTTTTATGGTGCAGAAGAGTAAATGTAGAGGCAATTATTATGGAATGTTGAAAAGGATGAATCATCTTGTCTAACTGGTAACCCCATTGATGATTGTTGGAGATGTGATTTCAACGGGCAATCAAATTGGAAAAGCTTAGCAGATTATGGGATTGGGTTTGGCCATGACTCATTTGGCGGGAAAGGCGGTCACTACTACGAAGTCACTGATTCATCAGATTCTGATGAAAACAACCTGAAACCGGGTACTTTACGGTATGGTGTAATACAGATAGAGCCTCTTTGGATTACTTTCGCATCTAATATACAAATAATGCTTAAGGAAAAGCTAATTATTAAAAGCTTCCAAACAATCGATGAGCGTGGTGCTAATGTGGAGATAATAGGGAAAGGGTGTTTAACCGTGGAGTTCATTAGCAATATCGTGATACATAACGCAAAAATTGAAAATCAGGAGAAGAAAAGTTATTCTTTATCATCACTTCCATTGCACAGCAAGGTAAAAGCAAGCATTTAGTGTCCTTTGTATTTTATATATGTTCTTGTTATTGTACATGTAGTGATATATATGTATTTCAATAATTTTCATCAGCTAGAGCAACAGCAATGGAGATGGCTACTACTGCTGCCAAGTACGTTGCAGCTACTATTGCTAAGTACGCTTCGGATCTGGCTTTACGTCATATCGGGTATTTATTTATTTTATTACCAGATATGTCTACTACTTATTCCATCTGTGTTGAGTATATATATTATTGGTATTGTACCTATTGTGATACTTATTCCAATGATTTTCATCTGTTAGAGCAACAACAATGGGAGGTGCTACTCTTATGAAAGAATTTGCCAATCCGACTGTTCTTTATATCAACTATCATGTTTGTTGAAAGAGACATGTAAACAGCTTTCAAAACAAAATACAAAATCTGCTAAGGCTGGAAAAAGAAGTTAAAATAAAAGTCACTTTACCTCAAAATAATGAAGGCTTGAGTAGGTGGTCAAAGTTCAGGGCAAAGTTATGGATTTAGATCATCAAGCTACAACGATTAATAGCAGTTTCGAAGGATGGTGTTATGCATGTCATCACCTTGGTAAAGAATTGGAAAAGAAGCTTGACGAGCTCCTTGCACAGGGAAGAATCTTCAGTAGTGTATCAAATCCTGCACCTGTCCTGTCATCGGTAGGGGAACATTTTGATGTTTTTGCATCAAGAGAAGCCACCAAGAAAAAAATCATTCAAGCATTGATGGATGACCAAACCAAATTGGTTGGGGTTTATGGAATGGGGGGGTTGGTAAAACGACCTTGATGAAGGAAATACGCAAACAAATGGAAAAAACGAATCTTTTCTACAAGGTTGTGTTAACAACAGTTTCTCAAAACCGCAACTTGGAAGAGGCCCATGAAAAGCTCCAGACGGAAATCACGGAGAGCTTGGGAATGAAAATTGAAGAACAAAGCCTACAAGCAAGGGTCAAAAGACTATCGGCGAGGTTGAACCATGAAAAAATATCCTCCTAATATTGGAAATCTATGGACGAGATTGGAACTAGCTGATCTGGGGATTATCCTTGGCAGAGTCGGTAAAAATACTAGCAAAGTGTTAATCACGTCAGGGAGATTAGACGTATGTACTTCCATGGAAACCACAAAAAACATTGAAGTCAAGGTACTATCAAAGAACGATTCACTCGAGCTATTTCGCCAGGAAGTTTGTGATGTAGACTTCGATGCCAGGCGCAAGTGTTCCAAGAAAATTGTTGATAAATGTGATGGGCTGCCTTTAGTGATTGTTGCACTTGGGTGAACTTTGAGAAAGAAGGAAGAAAGTGTTTGGATAGCTGTTATTCAACAACTAAAGAAGTCCATGTATGAAGGTCTGGATCCCGTCAACGCTTTAATCAAAATGAGCTACGACTTCTTCGAATCATGCAAAACCAAGTTATGTTTCTTGCTTTGTGCCTTGTTTCCTGAAGACTGCAAAGTTACAATAGATATACTGGTAGAGTGCGCGATGGGGGAGGATTTTCTTGGAGATGTAGAAACTTTGAGAGAAGCAAGGGGAAACCTGCATTTAATGGTGGGTACACTCGTATCTTCCGGTCTATTTTTGAAAGGGGAGGATGCCAGATATGTAATAATGCATGATATCATTCGTGATGTTGCAATTTTGATAGCTCATGAGTCAATCATGAGAGTCAGGCTGGGATTGCAAAAATGGCCAAAACTAAAAGAAGTAGGGAAGCGCTTGTGAATGCCCTTGATGAGAAATGATATCCACAAGGTCCCTGCTGATGCATCTGAATGCTCATAACTTGTGACACTATCATTGGCAAGTAACAGATCATTGAGAAAGATCCCAAATGGGTTTTTTGAAGGTATGAAATGCCTTGTGACTTTAGATATGAGAGGCATTGGTATTTCATCACTACCACAATCACTTTCATCTCTTAATAATTGTCTCTGATCACTGTATTTTGACAATTGCCGGATGTTAGAAGAAGTATCTCTGATTGGGAATCTTAAGACACTCGAAATACTTAGTTTACAAGGAACTGGAATTTTGAGGTTGTTAGAAGAAATAAGCGGATTGACAAATCTGAAGATGTTGGACTTGCTGGATACCAGGAATCTTAAATGTATCCCACCTAAGGTGATATCAAGCTTGTTTAACTTGGAAGAGTTGTACATGATAAAGTTGGTTTTATATTTATATTCTACATTTAAGTAATATCTGAGACTAAAGTGTTGTGATATTTTTTATCTAAATGATTTCAAGTCTAGGTCCCCTGTCGGACAAGTTAATCTCTTTTCTTAGCGGAAGTAGAAGCTGCAGTGTTTATACCAAATAGTGCACCCAGGATCTTGAGATTACTTAATTTGGAGACCGATGTTGACAAGATTGGTAAGTTCTTCTCTTTTCCCTTTTTTTTCTTTTGTTGTTCGATTTGCTTCTTTAACATGGTTTGAGTTACGTTTGCTTTGTACTAGTTTTACATCATAACTGGTACTATGAGGATAAGAAGAAAGTTTACAACCAGCAAATTGAGGATTCAAAGAAAGTTTTTTCCAATAACTATTTTGTTTGTGGTGATCCTCATATGTCAAGACCGCAAAATACTGTGCAAACTGTGGAAGTCCAAGGGTATGGATTTTTATAAGGCTTGCAAAGGGTTTTTGAATTGCATAAACTACTAAATAGTATGTCTATTTCTTTATATGTAGAAATTTATCATTTCAGACTAGCTACATTTAGGACCTGGTGATGAAGAGGAAGGTTTACAAAGGTTTTTAAAAATAAAGAGGGAAAGGTGAACATGGTTGTTTATCCTTTCTTTTGGAGGCATACATGGCTGCTTATCCTTTCTTTTGGAGGCATACATGGCTTCTTTGACCAAAACCTTCAATACGCAAGTCCAACCCCAAAATCTTGATCTATATATGGCGGATGAGATCTTCAACAATATCTTTAACTAGCAAGTTCCCTTTCTCTTCTAGAAAAAAGCACTCAGGTTACTTCGAAGGAAAACGGATGCATTCGGCCACGAGGACAATTTTAGTTTTATATTTTCTACTTTCTACATGTCACTTCGATCGCCTCCAGAGTACTTGTCCTATGATGAAGAAATAAGCTTTGGTTAGTTCTTTCTTTTGCCTTAATTGCGCAGCTGAGATTATTTGCTTATATGAATGCAATTTGTGAAAAATAAAAGTACATTATATTGACTATGGCCACTTAAATAGAACAAATAAGGAGGTCTACTATAAATCTCTGATATATGATGAGGCAATAATCCTCTTAGATCCATAATGGTTAGTTATTATGAAGCCCAGTTATCCCACAGTAAACAAATAGTTCAATGAATCTAATTCATGCACTATTTCCTTGTGTTTCCTATATATGGCACAAATTGTTAAAGTGGAGTCCAATATTATGGTTGATTGGAGCAGGTGTGAATTATCCATATCATGAAATGTGAAGACATAAAGTGCATAAATAATGTAGCTTCTTATATGAAATACAACCTAAGATGAATCACGCTCTATGGGAAAGCAATCCAGCAGCTAATGTACTTTCTACTTGAGTATTGCTTTTTTTTATTGATGAATTCATACATTCCATATGGATATGTATGGTTTTGGGATCTTAGTTTACATAAATATTTTTTTGTATCCAGCAAAAGGGCATGACCTTATGTTGTTTTGTGCTATAATTTGTCCACTTTAGAACCTTCATCTCACGACTCAGCTTTGATTATATCTGGATTGATCGCCATCAAGTTATTTGACTATATACTACAGTTCAAAATTTAATGTTTTACTTATTTGGGCTAAAAGACTATACATTGTTATGATTTATTACTATTAGGGATGGCAATAGGGCAGATTTGGGGCGGGGGAGTTAATCTCATCCCCGCCCCAATACCCATTTAAGTTAAACGGGGATCCCCAAATCTGCCCCATCTTACAAAACCTAATCCCAAACCCGCCCCATCCCCACCCTATTTAACTTTAAAAAAAATGGTCTCATCTGCATTTTTGTTACCAATACCAATAGCAACATGTCTGAACCAATCTCCCTAGAACTCTTACTCCCAAATTTAAGAACAAGAACAATAGGTTAACAACAACTATTGTTATAAGGGAACTCATGAGTCAAACTTCCCCTACAAAGAGGGCAAGTTGAGCTATGTATCTAGGCAAGCAAGCAATACTCAGAACAAGAGCCATGTATCTATGCAAGCAATATTAAAGGCATGACTACATTTAGGGAACAATTTAAGCTTATCATCAGGTTCAAACTCACTCAAACACACGGCACAATCAAAGGGGTTCTTCAATCCTATAATAGCTTTATAAACAAACACAGGAAGAGTGTCTATGTAAGACTAATCCACCCCAGAGTCATGAAGGTAAAATAGTTGTTGTAACTGACCATGTAAAGCAGTCCCATTTTCAGAATCATCTGGAAACCTATTGTTGGGTCTAAATAAGAATCTTACAAGGAGATGAAGCAAACCAGAAATAAAAAAGATGATTGCAAGGATAATCTTGTTCTCCACACCAAAGTTACCACTACTACTACTACCATTACTATCGCTAGAAGATGGAGGAGAAAGAAGCAATGGTTGATGAGAAGAATTGCATCTGAACTGGAACTGAGCTATCCTTGATTTGGACCAAACCCCAATTGTATCTGATCTGGAGAAGAATTGAATTGCATATGAAGAATTGCATCTGAAGTCTAAAGAATTGGTGAGAAGAATTGAGTTTGGGTTGGGGAGAGATAGGTTGAGGGCTAAGAGTTGAGACTTGAGTTACTAGGGTTATGTATTTCTTAATTCTAATATATATATCAAGGGTATAATTGTAAATGTGTTATATGGGGCGGGGCGGATAGCAGATTTAACCAAGCTCGGTCCCAAATCCGCCCCGATCCCCGGCGGATTTAACCAAGCTCAGCCCAGACCCGCCCCCATACCCGATATAGTCATCCCAAATCCTCTCCAAATGGGGCGGGGCGGGGCGGATCCCTGGTGGGGCGGGGAAAATTGTCATCCCTAATTACTATCGTAATGATTTGGTCACGTATATGTATATGATTGGATCTTTATTTCTCTCCACCATAGAAAATTAGTAATTTGAGAAACAAAGAGCACTCGGCAATTAATTGTACGCATTGATAATCTGGTTTATCTTTCTCAAATGTATTGAAGTTGTAAAAAAGTTTTTTTTAGAGTGAAGATCCATGTATAAACTACTTTTAATTTGTATTAGTAACTAGAATTCAGCCAATTAATGTGTTTCAATGAATGAGATGAGCTCGAGTACTATGCAGAAAACATCAAAAGAGATCTAAGAAACAAAAAGATGGCATTGAGCTCATCTATCTCTGGACAACATATAAACTCGATGTGTAGTGCTCTCTGGACAGCACAATATATTTTTTTAACAGAGTACTTTGTTTATGCTAAAGAAAACAAACACATATAGACTCGATCATTTCTAATCGCTATTGGTTTTTTTTTGCAATGCCAATATATTGTAAATATCATGTTGCAAGAATATGCAATTCTAAGCACCATTTTTCCAACAAAAAATGATGAAAAATTATTTTTGGCACACGTGCCGCCTTCTAGTTGTTTCTAACAATATTAGGATTATCTATCTAAAAGCATACCCCATACTCCTGTTAGAGGTGCTCTAATGTATGATCTACTACTCATATACTTGGAGATGCATTTATCTAAAAGTTTTGTAATCGTAACCACATTATAACTGGAAATGTCATGTATATGAAAGGTGTTTAATTATTGCATAATATAACTGTGGATACGTTGTAATGACATGAATCTTTGTCAACGAATATTTAATTGATTCTATTTCAACCTAAATCTCATGCAGATAAAATGTTGTATTTGATCCATATGAATGGATTCAACAAGTTATGAACAACATAATAATAATTGTAGCTCTGCAGAGTAATTATCGTAAGTACGGACTACCAACTTTAGCCCATCAACCATACTAAGTAAATAGCACAAAATCTATCACTAGTGCAACCTTTCGGGCAGCTAAGCCAACCCTGATCAACCTCTCTGCAATATCATAGAAGGAAAATCTTCATGAATTGTTGATTTATTACAAACTATATACATTTAAGATTTCTGACCATAGTAAAAAAAAAAAAAAAAGACTTAGACCATCACCAATTCGGGCAGCATTAGATTAACAAATTTATGGTAGTAAAAATAAAGTATTCATTATTCTTATATTATATTTTGGAATCACATTTGGCATTTGGTCTAGTGGTATGATTCTTGCTTAGGGTGCAAGAGGTCCCGAGTTCAATACTCGGAATGCCCCCATTATTTTCATTTTTCAGTTTTTTTTTTTTTCGGGCTAGTTTTTTTTTTTTTCCCAGTTTTTTTCTTTATTTGAGCTATCAGGGCAATAACTTTTTTCTGAACTTCCGATTTTTTCTGAAATTCGATCCGATTTTTTTTATTTTGGAACCCTATTTTACTTTTCCGATTTCCGATTTTTTTTCTGAAAAATATTATATCGGAATCGGATAGCTTTTTGCCATTCTGATTTTCTGAAATTTTTGATCCAAAATTTTTGAATAGCATTCGATCTTATTTAATTCGAACTTCCCTACTTTCAACTTGAGGGAGTTGAGACTAAAACCTCAAATAAAACATACTTTATCTAAATATGCCTCCATTCATCTAGGTCTGCCTTCATTTCTTTTCTCTCTCTACAAGGACTCTCTATCCTTCACCAGTGAAACCTCACTCCAATTTTCCCTTTAAGATAAGAATCTTTCTTTTTCTCTCTCTAGAACTCTAGAAGCGATGGTGGGGGTGAGACATGGTCATTCAGTTGATTTTATGGGGTTAGATTTTTGTGATGAAGTAATAGTGGGTGGTTGTTTTTTAATCTTTGTTCACCTATCTCTAAAGAGGCTGTCATAGATATTTAGTGATATTACTTTATAATTTTGACAATATTTATTTCCAAGTTGTTATCATTTTTTTTAAGCAAAGAGAAATATCATAGAAAAGCCTAATGGCTGGTCAGAACAGAGTTTACAAACATGTTGGCCTCTGCGACCTCATAAAAACACAAGTGGGGGAAACTGCACCCCGAGCAGCAAGTAAATATGCAAAATAATTACATCGCCGATCAACATACTCCAAAATAAAACCCTGAAAATGGTCTGCTAGGCCTCGAATATCTGGAGCCAATGTGAGGGCTCCCCAGGATAGATCCTCCGGCCTGTCATGAAACGCATGTACAAGTCGATGGCAGTCTGTCAGAATGAGCACCCTATCAAGCCCCAGTCTGTGCTCTGCCTCTATCCCTCGAATCACTGAGAGAGCCCTAGCTTCTTCGGGGTCGGTTGTGTGTGCGGTATCAAAGCCTGTACATAAGATAAGATTATAATGTGATTTAATAAGAAAGCCTGTTCCACTAGGCCTGTCTGCTTTAGTCCATGAGGCATCGATGTAGACAACGTGCCAGCCGTTTCTAGTCTGAGGGGGGGTTCTTATGGGTTTCGGAATGGGTTTAGGAGTGTTGCAATGAGGGATGATGTATTACTTAGCCCTCTTCAGAGCTTCCCCCATACGCGTAGGGTTCTGTTCGAAGATGAGCTCGTTCCTGATGATCTAGACGAAGAACATGAGAGAACTAAGAATACTAAGAAAGCCAAGGAAATCGGTCATGCCTCCTTTCTCTGGTAGCATTTCTGGATGGTCTGGTGGATTGAGTCCAGATAGGTCCATCTCCCAAAATCCAAAGCCAGGTCAAAATTGATCCAAAAATCAAGGTTTTTGGAGCATAAGAAAAGGGCGTGCATTGTGGATTCTACTTCCACTCCGCATCTAGGGCAGGTAGTGTCCCAGTCTTCGCTTCCGTGCCAGAGGTTAGCTTTTGTCGGGATGCCATTCTGGATGGCTTTCCAGAGGAAGAATTGAATTCGGTACGGGATGGCCATTTTCCAAATAGCCTCCCAGGGTTTGTTATCTGGGTTCTGCGGGTTGGTATGAGTTTCCGCCTGGTTGCAGTCAAGGATGGAATAGTTGTGCACCGACTTTACAGTAAGAATACCATTTTTTCTGTTTTCCATCTGAGGGTGTCCTTAGCGGGGTATTTGCTAAGAGGGATGGCCGTAATGAGATTGGCAATGTCTTGATGAAAGAGCAAGTGAATCAGCTGAGTTTTCCAAGTGCGACTGTCAGGCTAAATAAGGTCAGCAACCCGGGTATGAGTGCGGTAGAGGGGGCAGGGCCGGCCGGTCGGCCAAATCTAATCCCAGGTATCCAGGGTTCCTGCCAGTAATTCACACTTTCTCCATTGCCAATATGCCAGCACAGCTCAGGCTAAATTTTGTTGCACACTTTAAGTATACCTTTCCATATCCAGGAGTCAGATGGCCGGGCTGAGGCTAGCATAGGAGATAATTTGGGGGTGTATCTGCTGGTCATGTTATGAGCCCAGAGTTTATCAGGTTTTTTAATGATGCGCCAAAAATGTTTGGCCATCAGGGCATGGTTATGATGGTTTGCTGCCCGAATGCCCAAGCCTCCAAGTTTGTGGGGTCTGCAAATCCTTTTCCAATTTATGAGATGGGCTTTAGATTTTCCTTTTTTATTAGTACCTCAGAAGAATCTGGCGTTGATGGAGTCAAGCTTCTTGCAGATATTTTTGGGGAAGGGGAAGATGGGCATCTGAAAAGATGGAATCGCTGAGTTAACAGCTTTAATGAGGGTAAGCCTTCCAGGTTGAGAAGGGTTTTTAGCTTTCCAACCCTTGATCTTGCTAGAGACCCTAGCAATGATGTCTTGGAAGTTAAGACTCTTAGATCTATCAAAGGTAAGAGGCGCACCTAGGTATCTTTCTCCCGTGGTATCCTTCTTAATGTGGAGGAGATTTTGGATGAGTTTGTGGTGCCGGTGGTGGCAGTTCTTGCTGAACATAATGCAAGAGTTATCAAAATTTATCTATTGCCCGAAAACTTGTTTAAACGTATTAAGAGCGTCCTTGAGGGCTCCAGCTTTGGTGAGGTTAGCCTTGTAGAAGATGAAACTATCATCTGCAAAGAGGAGGTGGGAGATGGGAGTGCTGCCTCGGGACGTTTTAATGCCATGGATCTCCCCCTTGATCTCTTTATCCAGGATGATGCAGGAGAGGGCTTCTGAGCAAATAAGGAATAGGGACAGCGAGAGAGGATTGCCTTGGCGGAGACCCCGCTCAGGCTTAAGAAGACCAAAGGGAATACCATTTAAATTAAAAGAGAGGTTCGTGGTAGAGATACATTGCTTAATCTAGTCACACCATCTATCGCAGAAACCCATGGCTTTCATACTGTCATTTAGGAATCTTCATTCAACTCTGTCAAAAGTTTTGCTAAAATCAAGCTTAACAGCCATATAGCTCGAGGCACTTTTTTTCCTTTTGAGAGTTGCGAGAATCTCCTGGGCCATGATGATGTTGTCGAAAATCTGTCGACCAGGGATGAAAGCATTTTGCGCAGGAGAGATGATCTTGTTGAGGAGTGGCCGGAGTCTGGATACAAGGATTTTGGTGATCAGCTTCATCTTGACGTTACATAGGCTGATGGGCCTATAATTCTCTGGTTTATCCGGGTTGGTTCTCTTCGGAATGAGTGTGATATTGGTATGGTTGAATTCCTGGAGAAGGTTACCTGTTTGGAAGAAAACGAGAGTTTCTTTTAGCAAATCGTGTTTTACAGTATCCCAGGATTTTTGATAGAAAATAGGGGTAAACCCATCCGGCCCAGGAGTTTTATGAGGGTTCATAGAAAAATGGCTTCTCTAAGCTCCTCCATGGTAGGATCCTTTATGAGTTGGGCATTCTCTTCATCCGTGATCGTCTTTTCCATAATCCCCAGGTCGTTGATAGAGAGGGGAGGCTGAGTGGTGGTAAACAGCTCATTGTATAAATCAATGAAAGTTTTACCGATGTCCTTTCCTTCCTACTGCCAATCCCCGTCCTTGTTGCGGATATGCTTAATCGTGTTCTGGCGGCATCGGCAGATGGTGGAAAGGTGAACGAATTTTGTATTACGATCACCCACTCTAAGCCAGAGCTCACGCGATTTGTCTCGCCAAATAGTTTCTTCTTGCTCAAGTTTTCTGTTGAGTTGTCTTTGGAGCTCTTGCTCTCGAATGATGTCATCCGGGTTTGGCATTGCCTGTTGGATGTCACTAATCTGGTCTCAGAGGAGAGTGATTCTGAGGGGAGTACAATTGAACTCTTCTTTATTCCAGTCGATAAGGTTCTTTTTGGTTTGCCGAAGCTTCTTGTAGAACCGAAGTTATCGCGAGCCCGTCTGAAATTTGGACCAGGCTGAATGAATGGTGCCTTGACATTTGTCATGCTTCAGCCAGACCGATTGGAAGTGGAATTTCTTAGGGAAAGAGGGGAGCGCAACTTCAGTGTCGAGAATGATAGGCCAGTGATCAGAGCCGATAATAGGAAGGTTTTGAATGGTGGCATCCGGGAAGGTGGTGCGCCATGGGACGGAGACCAAGGCTCTATCAAGCCATTGCTTAACCAGATTGGGTCTTTGTCTCTTGTTGCACCAGGTAAAAGGGACCCCAAAAAAACCCAGGTCAATCATAGAGGTGTCGAACATAAACTCTTTGAGGGGGTTTCTAGCTGAGCTATTGAAAGCTATCCTACCAAACTTTTCTTCCGCGCAGGTAATTCAGTTTAGATCTCCTAAAATGATCCAAGGAATGGTGATGGAATGGGGCAGCTGGCTAATGGAGTTCCAATAGGCGCTTCTGTATTGAGCATCAGGGGGCCTGTAAGTGAAGGAGAAAAGCCAGGGGGCTGGAGCTGCGTCCCGGGGTTAGAGAGGGGTTAGAAATTGAATAAGTGCATCGATACCATTAGGAGAAGAAGCGAGGATAGTAAGGTCAATATTATGACTCCAGGCTAGCCAGAGGCCCTCAGCGTGTTGCTGGGTAGCTTCTACCGCGTGAGAGTGCCTCATACCAAGCTGATTTAATTTGGATAGGACGATAGGGTTAGAGGCTTTAGTCTCAGAGAGGAAAATAATATCAGGATGATGTTTTTGGTTGTGTACAAGGAGCTCTCTTAGGGTGGACCTTTTGCGGCCCACCTACAGTTCCATGATAGCACAATCATTTACCACCGAGGGCTGGTGTCGGACCCGCTTCCGAAGTTTGAATCAAAGGGTTTATCTTTTTAGTCCTTGTGAATCTTCTACCAATCTTATCGATGCTCTCAAACCAGGTTTTAGCCTTCCTCCTAGTATAGGTTTGCAGCAAAGGAGGTTTAGTATGATAAAGCAACCCCCTAGCAAAACAAGCAAATTTCCAGCGACAATTTTTTATTCCTAAGGTAAAATTACTTTTACCAACGAGCGAGGCCGAGCAGTTATTCCAGACTTTCCTGATCCAGGCACATATGCCTTTAGTGGATGGAGGATGTTTGGGTAACCGAGTCAAAGTAAGCTTTTTTCCGAGGGAACGCCCTTGTTTAAACATCGGCGAGTTGCCGGCTTGCCCCGGAGGGCAACAATTGCGTTGGAAATTTAAGGTGTCCTTAAGACAGCAGAATTTTTGCTTCCTATTCAGACTGTCCTGCTTAGAATTTCCTTTAGGTTTATGTTTAAAAGTCCGGTTCAAAAATAAACTCCAAGAACTAACATGTTTAAGGTGCAAAGCATGCATATGTACAGTATAACTGAAAAGTAGGTGTGTGACTCATGGGGAGGTGTTTGGGGCTCTTACCTTGGCGGGGCAGGACGCTTCCCCGCAGTCGTCTCCTATGCTGAACGTATCTCTATGTCGCTTGATCTTTCCTTTGGTAAGTTTTTGCGATGTGTTGTTCAATGTGTACTGCCCGTTTCGTCATCAAATAGTTCAAAGCATTGTGGAGTGTGCAACCCGTCACTATCCTCAGTCGAGTACCCCACTTCCAACGGCTCTGCTGAATCCTCGGATGATGAAAAGATGGTTAAGGTCAATTTCTGTCGGCTGCCTGATGGTGCTGTTAGGTAAGGTAGTGGGTGTTTTAAAGTTTCTGGGCCTATTTTGTTCAGGCCTGGTCTGGATGGTTTGGGCTTAAAGATCAGGCCCTTAGAGCTGGTGAGAGGGCTGAGGGTTAAATCTATGAAAACTGAGTTGTAGGCTGTTTGCTTGGGTTGCCTCAGCTGTTGGGTCTTGTCAGAGAAGTCAAGGATTTTTGGGGAGAAAATGTTGGCCTGGGTTAGGTTAGGCCCGTAAGCCATGGGTTCCTGTCTGTTGAAGTATGGGTCTGATTCCTTGAGGTGTTGCACGAGGCTGCTAAACCCAAAGCTGTTGCCAAGCTTGGTGGGTCCCGCGACATGGGTCTTGTGTCTCTCCGATAATTCTGCTCGTTGGCCAACATTTAAGTTTTGATAGGGGCCCACTGTTTTTGATGGTCCCGCCTCAGCCTCAGCATTAAATTTTTGGAAACTATCCATCCAGTCCAAGTAGCCGTTAGGTAGTACGGAGCCCTTCTCTTTTGATTTTTCTTGATTTGAAATAGTCTCATTAATGCTCTGCATGCAGATGTCTATTTTGTTCCTCGCGGAAAGTAGCTGTCTCTCATCCGGGTTTTGTGTAGTGCGTGGAACGCCATGCTGAGGGATAAGTTGTAGGGTGAAACCACTATTTTGCCAGGTTGTAAATTGAATCGCCGTGATCCCGCATGGGTTCGCTGTCGTCTAAGACCAGTGGCTCAGCTGCGCTATGGCATTCTGCGGAAACCTTCCTGTACTACCTTGGTTCGAGCTATTTTGGTGGGTATTTTTTTTTTGGCTTGAATTATGGCCGTGAGCTCCGCCATTCTAGGTTTATCGCGGGTAAAATTGGGGTTGTTTGTTTGTGAGAATTTGTGGGTATTGACTTGTATGTGTTTTCCATACGAAAACACGAGTGTATCCGTGTTTTGCATGCGATTCCTCTCTTGCGTAACCTCCAAGTATTTCGAGCAAACCGCTAGAGAATGTGAAATGATGCCGCAGAGAGGGAAAAAGCCCTCCAGCCTCTCGTATTTGAACGTGATTGTAACTTCTCCATATCTGCCCAGCCTTTGGATTGGGAGGGAAAGTACGAGGGGTTTATCAGTGAATAGGTTAACCTGCAGGCGCACGAAGCTGGTTTTTACCCTATCATTTACTCCGGGTTTATTTCCGATAATCTAAAAAATGTAGTGATCAAATAGACAACATGGGAGCCCATAGACTTGAACCCAACAAAAGAATCGGGGAAAAGTGATTTCGGTTTGGTGGAGGAGCGGATCAAATGGTTGTTGTAGGATAGAGTATCCAAAAATACTAACCAGCGGGATCGCTAGTATATCCTTGTAGTCCTCAGGGTTATGAAAATTTGCCGTGAAAACTTTAGAACCTTGATCGTTTGATAGTGGCGGAATAGTGGGTATAAGTTTTTCCCACTCTTTCTTGATTCCTTCGCTAATCACGCTTTCTTTGAGTTGTGGTGAGATTGACCGAAATGCCACGGCATACTTTCATTTTTGTTGAAGTTTCTCCCACTTTTCATCGTCAAGGCTGATACGAGGGACAGGGTCATGTGTTGTGAAGCATTGGAATAATTCTGAGATATCACGTTCTTCTTTAAAGCAAAGGTTATTCTGCATGGCTGAGCACACAGATGATCAAGGACGTGAAAGGAGAGTTTAGGTTAGACTTGGAAAACTTGACCCCACCAAGAAAAGTGGGATGAAAGGATTGTCAAAAAGTTGGTATGTTGCAGAGCTTTTAGAGCCTTAATAACCATGAATGTGAAGTACAAAGGTGGATAAAAGAATAAAGAAGAAAAAGGGTTAGAGTAGAGAGAAAAAGTGGAGGCGTGAAGAAGTCAGATTTAGGTACGAAGAGAAGGGAAGGTGGCGCGGGAGAGCAGAAGAAGGAAGAAGGAGATATAGAGGAGGATGAGCCGAGGGTAGAGAGGGTAAAGGCTGAAGGAAGAGAGGAGAGTAAGGTTGGATGGTAAGGAGGAAAGGAGGAGAGAGAAATAAGAGAGAGGTCAGAGCAATAAACAGGAAAGGAGCGGAGCAAAATAGCAGATGGGTACATAGTTGTTATCATTTGACTTGTGCACCAAAGTTTCTATGATGATATCATTTATTATCACTTGCCTAATAATATACAGTGGCAGTTTCCTACCAAATATAAAATTTCTGATTTTCAGAATTCTTTTCCGATTTTATTAAGATATCTGAAATTTCAGAAATTTTCTCAAAATTTTCCGAATTGCAAATTTTTTGAATGTTTTCCAAAATTTACAGAATTAGGAATTTTTGATAAATTCAATTTTTTCGGATTCAAATCCATTTTCGTTTTTCTGAAGAAAAAAAATTGAACAGAATTTTGCGCTTCTGAAAAAATCAGAAAAAATTCTGACCGCCTCCATTTTCGATCCGATCCGAAAACAAGCCTAAAGCTATCCTTTAGTGTTCGTGTAGGGACTTGTCCCTCGAGCTACCATGACAAAGAACTACCATAATGTCAGGCTCAGACAAAACTTGAAGGATATGCACCCTGATGATGTTGACACTTGTCCCACGAACTAGTAGATGATGTAGCTCGAACCTTTAAAGAATAAGTCAAATACACATGTTACAATTTCTACTGTAATTAGTTGGAGCTTTAAAGATACTTCATGGATACATCAAAACCCTAATTCCTCAAAACCTCAAATCAAAACTGAGAGGTGAGAGAAAAGGGGATTTTATTAATAGTTGAGGGATCCGTTGACTCCCCAAACTTGACTCTCTAAAATACTCCCTACCACAACCATTGGATCGATTAAATATATGGTTGTCAAAAGTGATGACGTGTCAACTTTAGTTAGGAGAAAAACCAGCTTGGCTCGGCTCCATTAACTATTCTCTCTCCTTCTCTATTTTCCCCTTCACATCCTTCGTGCTCAACAACTTTAAATCTTTTCTTTTCTTTTCTTTGAACGAGTTCATACTTATTATTGATAATTGAAGAGAACGAAAATCTAATTAAGGATGAGCATAGTCGTTAATAATCATATTTTCTTAACAATATCATTTTCAGTGTTCCTTGCAACTGCAACTCTCAAATCAAGAACGTATAAGATTTGCGTAAATCCGGCTTGGTTTTATTATACTTTGATGTTGTCAATTGCTTTACAATGATTTTATTCTTACATTATTCCATTCAAAGCTTCGAGATTTTCCATGAGTTTGGTATTATCGATATATCTTAATGTTACTGTAATGGCCTAATTCTGGGATTCGGGTTTAGCCTTTACACTAAATATGTCTAGAACGCTCAAGAATAATAAATAATCATCAACAAGATAATTTAGCGTGGAAAATCTCTGAATAGGTTAAAAACCATGACCTCTCTTGAGGATTTTGAGAAAGAGAAGATGATCTTATTAAAGTCGATAACTTATTACAATGAATACTCTGAGTATATGGAGTTTTGGAGTAGGGATTCTTCTCTATAAAATTGTTTGTCCCTAATATGTAGTTCTCTGGTTCTATTTATAGGTCTTATAATATGACTGTTTAGTGACCATTAATATTGTTAATGGTGGACGTTACAAAGTGTATGTAAGATATTCTTTGACCAGATAGTGTAACATTCTGACCTCTGTTGGTGTACAATGGCTCTATTGATGACTGTACACTTGCATAAATTGAACTGTTGATGTGGAGGTCGAAAGCGATGACTCGAACTAAGGAATATTGAATATAATTTTAGTAGTATTTCTTGTATGCTGATGAGATCAAGAATGGGGCTTTGAGTTCGAGATACGAAATAAGCTATTACAAGATAGCTCTCAAGCAATAACACGAGTAGCATCAGGGATGAGTGGCTTTGGTTAGAAACTCGTATTGCATGTGTTTCCTGATGCTGTTGTCTTATTTCTGATTGTACCACGTGCTCTGTTGTTGTGGTCGAAAACTCGTATGTAGTTTGATGATGAAACATAAGTTTGAGATGTGTAATAAGCCACTACAACCACCCCCTCTCATCCAATAGTACGAGAAATATGGTGGGCGAGTGGTGTTGGTTGAGAAGTGTCATTAATGCTGCAGTTAATATCTAGGAATCATCTCCAATGTAAATTCATGAATATCGGTTGGTGTATTTTGGGTTTTCTAGTGGTTCTAGTCAAAGTTATTTCATGGGGAATCTTGTTGATGTTGGGAATTTTGGGAGTCGCCTTTAATGTTGACCGTAGTATAAAGAGGGTTATGATTTGTGCATGATGAACTAAGTCATCTTAAATCCTTATGTTGGAGAGCATGGTGACGACAAGGACTCAGTCTTGGGAGTCTAGGATTTGTAGGAAGATGGAAGAATTGTGTATTAGGTATTTTGGATACCAATCGTTACATCTATCAAAGCCAATTCTTGTATCTCCCACCTACCATCATATGTCATATAAAGAAATGATAGAGGCGATGGATGATTATTATCAGATGGTACATTTCCACTATCTACTGATATCTGAGGCAGAATGCCAAAATGGCCTTCGGTTGCTAGCGGAAGAGATTGTGACAACTGAAGATGAAGCGGCAGGCATTTGCCCAAGAGAGTCTCGTCGGTACCCTTCTAATAAGCATGTATTGTTGAAGAAATGAGGCATTTCTTCTATCTCAAGCATGCGAGGAGGTGGGGGCTATGATGGAAGAGGTGGGATGATGCAGATGATCATTTTCTTCCATGGACCATAGATTTTGGCCATGAAGAAGATCTTTTATCTATGATTTCTAGTTCTGACTATTTCTCAGAACTTGCAGCATGGGATCAGGGTTTGGAAGTTGCTTCAGTTTATCATCATCTTCTCTGCTGATTCCTAAAAAGCAATTCGAACTATAACTTTGTGATGTAATCTATTGTAATTATTAGGGACATTTTGTTATCTGTAAAGTATCCTGTAAAGAAAATATTGAATTAATTAAATAATTTCGTTATGGGGTCATGATTTTTTGTCACAAACTTGTCTGTGTAGTTTGCTGTTTGTAAAATAAGAGTTAGATATCATGGGGTATGATAGCAAAAATCGAGTCAAAAGGAGTTTCGTGTGTATTAGAGTAAATAGTAGTTATAACTGGGGCTGAAGAGAGAGGAGTTCGAGGAAGTAGTTAGATATTGTTGTCTGCGATCTGTATACTCGAACTGGATGACAGAGTTTTTTGAACTGTGAGAAAGGGTGGGCATTGATCTGTAGGTGCTACTACTGGATTTGCGTTATCTTGTATGCTGCCATTTTTATATTTGCTCGTACAAAATCGGATAAGATATTTCATACTATGGAAAGAATGACCTGTCACAATATTCTATATTTGATGTTAATATTTTGTTGTTCTGTAAATTTTCTTTGAACAATATATCCTTCGGGTAAATCAGTGGGGTGATATTTGCAAAGATTTTCCTGGCGGCTATAAAATCATGAATCTTGGCTGTTTTGAATTGTATCTTCTGCAGGGTTCACTTTCCTCTGGAGGTGGTGTTACTAACCATGGTGAGAACTCATGCTCAGCATGCTTAACGTGCTCAATATGCAGTAGATGGTTGATTTCATCTCAAGGTTGTTGAACTTTGTGAGAGATACTTTCGTCGATTGTCGTATGATGCAATGCTACCGGAATGGCCATTGACTCTTACCGGGATGAATGAAGGGAAGCGTGTAGAGTATAACCAATTTTTCTAGTGCGACGTGTTTTGGAGGTCATTATTGAGTGTCACGGTGCGGGAACTGACTGTTCGACAGCTCGCATGTGACAAGATCATTGTAGAGGATGAAAGGGCAGCAAATGGATAAATAATTTTGTGTGGGGATCCTAACCATCGAGGTTACTTTAGATGTAACTGGGGAGCTCGGTAAGCTTGAAGCCTAAGAGCTCGTAATAAGTAATCTGTTGTTGGAGTATTATGTGGTTGGGATTGAATAAATGTAATATAATTGATCTTGAGAGAATAAAGTATGTGATGTCTCGATCTGATTGAATAATAAAAACAAAATATTCTATTTTACTCTTTGTATACGGATATTGTGGGAGACAGCTATAAGATTTTAACAACTTTATTGATATCTTCAAATTTTGAATATTGATCTGTTTTAGGAAATTTGTACGATCTTGGTAGGGTATAAAAGTAAGGTGATTGGTCATTCGTACTATATTTGAGGAAGAAGTGTAGAATTATGTAATGGCAGACAATAAGGATAGACGTAATGATTGTAGGCGTTATCACAGAAGTCATGATGATGCCTTTAACCGAAAAGACGTGCCTGTAGAGATAGTAGGGGTGACTGGCACGTGTCTGAAGGAGCCGAAGTTTTACAAACTGAGGAAGAGTATAAAAGTGTGTCTCTCTCTCCCTTAAAAATTATCTATAGTTTTAGAGAGTGAGAGAGAAAAGTTGTGTCAATCTTATTTCCAAGGAGATGAAACGTTTGAGCACTGAGTATGATTTGAGAAGGAAATCTTCATCAGGTGATAGAAAACTATCTGAGAAGCAATGGGAGTGTTCATTCTTGAAAAGACGTCCGGGTAAAGCAGAAGATCGTTGTTCTTCAAGTACAGGTTGGTAATATAAAGCTCTGTCCGGTTGATTTATTTAGTAATCTGGATAATATTTGTAGAAATCTGTTTAATATGTGTAGTAACATGTTTGATATGTGTATCTGATAATGTAGGGGTTTTGGGATGTTTGAATAAAAATAGAGGATATGAGTTTAGGTATATGAATAAACTATTAGAGGGAGAAAATATACGTTTGGAGAAGAAGGGGGAAATTTGAAATGATTAATTTTGGCCTTTTGTTTTGAGAATTTGTAAAATAGACGTGTTGACTGGGTAGAAGGTGGGTTTGTTTTATCTATATGTAATATAGAAAAAATGACAAAAAAAATGTATATTATAGGTTTAATATGTGGTCTAAGCCTAGTATTCCCTCCAGTAAATTTGTTGTATTGTCCAGTTCCGAGGAAACATCATCGTTAGGGAGGGGGGACGAGTATAGTATGATGGAAGAAACTGTAAATAGTGTAGAGATAAGCATAGGGGGTGGGGAACCCAGTAAGGTTGAGGAGGTGATAGAAAGCGAGGATAGATCAGAGAAGGAGAAAGTCCTTGTGATATACCCAAAGGGGGTAGATGTAGGGAAATAATACTTAAAATTTAAAAAGAAATTACAGGGAGAATGGGGAGGTTATGTGGAGGAGCAAGGTTTATGGTTCAGGGACTATATTCCTGGTAAAGGGGAGGACGCTGCATACTACCAAGTCCCATGCTTGGCGAAGTGGAAGAAGGATAGAGGGATTGGTGAAGGGGTTAATCTCTTATACTATAATGGTCTCGGGCTATTAGGCCCAAGGGATGAGTTTTTGTATTTTTTGAATCAGGTCGTATATGGCTTTAGAATTCTTCGGACTTTCTTTCAGAAAAGGGGTTATGAATGTGTTACAGTATTGCCCTGCCCAGTTAAATGGGAATGTTTATGAAATGATGAGGGTATGTAAGGTACTGAATGAAAAATAGAGGAAGGAATGGACTGCGAAGCAGTTCGAAGCTGAAGATGTGATGAAGTTTTATAAATAGAAATATGTCGAAGGTCGAAGTAGTGGTTACCTGCATAGTGATTCAGCTAGGCTAAAAAAATTTGATTTTAAATCTGCGGGTAGACCTTGGAACGACCACCTTGTATGGGTAGAGGGTTACTGTAAGCAGGTTCCAGATGAGCCGGTGCTCGAACTGAACCATAGATATTATAATCCGAGTAAGTTTTATTGACCAATCTTCAAATAAACAATAACTTGTCTTTGATCTGTTACGTAATGTTGTGTTCTTTATTTTGGCAGAGCCCAAGCCATTATCTACGCGCAGACAAGACCAACCTGTTCGGCTGTGTTGCTCAAGATCCGGGCAAGCTAAAATAGGTACTCAGTGAGTTGGGTATCCGTAGAGATAAAAGGGTAGATTCTGCAGTTCCCAAAGTTTAACGAGCTCAGGAGAAACAAGTTATGGCTGAAGGAAAAGTTGTCGTGACTGTTACTGATGTTCTTAGTGTTTAACCTCCTGCAACTCAGAGCACCCAACGGAATACTCGGCGGCCTGTGTGGCCAGCTCGGCAAAGTACTTCTATTACCGGGGTGGCGGTCACGACATAAGAGATCGTAAAGTCTATTTCTGGCAATGTGGCTGAGAAACTTGAAGTAAGTATCATTGCTTCTGCTGAGGTCGAGAAGGCCTCGCTGAAAAGAAAATGACATGAGGAAGAGGGTAGTTCTCGAACTAATCCTCATGCTGCAGCTAAGATGGTAGAGCTGGAGCTGAAATAGTGCTTGATGACAGAGGCAGATTCAAAGTAGCTCGATGCAGAGTATTACGAACATACTTTTGCAGTACTTTTTTTGAAATCCTTAATTATTTTTGTATCAGGACAGAAAACTAATATGTTGACTTTGACTCTGTATGTATGTACTGGCAGCTCTCAATACTGCTGAAAGGGGCAAAAAAGTGGCTGAAAAAGAGGAGCCAGGAGTTTGGGGCTCTTACAGCGAAGTTCAAAGTTCAATCTGCTTGTATAAAGGAGTTTAAAGATCAATCCGCTCGTGTAAAGGAGCTCAATGCTGAGCTCAAGCTGGAGAAGGAGAACGGAGCTGGAGAGGCTAAAGTGGTTGTAACGCTCGCAGAAAAGTATTCAGATCTGGTGGAGCATGATGATGTGATGTCAAAATCGGTGGAGTCCCATAAAGTAGAATGAAATCACTTCATCAATCCTATTATGATTTTGGATTAAGTTCAGCTGATGTGAAGCTAGGCTGGGTCGGAAGGTACAAGGAAATTGAGTTCCCTTCAGAGGTTCCAGAGGCAGTAATGGCGGACGCTGATGTTTGTCCTTAGAAGGTGTTAAAGTTTCCACCAGAATGTGCCGAACCAGTCCGAGTAGCTGAAAAAACATTGGATCCTCCTTCTGAA
Source organism: Kingdonia uniflora (assembly GCA_014058105.1). NCBI lineage: Eukaryota > Viridiplantae > Streptophyta > Magnoliopsida > Ranunculales > Circaeasteraceae > Kingdonia > Kingdonia uniflora. The sequence continues at coordinate 67,887 of JACGCM010000420.1, read as the reverse complement.
CTTGTTGGTCCGAGTCAGCTTGGTTGAGCAAACATTGGATCCTCCATCTGAGGTAGAAACAAGCAAGAATCTTTTAACCTTCTGTGGTATTCTATTTTTGATTTGATGTAGTTCGTGTGATATCAAAGTGATAGTACTCTGTATTTGTTGAAGTCGGTGTGATGATTTGAAACATGTTTGATTTGGATGTTTGTATTATAATAAAATATTTATACTCTGTATAGAAGATAGAGCGATTGAGAAAAATGAACTCCGAATTGAAGATATCGCTGAGTAGAGCGAGGAATTTTGTGGCTCGTATTAAACATGTACTTAATAAAACTGAATATGAGATAAGGAAATTTAAGCTGAATTCAGAGAAAACTTTTAAAGAGCTATATGATCTTTAATGTAGATATGCTAAGATAAAAGTAAAAAAGGGATGAGATGTTAAGGAAGGAAGAGGAAAGGGGGTTATTAGTTCGAAAACCAAAAGAGTTAACCTGTTTTAACGACCTGAGTGATAAGGCTAGGTGTCAAAGTATGTTAATAGCTCTGACATTATATTTTGAGGTCGAAGTAGATAGTGAACGAAGGTTTAAAGAAGCCTATGTAGAGCTATTGAAGGAGAGAGGCATAGTTCCGAACTTAACTTGAGTTATGTTTTTAGCTCAAGAAGCACGTAATCGTCATAGTTTAGAGGCGAGAAGGTGTTATACACGAGTTGGTGTGTCTGTTGTATAGGGTGTTGTAAAACTTTTATCTGATGCATTTGGCTTTATGTAGGATAGAAGGGCTATGAGAATGTATTTATTAGGATAAGAAAAGAGAAAATAGAGGTTCAAAAGCGATTAGAGGGTGAATTAAAGGGGTTACAGGATGAGTTATTGCAACATGTGGAACAAAAAATGTCTTTAATAACACGGTTGTTGAAAGAAGTGGTTGTTCAAATGAAGGTAGAAGCGGATTTGAGGGATTTAGGTGTATTACAGAAAGACACGCGTCAGCGGCTGTACAAAGTGCTAATGACATTGAAGGATCATCAATATTCGTCATGAGAAAAAGTCGCTGCACAAACAGAACATGAGCGCCATATAGACAATGTTATTGATTTTTATGGGGAAGAACTGTCTAGGGTAAAGAAAGAATTTAAGAAGTTTGTGACGAGATGTGGGAAGGATTTTGATGTAGAGAATGCCAAGGCTGAGAATATGTAGTTTACTAAAGGTGAAGGAGAAATTGTTGGTGATAAACCCCATCTGAGGGAACTGTCATCAGAAGAGGGTGAGGATGAGGTCAAAAGCCTGATATCCCAATCGTGGCGTAAACAACGTCCGCAGAAGGTGGTGACCTTTACCACTCTGATAGATGTGCAATTAACGAATAGAAAAAGTACGAAAGATAAAGGGCAGTCTTCTCATTCCTTGAAGAATCAAAAATAGGGTATTCTCAGTATTTTTTACCGGCCCTGCATATGTATTAGATCTTTGTATACTGTTAGTGATGATAAATGAAATTTGTTCTCTGTGATGATGAATGAAACAGTGTATCGATATTAATCAAATACAATGTTCTTGATTTAAACTTGTTAATTCTGAGATATAATTTATTGGTATAATTGAATTGTTATGAATGTAAACTGTGATGACAGGTAGAATTGGTAGCTATTCAAAGTCAGTGTGGCGCATTACGCGCCTAAAGCGAACAACTGAACACTAAGCTAAGTTCGAATTAGGTCGCACTAAAAGGTCTACTGAGTTAGTAGGAAGAACAAAGGTGGAGATGGTGAAAGAGCGAGACGTTAGAGCTCGATTGTCTAAGGATCTACAAAAGAATTAGGCAAATCTAGCCAATGGACTGAGAAAGATAGAGGAGTTAAGAGAAATTATAATAAAGAAAGAGGTTAGATTTACAGGTAGCTCGAGGCAAGCGAGCCAGCAGGGAGCAGAGTTGACATCTGCTCGAGTTCGTATTACAGGACTATTGGTAGAATTAGAGGAGGAAGGTAAGAATGTGAAAGACTTACAATTCTAAGTAAATGTGCTTGAAGCGGAGGTAGCTGATATGCGAGCGTGCGCTTCTAAGTATGGAGTGTTATGGCTAGTTGATGACATTCTTGGAGCACCTGGATGATAATGCAAAATTACGTGATACAAATACGAAGTTAGATCCTAACCTATTACAGGCAAAGATACGTCTTGATGAAAGAAGGGTAAAATGGGATAATCATGAAGTGGAACTTGATGGGTCAATGTCTCTGATTTATCATATGGATGAGTTCATGGCAGTGTTAGAGTCTCGTAGTCCTACTGTGCTAGATGAGAAATGATGAGCAGGAAAGCATTGCGGTCATTTAAAAACTCGGCTGAAGGAAGCTCAAACTAAACTTAGCGAGCTTATTCTCTCTGAACAGGTAAAGACTGAAGCAGGTGACGTATATGAGATAGATATGACAACAGTAATTTCATTCTTTACATTAGAGTTCGAGAGATTGGAAAAAGAAAGCAAACTGGCGTATGATGTTGTAGTTAGAAAAAGTATGCAGTGTGTCATGGAGGCGATACGTTTTGAGTATCTAGGTCCCATGGTAGCCAAAATTGGAGTTCTGAGGCATAGTATGGTTAGAGATGGAAAGAAAATCGTTATGGGGAAAATGCCATAGTTTATGCATTAATGGTTGTACACGGATTATGCAACTAACGTTGCGGGACCTTCTAATATAGGTGATGGATCGAGTGATAGCTCTAGTGAGGAGTAACGATTGTGAGGGTGCGTTATGTATATTTATGCATATAATGTATGAAAATAGGAATGTCTAGAATAATAATTTATACTAACCTTTTGTTAAATCAGCGATACCGTATTAATCGAACATCTATTGTATAGGATGGTCCCCAGAGGTTACCGAACGTAGAGGAGCATAGATGGCAGGTCGGTTCGGTTGAAGCCATAAATGATTCGTAACGTAAGAGGTGATTGGTTTGGCCAGAGCAACGAACGATCTTTGATATAAATAAATGATCAGTTTGGCCAAAGCAACAAATGATCTGTAATATAATAGATGATCAGTTTGGCCAAAGAAACAAATGATCGGTAATGTACTAGATAATTAGTTTGGCCAAAGCAACAAACGATCTGTAATGTAATAGATGATCAGTTTGGCCAAAACAACAAACAATCTGTAATGTGATAGATGATCGGTTTGGCCGAAGCAACAAACGATCTGTAATATAATAGATGATCAGTTTGGCCAAAGTAACAAACGATCTGTAATGTAATAGATGATCAGTTTGGCCAAAGCAACAAACGATTTGTAATGTGATAGATGATCGGTTTTGCCGAAGCAATAAATGATCTGTAATATAATAGATGATCAGTTTGGCCAAAGCAACAAATGATCTGTAATGTAATAGATGATCAGTTTGGCCAAAGCACCAAACGATCTACAATGTAATAGATGATAGTTTTGGCCAAAGCAATAAACGATATGTAATGTAATAGATGATCAGTTTGGCCAAAGCAGCAAACGATCTATAACCTATATATAGAAGTACTTATTGGATATATTAGAAAAAGAACTATAGTGTAGGGCAATCGAGCACAAGTATTTCATTGGTGTAAGATTGACGTACGATGAATATGTTAGATAAAGTACTGTATTAAATAGTAGAAAGTACTCAGATGTATGGGGATTGAACATAAATTTTTCATTGATGTAAGATCGTCATACAAGATGATAGATTGATTTGTAGAAAAGTACACTGTGATAGATTTTTATCGGCGATACAATTTCAATCTCCTCGTGTTCCAAGGATTAAGGATTCAATCTCAATATTCAGTGGCGAGATCGTAAGAACCAAGGCCATTTTTTCTGACAATAACAAATGGCCTTCCCAATTTTTAGACAGTTTCCCAGCACTTACTTCCTTTCTGTGTTTGGGAATTTATCGTAGGATGAGATATTTGATTTCGAACTCTCTGTGATGAGCGCGCCTGTTGTAAGATTGGGCTAGAGCTTGGTGGTATCTTCTTAAATTCATGATTATTTTGTCTCAAGTCTCCTCGATTCAATTCATGTTACATGCCAACTGGTACTCATTCTCTTCATCCATCATGGTATGGTCGCGTATTGGGTGATGATATAGAGTGGGGATGATTTCTTTTTTACCATACGCTAGTAAGAATGAAGTGCATTCAGTTGATACCCGAGGTGTTGTGCGATATGCATACAAGACATGCTGCAGTTATTGGACCCAATTACCGTTCTTCTCTATCAAGCGCATTTTAATCCCATCCACTATAGTTCGATTAATGATTTTCGCCTGGCCATTTCCTTGAGGGTAATATGGATTTGAAGGGGAGTGGATGATATTGTGTTGATTGAGGAATTCAACGACTTTGAAGCCAACGAACTGAGGTCCATTGTCGATTCTGATGAGATAGGGGTAACCAAATCGGATGATGATAGTTTCCCAGATGAATTTGATGACTTCGTCTTCGCATGTGCGGCATAGAGGGACTCCTTCTACCCATTTTATGAAGTAATTTGTCGCTGCTAGGAGGTATTTCCTTTTGCCTGGTGTTGTGGGGAATTCTCCTACAAGGTCGAGGGCCCATCTTTTAAATGGCCAAACAACGTTCCTGAAATGGAGTTCCAAGGCTGGAGTACGAATTATGGGAACATGTCTTTGGCAGGCATCGCGAGTTCAATGGCTTGAGCTTTCATCTTGGGCTAAAAGACTCCTTGAGTAAGAGCTCGATTTGAGAGAGATCGTCCCGCTGTAATGGAGCCACAAGTCCCCTTATGGAGTTCGTGTAGGAACTTTTGAGCTTCTTTGTTAGACAAGCATTCGAGGTACGGTCCTGTGACCAAAATTTTGTAAAAGAGACCGTTGTCCACAATATATCGCTTAGCATTATCAAGTACGCGTCTCTTCTTCGTGGGATCTGTAGGGAGTTCACCATCAAATGTATTTTTAGTCCCAATATACTTGAGGTAAGGTCGTCTTCAATCGTCATCGCCCTCTTCAACGCCCCCAGTATTGACAGAATTCGAGCTTAAGATGCTAATGCTGGGGGTAGATAATACTTCGATCTTTAGATAATGCACTTCCGTACCAAGTATTCTTGCCAGGTACACGAGAGAGTCTGAATGTCGATTTTCACCGCACGGTAAGTATTCGATTATAATTCTTTTGAATCTACTTATTCTGTCGGCTACTGCTGCTGCACAGTCGACCATTTTTCTATTCTTCTAGAACTTTTATATGTAATGGTTCACAATGAGTAATAAGTTCGTGTAGACAGTTAACTCAGAGACTCCAATCTCTAGAGCCATATCTAGACCGTGAATTATTGCTTCATACTCGGCCGCATTTTTGGTTGCTTCAAAATTAAGCCTGGCTGCTTTCTCGATCCTATTATTAGAAGGTGTGATAAGTAAAATTCTGATACCTGATCCTGCAAGTCTGGAAGATCCATCGGTTAAAAGATGCCATCCCTTTTTAGTTATTCAGTCTGACTTTTCTTCGAAGTGTTCCTCATTATTGTTTGTGTTATCTTCTTCCCAGTCATGATCTTCTACTGAGAAATCTGCGAGGAAATTTGCTACTACTTGACCTTTTTCAGAGTGTCGTGGTTCAAAATAGATGTCGTGTTTGCCAAGAGCGACCGACCATGTTTGTACTCGTCTGAACTTTTTTCGTTTGAATAAGATCTCTCATTAAGGGTAATTTGTCACCACTCGAACTGAGTGTACTTGAAAATACTGTCTCAACTTTAGCAATATGTACACGAGAGCTAAGAGCAATTTCTCGATCTTGGCATACCAAGACTCTGCAGAAGTGAGAGTCCTACTGATTAAATAAACAGGTTTTTTTGTCTTCCCATCAAGTCGGATGAAGACGGAACTTAAAGATTCTTCAGTAACCACAAGATATATTGCTAGTTCTTCCCCTTCGTTAGGTGTACTCATCACTGGGGATGATCCCAAGTAAAGTTTGAGCTCCTGAAATGCTGCTTCATACTCTGCTATCCATTCGATCTCAGGATCCTTTTAAGACTTCAGTTTTATTGTCCATTTACGTAAAAGGTTGAACAACCATCGACATTGATATGAAGACTTCGAAATCAAATGATTTATTGCGACAATCTTGCCTACTAACTTCTGTACGTCTTTCTTTGTTTTCGGCGTAGGCATAGTCACTAAAGCGCGAATACGATATGGATCAACTTCTATACCACTCTTACTGATTAAATGTCCTAAGAATTTTTTTGACTGGACCCCAAACTTGGACTTTTTTGGGTTGAGCCTCATCTTGTAGGAATGAATAATTTCGAAAGTAGTGTGCAAGTCTATAATATGGTTCTCCTTTTTAAGGCTTTTACACAACATATCATCAATGTAGACTTCCATCATTTTTTTGAGGTGATCTTTAAACATTTGAGTCATCAGCCGTTGATAAGTGGCTCCAGCATTCTTGATACCGAAAGCATGACCTTATAACAGCATAAGCTATGTTCTGTAATGAAAGTTGTCTTCTTTTTGTCATCAGATAGCATAGGTATCTTATTGTATCCTGATGCGGCATCTATCATGGATAAGAGTTTGTGTCGATGCGGCATCCATCATGGATAAGGTATCTAATTGTATCCTGATGTAGTAAAATCGAGCAGATGGTTTATGATAGGAAGTAGAAAACTGTTCTTTAGAGTATATTTGTTGAGGTCTATGAAATCTACACACACTCAGATCTTGCCGTTCTTCTTTGGGACTGCCACAATGTTCGAGATCCATTCTGGGTAATTGGTCTTTCAAATAAAGCCAACTTCGATGAGTTTGCTGATCTCTTTATTTACTTCTTCTCGGAGTCTTGGTGCTAAGGTCCTCTGCTTCTGTTTTACAGCCTCGGCTTTATCCTTTAAATTGAGCTTGTGGTAAGCTAGATTGGGATCAATACCCGGTATTTTGTGAAATGTCCATGGGAATACATCACTGTTGTCTTTCAAGAACTAAATGAGGACATCTCGTTCTACTGTTGGCAAAAAATTACCAATGTATGTTCCTTGCTTTTCGCCACTGATTTTGACATACTCTATTATTTATGCGCTTGGCAGATGGTTTTCTGTAGAGTTTACTATATAGTTTTCTATAACTTTTCCTGCTATTTTCAGTAATTGCTATGCAAGCTGTGGCTCTGAGGATTCTGGAATGATGACGGCATAATTTTCACATGCTCGAGCGAGCTTCTGACTTCTTTAGATCTCATATACGACGTCATTCCACTCAAATCACAGTGCCAAATGATAGGTGGATGGAATAGCTCGCATATTATGTAACCAGCAATGCCCCATTATCCCCAAATAGCAGGATTTTGTATTGATAACATCGAGTGTCACAGGTCCTGCTATGATAAGAAGTATAATCTTCCCTACACATTCTTCTTTAAATCCATTAAATCTACAGATATTAATGTCACTGGGTTGTACTTTGTCAGCCACTCCCATCTGATCAATCGTGCTATGAAAAAGTAACTCAATAGTACTCCCAGTATCTATCATCATTGTGTGAAGTACCATATTTCGCATTTTTAGCATTATTACCAAAGCATCATGTTGAGGATAGCTGATATGACAAACATCACAGTCGTCGAAAGAAATTCCTATTCGTTGAGAGCTAGAAACAGGAAGTAAACGAGCTTCTTTGTCTTTCAGGGACAAGTCGTGACATTGGCTGACCCGTCGTCTCATAGTTTTGTTTGATTGGTTGACGATCTGAGTCTCGACGAAGTGGCATAGCGACATATGGTATAAGCGCTTCTCTTCTGTCGGCTCTTTGGTTTGTACGGCATTTGAAGTAAGTTTGTAGCTCCCATTCTTGTAGCTTTCGACGTCTACAATGTACTCATGCATTCGTCCATCAGCGAAGATATATTTTAACAACCACTATAAGGCAAAGCAGTATTCTATTTCATGATGTCTGACCTTGTGGTGAATGCAATATGGATTGTTCTCAATGAATTAGAGATATTGTGCATTGCGAAAAAACCGATCCATCTGAAGTATAGGATAAATGCTGGCTATGGTCACATTCATATTGGGAAGGCAGGGCTTGGGCAAGTTATTCCCCTTTCGAGGTCGTTCGCTATTAGATTTTGTCTATTTTCTGTTACCTCCCTGACTGGCAGTACGATTAAAGTCATGGCTGGCTGACTGATCTCGAGCTATTAATATTAACTTATGAGGTTTCTGTTTATCAGACACTATTCTTTCCAGGTCAATATAACCGTTGACCTTTTTGATCATGTCTTCCAGAGTTGTTGGTTTGTTGAGGACGAGGAATTCCTTCACCCTCCCATCAACAAGTAGCGCATTGGTAAAAGCCGAAATGGTAATCTTCTAGGCGAGCCGATCTACTTTTTGAGCTAACTCTAAGTATAGGGGCATATCCCACGATCTTACCTAAATCGATCTGCCTCCAATTCAAACTACCTCCATGTTAGACTCACGCATTCTCCACATGACTTCACCAGTCAACATTGCCACATACTCCACGAACTAACAAGAAACGTTGGTCATGCTCAAACCGATAAACCTAAACAAGTCAAAGCCATATGTCTATCTCGAACTCAGCAGTTACTCAGTCAACCGCTACTAACCACATTGTTTGGAGAACGTGCTCCAGCACGATGAAGAACAGCGAAAAATGCCTATATAAAGAAAAAGTTCCAAAATAGACAAGGACCAGAAGATTACAGGAGAAATCACCAGGAAGACTATATTTTCTAGATTCTCCAAAAATTCAAACTTCTTATTCGCAAGATCAAGCATTTCTAAGTTTAGAGATCACTTTTAATAAGATATCAGCCTTAAACAATAAACGTCACTATTACAAAAATTCTCAACCTGATGTCGTGGTTTTTTAACCTATTCATAGGTTTTCCACGCTAAACACTTGTGTCATTTCTTGTTTACAATTAGATTTTGTTACATGTACATTAGTGTAAGAGCTAATTCCAGGCCACTTCGAGTTTACTGAATTAGGCCATTATATTTGGCATCGTCTGCGGGAAAGAAAATCCTTTCCACGATATCCTAAGGCATTCAGTCACTCTACAACAAATTTCAATCATGGTCACTTCCAGACAGCCAACAACCAGAATCTAGCTCAACCTTTCAGTTGAGCAGGAACAACTTACAGAGCTACGAGCGAATCTCAATGCTGAAATAGAGAAACGGAACAAGCTCGAACGACAACTAACTCGTGACAGAGAGCTCTGTAAGAAGGAGCCCGATGTCGAATGACAAGCTCGTTTGACAACGCTCAAATGACACAAAGACCAAATAACAACAATGCAGACTGCCTTAAAGTTCTGCAAAATACTTAGCAGGCTTTACCTGCACGAGACCGCAATCAGGTGCCAGACGCCTCTTGGGTTTCTGCGCAAGAAAGATTGGAACCTCAAGGAGCAACTAGCAAAGCTATTTCCAGGATTATTCGGATTGAACCTCAACCCTCCATTCACTTGGGAGGTAAAGTTCAGTCTGAGATCAGCCGAGGTCACCGATGTTCCATGCGCCAAGAGGAAGAATAGAGACCTCCGCCTTGAATTTCGGTACAAAATCATTTAAGTGAAGGTACCGGTACTCATAATCTGCCACCTCCTCGTCAAGCCAGTCAACTGACCTGTCACTATGTCACACAAGAGCATATAGACCAGCGTATTAAGGAGTTAATCAAAGCAGAAGTTATGGGTGTTATCGACGACCTCCCCAAGTTACAAGGGAGTCTAATTGCCAAAGACCCATTTGATATGGATATTCTGAAATGTTTCCATACTCCAAAAATTCGCAAATACAAGGGTACTGATCCAAAAGAGCACATTCAACAATACCGTGATTCATTAGGGTTGTACTCCAATCTTAACAACATTCTCTGCCATCTGTTCACCATAAGTCTGAAGGAGGAACCGCTCCGATGGTTCCACTCTCCGCCTGAAGACTCCATATACATGTTCGACCAGTTGCAAAAACAATTTCTCAAAACGTATGCTCACAACAGAGACAAAGAAGAAAATTTATATTCTCATATCAGTCTTAAACAGTCACACGGAGAGAAGCTCAAGGCATTTGCAAAGAAGTTCTTAGAGCTAACGCGTAAAGTGGATAGTCTCAATCAGATAATAGTTGTTACTACTTTCACCAACGTACTCTAACTCGACTTTAAAGCCAAAGAGCACCTCTTCCTCAACAAACTTGCAACCTTGGAGGATATGATCACCAATGTAAATAGTTACGTCAACCTAGAAAGGATGATGTCTGAGAGACATAAATCTACTAAATCCATCCTTTCAATAAAGGATCTATCTATAGATCAAAACATTGAACCAAAAGAGGACCAGGGTGACCAAAAACGCGCTAATGGAAACACCGGGAACCCTCAAAAAGGCAGATCACAAGTCAAACCGGTCCTCCCAAAGATGAATGCTAGAATCTCCATAATTTTTCCAATCCTGACAAAGGATAATCACTACCGTCTCTCACAACCATTAAAACCCATCGAGAGCCGACCGTACTGCATGCATCATAAGGTAAACCATCATTCTGCTAACAATTACTATGCTTTACAAAAGTTGCCCTAGTACATTTTCAAGGAGGGACAGATATTGGAATATATTGTCGACCTGGAATCATACAAGGATGGCAGCTATAAGAAGCAGCTTGAAGTAATCCAAGTCGAAGATAAAGCTAGGGAGAAGCATCTCTACCATATTCACCAAAGCAACATGATCGAGATTAATTAGATCACTAACCCTAACAGATTCAAGCACAAAAGGCTGTCAGAATACTGTGATCTTATACCTCAAGATAAAGAAGCCAAACTTCTGCTTGAGTCGAGCAATCGCCGGCTCGAGATATTATTCGAAGATTGCGATACTAGCCATGTCAAATTTCCACATCATGATGCACTAGTCATAATGCTCAAGATGAAAAAGTTTATCATGCCTACAATGATGATCGATACTGGCAGTGGTATTGAGATCCATTTTTAGAGTACTATTGACCAAATGGGATTGGCCAACCAAGTCATTCAAAGCGACGCCGACATTAGTGGATTCAATGGTTCTAAGGAAGAGACAGTAGGAAAGAACATCTAACTTATTAACGCATGACCAGCCACAATTGACGTCATCTTTTATGTGGTCAACTCCAAATCTCGTTATCTTAGGATTATGGGTCGTTGTTGGATTCATAACATGGAAGCAATCGCTTCTACCTATCATCAAGCACTCCGCTTCAAACATAACGATGGGATCTACGAAATTAGGGCTAGTCAAAAGTTTTCTCAAGCTTACGAGAATACCATCTCTGCTATTCTAGATACCTCGGGCCGATATAATGTATAATAATTACAAAAAGCAGATCACCCCGATGATTAGCCTTCCATGGAGGAGCCCACCGAATGCATTAACATTGATGGACCTAGCAGAGGTACTTTTATCGGTACTAAGCTGGTTCAACACAAAAAAAGCGTTCTCAATCAGTTCTTACAACGAAACTGAGACGTTCATGCGTGGTCTTTTGAAGAGATGCCAGTGGTCGATCCGGCCAAGACATGTCACAAATTGGTCATCAACATCAATACAATGCCAGTCAAACAGAAATAGCGGTGCCTGTCACCGTGACTTCAAGATGAAGTAACATGGAGATTGATAAATTGATCAAAGTAGGATTCATTCGAGAAGCCAAGTATCCAGATTAGATATCCAACATCATCGTTGTCCCAAAGAAGAATGGGAAAGTCTAAGTTTGTGTAGATTTCACCGATCTCAACAAACATACTCCAAAGGACAGTTTCCCTCTTCCCAATATTCATTAGATCCTTGATTCTACAGTAGGTCATAAACTTTTATCTATGATGAACGCTAATTCGGGATACAATCAGATTCTACTCTTGGATGAAGATCAAGAAAAGACCATTTTCATCACTAAAAGAGGACTTTACTACTACAAAGTCATGCCCTTCGGACTCAAGAATACAGGTACAACTTATCAATGATTAATGACTACTATGTTCAAAGCATAACTCGTGAAGGTCATGGAAGTCTACATTGACGATCTCTTGTGCAAGAGCGTGTAGTCCATTAACCACATTTCAGATCTTAACACAATATTCAACATTTCTCGATCTTATAGGATGCTTCTCAATCCTGATAAGTGTCAATTCGGAGTATATTCAGGTCGATTTCTAGGCCACCTCATCAGCAATAAGGGGATTAAGGCCGATTCAAATCAGATTCGGGTTCTCCTCGATATGTCATCTCCACGAATGACGAAAGACGTTCAGAAACTTGTCGGCAAGATTGTCGCTATCAACCGTTTCATTTAAAAATCTTTAGACCGCTGTCGTTGGTTGTTCCTACTACTCTGCGGTTGCATCAATCGAGGAAAAGTTCAACCAAATACAGAGGTTCAAGAGACATCAGAATGCGAAGCAGCTTTTCAGGACCTCAAAACCTACTTGGGGAAATCTCTTATCATGAGCACCCTAAAAAATAATAAGGAACAAATAATCTACCGAGCAGTTACAGATATTTTACTCAGCTCGATTCTCATTGACTTGAAGGGAAAATCGAGAAACCAGTCTACTTCATCAGTAAAACCCTCACTCTAGCGGAAATGAGGTACTCTAAAAATCAAGAAACTTCATCTCACTCTTGTTTATACTACACAGAAACTCAAGCACTACTTCCAAGCTCATTCAGTCAAAGTTATGACGAACTACCCACTTCGGGAGGTTCTATCTAAGAAAGAAAATCAAGGAGAGTGCAACAATGGTCAGTCAGTTTGGGAGAACATGATATCAAGTTTGAAAAATGTCATTCTAAAAAGGGGCAGGCCATTTTTTATTTCCTCATGGATTTTCCAGCGGAAGATCACGAGTGGGAAGAGCACGATCCTGGCCTTGCCGAAGAAGTTACCAAAAATCTACCCCATAAAGATTTTAACGAACGAGCTGAATGGATAACAAGGAATGGGTGGAGACTTCTCAAAGATAGATCAGCAGGACCCGCAGGCTCAGAAATTGGAATTGTATTGATTTCCCCTTACAACGACAGAATTGTGAAATCAATCCATTTAGATTTTAAGGCCTCAAACAATGTTACCGAGTACAAAGCTCTCATTCACGAATTCGATCTCGTTCTCGAGCACGGCGTCCCCGAGCTCTTAGTTTATAAAGATTCACTACTCATCGTTTACCATTACTTTGAGCAATACAAGAAGAATGGCAAGATGATTGAATATGCAACCCTCGTTGCAGATAGGATGAGCAAGTTTGTGCAAGCAACTCTCGATTATCTTCCTTGAGGAGAAAGCAGATACGCTGATTCCTTAGTAAATCTAGCTGGGATCTTAGGTACAGAAGCTCGATATCTCCAGATCGAAGTGATTTCAACCCCCAGCAATGATCGTATTTTTGTATGCACGATCAACACTAGGGGCGATAAAGGAGGTGACGACGAATGGCGAAAGCCTTTCTTAGTTTATCTCAGTGTCAACAACCAATATGAAGGACCACTTCCCGCAGATCCAAAGGAACGCTGACAACTGATAAACATCTCAAAGCGCTATACCAATCAAAACGGTACCTTATACCGCCGTTCAGTCATGAGGCCTTACCTCAAATGCCTCTCCAAGTAGAAAGCGGACGAGATGCTCTACGATTTACATGAAAGAACTTGTGGCTCCCATGCCACAGGTCGACCACTGGCAAACAGAACCATTACACAAGGAGTATTCTGGCCCAATATGTACAAGCAGGCAGAAGAGTACTCACGTAAATGTGACACATGTCAGCGACATGGAAAGATGATTTGCGCCTCCGCACTCAAACTTCATCCAAGCAAGGTATTTTGGCCATTTAAAAGATGGGCACTCGATCTTGTTGACAAATTTCCTAATTCTCCAGGTAACCGCTGCCATCTACTCGTAGCTACCAATTATTTTACAAAATGTGTAGAAGAAGTTCTACTCTGTTAAACCAAAGAAGAAGATGTCATCTCCTTTATCTGGGAACACATCATCACTTAGTTTGGGTGCCCCCACCTAATTCGTATCGATAACGGTCCCCAATTTATTGGAGAAAAAGTTGTAACTTTCCTTAACTAACTCAACATCATTCACTCACCATCCAATCCCTACAGCCCTTAAGGTAATGTCCAAGCTGAAATCACCAAAAAACCATCGTGGATGGACTCAAGAAAAGGCTACACTCACAGAAAAAAAAAAAGGAATTGGGTTTGAGAAGTTCCTCTTGTCTTATGGGCATATCGTACCACTCCACATCAGTCGACAAGCTGCACTTTATTCCTCCTTGTCTATGGCACCAAGGCCGTCATTCCCACTAAATACCATCATCCAGTTAAAGATCATGAGCTAACTGACGAGGAAAATGAGTTTGAATTGGCTTACAACCTCAATTGGATCGATAAAACCAAGGAACGCGTCGTCGCTAACCTAGGTCAATATCACCAAATGCTAGCTAGTTCTTACAACAAACGAGTCATAGGTTGTAGCTTCCAAATCAATGATCTCGTCCTCAAAGAAATTCCTCAACACCATAAAGAGCCTTACGCTGGGAAGCTAGCAGACAATTGGGAGGGTCCATTCCTTATCACAGGTCTCTCAGGCCTAGGATCATACTACCTTATGACAAAAGGGGGAGTCCACATTTTGAGTCCTTGGAATACTAGGCGACTGAAACGATATTATCATTATAGTCTCTCAGTACTCCATTTCAGTTTTACCCCTTTTTCATTCCAGAAGTGAGATTTATATCTCCATCCAATGTAAATTCTTTTTCAAAATTCAATGAAACTTAAAATTTTTTCTCCATACATCTCTCTACTTCGTAGACAATACATAGATTAAGGCATAAATAATACTAGCTTTTAATCAATATCATACTAGTTAAATCAAGAATATACTTGATTTGGATGTCTTTATTAAATCCCCTGCGATTAGAACAAGGTAACACTTGTCTTCAATCAAAGGACTCTACCAGACATAAGATAAGGAAAAGGTAAAACTTGTAGTAGCCTACTCACAGCCTTCTACCTCAGTTAGACACTCAAAGGCTACTTTAAAGCCTACCCAAATATCTCGAAGCCCACTCAATCCTCCAAACAAGTTCCCCAAGGATTACCCGAAGACGAATCCTCGAAGATGAACTTCACTTCAAAAATACTTTGACCATATCCGCACATGGTCGAAGTGTGACAAGACAGCCGGCTCACCAGATAAAAATGGCGCCGCTGTCGGGTCAGTCAGCTACAGTGACAGAACCCTCAGACGACAACAGTATCAATACATAGTGACAGACCGACAGACAGCTACAGTGATATGGCATGGTAGCAGATCCTGCATTTCTGGCTTCAACACTAACTCCGAGATATCCGCTCGATATCCGGAGGATACCCGGATTGTACACTTATAATCTGACCTAACCTTGGTGACTCAGCCCTTCCTATGATTCTATAAATATGAGAGATGGGGAACTAAGGAGAGGTTAGAAAATCTCTCCCCAGACCCCATACAATTTACCTTCGATCACCTTATAAAACCCAGTACTCGAACCTTCGACCACTCGACAGAAATAAAAACACACTTAAAAATCCTCATCAGAGGTCGTGGAGAGTCACATTCCAGGCCTCAACGCAAGCATATTGTCTATTAATTTTTCACATTCTAGGCTATATACTTGAATTCCTTTATTTGAAGATTAAACCCCGTGATGTAAGAGCCGACTTCCCTTCCGCAAGAAGTTAGGCCCCTACAAAACTAGTTTTCGTCTCTCTTAATATGTCTGCGACATCATACCAGTTAAATCAAGAATACACTTGGTTTGGCTAACTCTACTAAATCCCCTGTAATTAAAACAAGGTAGTACTTGTTTTCAATCAAAGGACTCTACCAGACATAAGATAATACAAAGGTAAAGCTAGCTTTCATCTCTATTAATATGTCTGTGACATCATGTCAGTTAAATCAAGAATGCACTTGGTTTGGCTGACTTTACTAAATTCCATGCGGTTAGAATAAGGTAGTAATTGTTTTCACTCAAAGAACTCTACTAGACATAAGATAAGGCAAAGGTAAAACTAGTTTCCATCTCTTTCAATGTGTCTGCGACATTCTACCATCTCTATCAATCTCCTCGATCTATATCAACCTTGCAGATACATCCCTTTGCTGACACACAGTCAAACAAGGTATCTCTCTCTAACTTAAGTCTTTTTACTTCTTTTCCAACATAATCAATCACCGCCCATAGCAATTCTGAATGTCGGACCAGAGTTACAACTGAGTGAGAGAAAATCGTCCTCGACCTCTGAAGGCGATCTTCTAACTTCTTGTATAGTGCTTTCTGACACGCCAGTTCTCTTTCTATTAGATCTGTAAAAGCAATGTTCTTTACAAATTTTTCGTCAGCATTAGCTGACTCAGCTCGATTAATCGCCTCCAAATCAGCCACCAGAGCACGAAGTATCCCGATCTCCTTGTTCAGTTCTTCCACATCTGGAATTTTCTTTAACAATCCTATTTATCCCTTATCATAATCTCTTAAACTCTAATAACACGCTCTAACCCTTTTTCCCTGATAAGAGCGGCGCCAAGCTTTATTTAACACTCCTATAATTGTTCCACTCTTTTACGTGCATGCCCTTGAATTCGAGCAACATCCCCTTCCAACTCTCTTATTCGAACTGACAGACTAGCGACATCACCCTGAACAAGAGGAACTTTGACATCATTTTTATTCTTCTTCGATCGCTCGCCAGTTTCGATGCTTTTGACACACAAATTGGCATGCACCAGATCATTTTTCAATTGAGCCACTCTCTCATTCAACTCATTACACTTGCATTGTACCATCCAAAACTCTATATCTTTTACAGAGAAAGTTGTAGTCAATTGTTCGGCTACAACTTCGGACGCAGACAGATCGTCATGAGCTTTCTTTAGCTCGTTATCTTTATCAGCTAATTTCTTCTTCAATCACCCCAGCTCGCTCCTGCTATTCGCCAGATCATATCGAATTTTCTCTTGATCATGAGTTTTCCTGGCCATATTATTTCTCAAACTAGCTATCGACCGATTCGACCGATTTAAACCTTCTTCTAATCTTTTTAGAGCATGCATACGGTAGCGAGCCATGTCAGCCTCCCTGCTCTTTACCACCAATGCATCTTTCGGGCTTTTAAGTTTCGTAGCATGTTCTTTTAACTCCTCGAGCTCTTTCTACCAATTCTCAATTTTGGCATCCTTCTCCTCAATTTGCCGAGTCAGGTCGACAGATGTCTGAGTTACCTCAACAAACTTGAAGTGTACCTTTACATGTTGATCTTCTCTATCTTTATTCGCCTCTCTCATCCTATTAAACTCCTCCACAAACTCTTAGTTACATTGACGAGCTTCATCTTTGCGTAAGCGAGCTGACTTTAATTTGACCTGCACATAACAGTTATATTATATCAAGTTCGATTCAGAACACTCAATCACTACATATGACTCACCTCTAACAAGATATCTATTTTTTGACATCAACTGTGTAAAATTACTTCTGAACTTGAGGTTGAAGAACAATCTCGGATGAATGCTCCATAACATATACTTCCAAGTCTACACAGTCTCTATATTTTAGTTTGCCAAAGACTAACATCTTTTACACGCACCATTCCAGTATCGTTTGCACCTAAATAGGTAACGAGTATTCGGTCCGTCTACACTCTATCTATTACTTTGTACCTCTATATTAATGAAATGTACAAATCAAATATTTTTTGCTCCATTCTAACCTGCAGCTCCGCTTGCAAAGACAATAGGGACGTTGAGGTCTCTCTATCCATAGCAAGCTCAACCTCTAAATCTTTTATTCTTAGGTGTATGTCCTTAAGATCCTACAACAAGGTTTATGAAAGCAACTTAGCCAACAGAATTTAATTGAAAATATATCTATAGTTTACAAACATTCTCAAATATTCATACAATCGTAGTTCTATCACACTATCATACCTTCTAATTTTCCAACTCTAGGCATTCATTGTCATCCCCTTGGCTGTCTCTCACCGTCTGGGGAGATACACCATCTAGCCCTTCCATAACGTCAGTGATAACATCTTCAGTCTCTTCATCCTCGTCCACCTCCACATAGGTGTCGGCCCTAATGGCGTCAACCTCATCTTCAGAATACCCTTTAGACATAAGGTGACGCCCGAGCCTGTCACGCTCAGCTACCGCCTCCTCCAAATCTACTCTCGCCTCCGCCTGAAGCTTATTGATCTCTACAACTTAGGAAGCCTTCAAGGCCTCCAGTCGCTTCCCCTCCTTGCTCAAATCAGATTTCAATCGAGTTACGTTCCTTTCGATCTTGACCTTCTTCCTCTTCAGCTCAGCCCTCTCCTCCTCAAACCCGAGGCATATTCCCTTCATCAGTTGAGCAGCCTGCAAAAATTAAATAGAATTGACCTTATTAATGAGCTCGAATCATAATACCAAAATCTATTACAATACGTATTTGAGCTTATGAATATACCATTCTGCTCATCTCTTCCTCCCCTTGGAGAGCTGTCAACCTGGCCTTTTCCTCCACCTCTTTCTAATCATCTTCCCCTACAGGTTGATCTTCTATAACCTTTACCCCCAACATTTCAGGTTCAACCATTCTCCTTTTTTCCCTGGCCTCACCACTTCCCGTGGTCCCGGAAGCTGAAGGACGCTTCAGCATTTGCCTTTTGGGGAGCGTTTGAGTTAATTTGGTCGACATAACAAACTCAGGTAATCCCGCGCATTCCGCTCCAGGGGCCTTAAGCAAGTTTGCTCGCCTTTCCCCATCGGTCCCCTTCTTCTTGCTGCCATTCGTACTCGTCATTAGCCTTGTCGACTGAGATTTCAGAACTTTGTCAACCCGACTGTTAACACGTTTTTTTCCACTAATGCCAAGATCTTCTAGTACAGCCTCGAGTTCTGTCTCCTCTTGAGCAACTGTATCCAATAATGATTCTTTCCTCTTCACCTATGAGTTAGGACCTGCAACATAAAAAACATTAACATCAGCGAGCATTTCGTTGTCATACAATTTTAATTATTAATCTCATATATTTTTCATGGTTATACTTACTTTGCTTTAAAGTTCAAAAGAGAAGTTCCATGGGTTCTTCATCATCTCTCTGAAGGCAATCACCCTTCACCCAAATCACATTATCTTTCCATGGTCGACCTGCTGAGTTCAGATCGAATAAGCGAGGTCGAGTTGCGCCCGCACAGAAATATGCCCCTCCACTTGCAGAATAGTTTTTTACACTATAAAACTGCAATACATCCTCAGTGGTTATCATCATTCTTCTCCCATCTCCTTCCCACCGAATATTCAAAGTTTCACAAATACTTATCACCTCCCACATGTTCCCGTTCATCTGAACGGGATATGCCCCTATGAGATTCATAATCCATTTTGCCAGATTGCTAAGGGGAAGACTCAACCAATACTCCAACGGAGATAGGTAACATAAAAAACTCTCTAACTGTTCAGTCTGAGCATCCCCATTGAAATACTCCAAAGAGATCGCTTCCTCTATAACTCTATCCCTTTTCTCCTTCGCCAAATCAGTCAAAAAATAAAAATATTCATCTCCCGTTACTACAGTACAACCCCTAAATTACCTACTGGCATAATCTATACAGTTACCCCATCTACCTTTTATAGAAGCCCTGGCTTTACAAAACTCTTTGAATGCATCTGAACGAGGAGGATAGGATACCAATCTTCCAAGGAAACCAGGATATTGATCAACACCTCCTTCTTCCTTACTTTCAGGCGTTCTAATCTCTGACTCAACCGACCGACTAGAGGTCGATGCCTCACTTAAAGGGGAACTCCTCATATCAACTACAAGGAATGATTTTATCCTATACGACACGTTTAACCTACACACAGGTCTAGGTATCTATTATTATCTATTAATATACGTGAACCGCAGTCAAATATCTTTCATATATCATATAACAAAAAAAATTCATAGATTACTATAAACAGTAATTTATCACTTTTCTTAGCAATACCAAATAATCTTCAAAAATCACGTATACACATCACAAATCCTCTACTAACCTTTTATGTTATAGTATAAATCTGAGGCAATGCCGAATCCTTCCCTCACCACGCTGCTGTACAACCACCTTCGTAACCCAGTTTCAACGACTCTCTCACGCCTTGTTTGATAATCCCTTTCGCTTAAATCTCTATGAGTTTTTGTGCTATTTGTGCCTCTCTTTTTTCTTCCTCTCTCACTGTTCTTTAAGATTTCAGAAGTTGAAAAATGTTTGATTGACGAAGATGAAGCAGTATTTATATTTTCTCTCTCTAACTGCTGGCAGTTATTGAGCCTCACACGAGCCATCCTCAGTTTTGGAGCTGAAGCATCCCTTCCACTATCAATGTCAGATGCCTTGCACCTTTTGGGTAAAAATGCCTTCCCATCATTACTTTTTCCCTTATATTTTATTCTATTTTTATCTTTCTTTTCCAAATTACCTTCTGACCTCACCACATTCATGATGACTCACTATTACACGCAATCGGGCTTTCACAACTTTTGCACATGGGACAAAATCAAAAAGTCCATACTTTTTCTGTGCGCCCTTCTTCTTTTATATTTCCAAAGCTCACATAACAGAGTTTCAAATATTTTTAAATCCAGATTTTACAACAGTCGCAAACAGCCATCACAAAAATAGAGGATCAATTCAACAACAATTCCTTTTAGATTATTCAAACACAAGCAGTTACATTCCATCACCTCTATTTATATCAACTTTGTTCACCTCACATATAACTACATCTAAAACTGCCTTCATGCCCTGGGAAGCCACATCCAATTAATAAACCTACAGTGATCCTCGCATCCTCAAAATCGATCTCTTATTCAGCAATCAGTCCTACCCCCGCTTCTCGATCTGCAGGATCCGTCACCAGTTCGCAAAAAAACCCTTCATATAAAAAACGTGCATACTCAAGTTCCCTGCCCATCGAATCTAAGCCTTCGAACTGACATTCCCTCACTGGCAACTCAACATCATAATCAAGCAGTCCAAAAATTCTCTCACGCACTTCAACGATCTTTATTGTCAATCGTCCTTCAGCAGCATAATGGATTCTTTGGGCTCAAGTTCACACCATTCTTATCTCTTTCCCCAGAATTAGAAATCATTCTACACTTATTTATCCAATTTTACTATCAATTTTACGCAAATCATGTTATTTTCCGTTTATCTCGTAACAGACGCCCCTTATCTTGGGAGAAATTATTTGAACGTATCTCTTCCTATCGAACTTAGTAATCCCAGACTGTTACAGATCAAACTTATTATTTCCAGATCTAATTTTCTAGAATGACCTTTACGAGATCGATTTTTCATTCTAAAACTCTTACAAATTTTTTTTCCTCCCGCATTTCCAGCTCAGAGATTGAATAATATTCGCCTCTTAACACATATATTCAAAGATAAATGTATAAAAGTTCAATTATTATAAGTATTTTACTTTTTGCCCTCATACATTTTATTTCATACAACGCCATCATACAGCTCGATTTCTAGAGTTATTCGATTTTTATATCAACACAAATTTGGATAACAAATTGTATTCATCTTGAAACATATTGCAAGTGCTTTTATAGATAAGAAGTATTTCAAGTACTCGACATCAGGTACTTTACAGATGAAGTTTTGTCCAATACTCAACTTCAGGTACTTTACAAATAACAAGTTTTTCAGTGCTTTTACAACTAATAAGTCTTTCAGGCACTCCGAATCTTTAAATCCTTCAGTTTGTCCTACTTCAGTAATTTTTTACCCTGATGCAAAGTAGACATTGGAAACAACCAATATCCTCCCTCCCATGAGTTTGGTCAAAGTCTAAACAAACTTCAATTAGAAACTATGGGAACAGGAGACTCTGTGCTTGAACCAACCCTAAAAACTGAAGGTTTTCTCAGCGTAAAGTAGTGATGGAAATATAGAAGCAAACTTTCATTCTCCACCGACCTCCTCCACTACCATCACTGCCTCTCCAATAACTACCAACTCCTCAGAGTTGGTAGAAATGAAAATGGCCCGACCTTAGAATCCGCTATGACGCAAGACATCAGCACAACTGCACCACAGTTACGTTAATCCCTGCATATGTCTCCCTAACCTTGTTTTCCGCAAGAATGCAAAGACAAACCCAACGTTGCTCACCTGTCAAGACAATGTGGTGAAACCACCATCTATAGTAAAAATCCTCCTCAGCTTCAGCCGCTTTATTTTCTGATATTCCTTGATACGTCGAAGGAACTGGAACAGGAGTCAGATTCTCTAAGGATTGATCTCTGAAAAACTTCAACTTCAACCCCTGCATTTTAGAAGTAATTCTCTCTTCAAGAACCATACTACGAGTCTTCACCATCTTCAACACTTGCAAAAGATTTTGTATAAGAAAAAATGTACTTGGCCACCAACCTCCGTACAGGCATTATTTATATAACCCCACATTTAGTGTACAAGTATGTTTTCCCAAATGTCATCATTCAATGCGACAAGACTCTTCGAACCCTAACTGTCACATACATTAATATTCCTATCAACAATAAATGCACGTACTTCCCCTTGACACGCGCATTCTTCATGCAGTCAAACACCATCATTACTTCCTTCCTCATTCAAATTTCTAACCCATATCCCAAAATTTTATTTCTCAACCCAAGCCACTCGTGACTTCGGTTGCGAGTGGGCAATTGTATGGTCTTATTCCTCGATCTTACCTAAATTGATCTGTCTCCAATTCAAACTACCTTCATGTCAAGCTCACGCATTCTCCAAATGACTTCACCAGTCAACATTGCCACATACTCCACGAACTAAGAACTAACAAGAAACGTGGGTCGAGCTCAAACTGAAAAACCTAAACAAGTCAAAGCCACCTTTCTTTCTTGAACTCAGCAGTTACTCAATCAACCGCTACTAACCACATTGTTTGGAGAACGTGCTCTAGCACAATGAAGAACTGTGAAAAAGGCTTATATAAAGAAAAAGTTCCAGAAGAGACAAGGACGAAAAGATTACAGGAAAAATCACCAGGAAGACTATATTTTCTAGATTCTCCAAAACTTCAAACTTCTTATTCACAAGATCAAACATTTCTAAGTTTAGAGATCACTTGTAATAAGATATCAGCCTTAAGCAATAAACGTCACTATTATAAAAAATTTCAACCCGAGGTTGTGGCTTTTTAACCTATTCATAGGTTTTCCACGCCAAACACCTGTGTTATTTCTTGTTTTTAATTAGATTTGGTAATAGGTACATTGGTGTAAGAGCTAATTCTAGGTCACTTCGAGTTTACGAAATTAGGCCGTTACACCAAGATCTTCTTAGTGAACGTATCGAGCTTCTCACCTGGCATCTGCTTAAGGCTGAAAATGGAGTATAGATTCTCTTCTTTGCCTCTTCCTTGTGTGAGTAATTCTTGATGAAGAGTTCTCGTAGCTGCTTAAAAGTTGTGATGGATCCTACAAGTAGTGTATGGAACTATCGCGGAGGTTCTCCGGACAAGCTGATGGGGAAGAACCGACAGAGAATATGGTAAGACAAAGAATGTAGGCCTAAGGCATCCTGGAATTCTTGGATGTGCTATATTGGATCTGTTTTTTTGTATTTGTGGATCTTTGGAGTATGGAATACAGTAGGGACTTCATCATCCAATAGCTTCTGTGCGATCAAGTTTTTCTATAATATGTTGTGGATTCCTTTAGTCGGGATCTAAGCTTTGAGCATTTCTTTGATTCGTCTCTCCATATGTTCCTCAGTCATGTATTGTCGAGCTGCGGTGGTCAGGTGGGTGATACGTCCTTCTCTAAGATTATGGTCGTCACTCCCTTTACTTAGACATTCTTTTGCTGGGACTCGAACTCTTCAAGGTAGATTTTCAATCAGTCTGACTCCCACTGGGCCGCCATCTACTTCCTGGTAGGCCTCCTGAATCGGGATGGGTTCTATTTTTTGTTCATGATGGTTAGATCGAAGCGCACCACCTAAGTGATTACCTTTCGGAGGAAGTCTTATTATGTCATGAACAAAAAATTTGCAAGCCTTCAGGTTGCACGACTTTGTCTTCTAGGCGACGACTTGCTGACCCTGTAAAACCTTCAGTGCATCATGTATACTCATCAGCTGCTGCTCCAAAATAGTACGTCTTTCTATTTCAGAATTTAAGGAGACCCGCAAATCTGCTAGTGTGACATTTTCTTCTGCTTGAACTATTGGCGTGCTCTGACCTCGAGGTGATATTCTGAAAGGAAATGATCAGCGGTTTCTGAGGTAATGGGTTTGTGAACTTCGTTCCCACAGATTGTACCAAATATAATGGCCTAATTCTGGGATTCGGATTTAGCCTTTACACCAAATGTGTCTAGAACGCTCAAAAATAGTAAACAAAAATCAACAAGATAATTTAGCGTGGAAAACCTTTGAATAGGTTAAAAATCACGACCTCTCTTGAGGATTTTGATAAAGAGAAGATGATCTTATTGAAGTTGTTAACTTATTACAATGAACACTCTGAGTATATGGAGTTTTGGAGTAGGGATTCTACTCTATAGAATTGTCTGTCCTAAATTTGCAGTTCTCTGGTTCTATTTATAGGTCTTATAATATGACCGTTTGATGACCATTAATATTCTTAATGGTGGACGTTACAAAATGTATTTAAGATATTCTTTGACCAGATAGTGTAACGTTCTGCCCTCTGTTGCTGTACAATAGCTCTATTAATGACTGTACACTTGCATAAATCGAACTACTGATGTGGAGGTCAAAAGTGATAACTCAAACTGAGGAATATTGAATATGATTTTAGTAGTGTTTCCTGTATGTTGATAAGGTCGAGGATGAGGCTTTGAGTCCGACATAAGAAATAAGCTATTATAAGATGGCTCTCAAGCAATAGCACGAGTAGTATCAGGGATGAGTGGTGTTGGTTGAGAAACTCGTATTGTATGTATTTCCTGACGTTGTTGTCTTATTTCTGATTGTGCCACGTGCTCTGTTGTTGAGGTCAAAAGCTCGTATGTAGTTCGAAGATGAAACATAAGTTTGAGATGCGAAATAAATTACTACAGTTACAATCAGCATAATTACTCCTAAAGTGCATGCTAATAAGCACCTAGTTCACATCATCATCACATGGAGTTTGTATGTTCTATGTGAAAAGTATATGCATATCTCATAGATAAGAGTTCACTAGATGGCAGGGGACCTATCTCAGTGCATACTGATGGGATGCAAGTCCATGGTGTAATGAAAAGATGATGCCTACTTGATTTTAAATGTTCATGGTACTGTAAAAAAAAGTTAATTAGAGAGTAAATTGTCGGGATTTATGACTAGAAGAACACTGAGATAAATGTGAGATAGGTAACTAATCCAAGAGCCTATACGTGTCGGTCAGCTCTTTTTGATAAGCTTCAAGTCCTCTTGTGGGTTTAATCAAGCAAAATCACCATAACAAGGTGTATTATCAACCACTGGGTTTATAATTAATTAACGGAACAAACAAATATAACACTATGCAAAACCTTTTTTTCTTCTCGCGCCATAGTGCATTTTGTTACATCACTCAAAGGAACTAATAGTACACAACAAAATTTATCCTGCTAGAAATAATATTGCAAGTGGGAATCCAAGACTCTCGAATTGCATACAAATGTGAAAGCCAATTATTACCTTCCAAATCAAACTCATTTATCATGGAAATCCAATACTTTTCAAACTCCTCTGGTTCATTAGTTTGGTGAATACAATAATTAATTATGAACTTGAACTTTGGTTCCGTGGAATATATATGTGAAAGTTTTTCTTGAAATTTATTCGTGATATGCCAATTGCCAAGTCGATGGCATGATGAGGGAAATACCTTTACAACAGCTCCTCCCATGGCTTAATCTTGACCAGTAACAATAGAAATTGGATGCTTTCCTCACATGCATTTAAGCCAAGTCACAAATAACCATTCAAATGTTATTTGTATTTCATCTTGAAGTAATGCACAATTGTATAAAACTGAGTTATAATGGTGATTAATACATATAAAAGGAGCGAAAGGCATCTCATATTTGGTTGTCTTATAAGTCGTGTCAAAAGTGATTGCATCTCCAAATTATTGGTAACCCATTCGTGCAGGCGCGTATGCCCAGAATAAATTCACTGCTCGTCTAACCTCATATGCTTGAATTGGATAAAAGAAATCAGAATCTTCTAACTGCTTCTTTCGGAAATACGTTAAAACTCCATGCGCATCTCCGATATCTAAATCTTTGTAACGCACATTTCGTACATGATTCCAACAATCTCTTGGGAGAATACTAGCATTGGAGTAACTGCCACTCATAATAGATGCAACTTTCCCTACTTCAATGTTCTCCTTTCTAAAAGATTCTACCAAGTTTTTAGCTACTTTTGTCATGCGTCTATTCGACTTCATACAAATCTTAGACTTCAGAGAAACAAGTGTATGGCTATGTTCATCAAAGAAAATTGTAACTTCCCACTTTAAAGTTCATTTAATGTTAACGATTGACATTTTTGCTTATAACCACTTCGCATGGTTGATCCATTTCTCCTAATTTTCTCTGCATCATCAACATAATTTTCAACAACCTTCTTTGAATGTTGTCCCTCACAAATGCCTACAAATTTTACAGATGTTGTATCAGATCCACGGCGTCCAGCTTTTGAGGACCTTTTCGAATCAAAAAACCTTATACTCGTCCATATTCCTCATAATAGTTCTGATCTTCATCAATCGAGTCAAAAACCAAACCGATGTAAGACTTTTTAAATTTCATTGCATCATCAATTTTACCAATACTTTTGTCCTTTTCAACTTTGTCTGAGTTCCCTGCAGATCTGTATATCTGAAATGTAACAAAAAAAAAAATTCTATTGATCAGATCAAATCAAAACAATGGAACCAAAATATTAAACTTACCATATTTGGAAGTTATATTTATTAGCTCCATAGTCTTCTGAGCATCCACAAGGGATTTTTCGAATTGGTAGATACATGCGTAAGCCGTAGTACACTTAGAGTACAAGGCATGGCTTGTGGGATCGTCATGTATCGCTTCATAGAAAAGCTGAACAGATTCTTCATACCAACAAGCGATGAAGGCCTCATTTCCTTTATATAAAATTTCTTCAATCATCTTAGGTAATCTACAAACTTTAAATGATAAATGAAAAAAACCATCAGAGAAATAATTGGAAGGCTTCTACTATTGCACATGTAAAAAGATCACCTATGAGTCATATCTTATAAACATGAAGAAAATAAATGCTTAGTTTTAAGTATAAATCATGGTCTGTTCAATCTAGATAATTACAATCATGGTTTGCTCAAATGGTGCACTCCGTATTTAAGTTAAAATATTTGGCGCCTTACACAGGCATAGATTTCAAACCTCTTAAAAATGGAAGGATTGGTCCGCTCACTCTTTATGACGACGGTGATTGTGAACTCTACAAAATTAATGAATATCCCAGGGCACTTAAGACTACAATTTCTAGTATGTTATCCACATACACCATAGGCTTCATTAGTTGATGTTGCAAATAGGTTTTGAGGAATTAAATGGTCATCGATCATCGTTAAATGTGAATATAGGTGGAGATAATATGATAATTGTAGGGACCTATCCCTCGACCTAACTCAAATTTGAACTACCTCAATATCAGACTCACGCATTTCAAATGTGACATAAACAGTCAGCATTGACACATAGACCACGAGCTGATAAAGAACGTGGATCGAGCATAACATAAGAATATAAGAAAGTCAAAAACACATGTCTCCCATAAACTAAATAGTTACACAGTCAACCACCACTTACTTTATTATTTGGAGAACGTGCTTCGGCACGATAAGGAGCTGCGGGTAAGGTTTATATAAAGAAAAAGTTCCAGAAAAGACAGGGACCAAGAAAAACAAGATTTTCTAGACTCTAACACATGAATTTCTAGATTCTTAATACCACAAAACTTCTTATTTACAAGATCAAGTCTTTCTAGTTCGAGAGATCACTTATAATAAGATACCAGCCTCAAGCAATAAAAGTTTGATGACATGGTTTTTTATTAATTCAAAGGTTTTCCACACTAAATCACCTGTATCATTTCTTGCTTTACATTAGTTTTTGTCATATGTACATTTAGTGTAATAGCTAATTTCGAGTCATTTCGAGCTACAGAATTAGGCCATTACAATAACAAATACAACCCAGGAAGCAAAGGTTTTGGCTTAAGCACATACAACTTCTACAAGTTAGGTGACGAGAGGCAGCATGATAACATATCATTTAGACGACGAAGACAATATAAAAAGTAGACAATAGTTTTTTTTGTATAGATGAAGGGATTAATGATGACGATACAAAACTTTAGTCGTATGTTATGATTGGGCATTGATTTAGATTATTGAGGCCTCTAGATTATAAATGGGATTGATAGATAGAAACATGCTTACAGGTCTTTGACTACAAAAAAAAATTATGGTTCATGGTGACCTAAAGATATTATTTTGAATTTCGATAAAAAATTAATCAAACTTTACTATCTTCAATTACACAAAGAAAGAGGGGAGAATGGTAAACCTGCAAAAACAATTTCAAATTCAATTATGAAATTGCAATCCACGTAACGCAATAGTAAGAGAGAGGAGATTCTGGGATAAGAAAAAGAACGATGCTTGTTGAGTTGTTTTTAAGAGTTTTGATGAATTGGAGGTGAAGGAGAAAATATAGGAGGAGAAAGGGGGGTGGATTTATAGACACTTAAGTCTCAAACACTCAAGTCTCACTCAGCCACAACCACTCATCTATATTACTCATCTAATATAGATGAGTAGCTCTCAAAATTTAGGATTTCCTATAAGGAAAATGAGGTGGAAAATTAGGGTGTCCTACCTGCCCTACTCTCTCTAGCTGGCAGACATTTCCCTCTCTTTTGAAAGAAATTTTGAATTCAAACAACCCATAACTCATATCAGTCAATTCTCTCTCTCTCTTTCTCCCTCTCTCCCTCTATTTCGCTCATATCATACACACACTCTTTCTTTCATATCACACACTTTCTCTCTCTCCCATATCACACACTCTTTCTCTCCCATATCACAAAATCTTGCTTGCGATTTCTGCCATTAGAGGTGAGATTTCAGTTGAGAAAGGGAAGCGATTATGTCATTAGAGGTGAAATGGATCTCTCCAAAGAACTCCGACACCCTTGCTGATAGTACACTTACTCGATAGGTACTTTCTGACCCTTACTCGCCAGTAGTACACTTGGATGTTGTGAAATTTGTTAGAATAATGGTATTCCCCCCCCCCCACTTAATCCCTACGAAATTTGTTAGAAGACTGTAATCTCCTGTACAATTTCTCTTTGATTGATTACCTACTGGTGGGTCTCATTCAAATTCGACAATTTAGTCAAATTATTTGCATAACACTAAAGTATAACTAAATAATTATCAGATACGACAATATCAGTAGTGGGATCCTCACATACACTACTATAATTGTCGAACTCGACAATATCGCATATGAATGTAATATTCACAGTAACTAAATTGTCGAACTCGAGAATATTATATCTGACTGTCGGAGACACAATATCTGAATTGACGAACTCGACAATATTACATATGAATCGTTCAGGTACAACTAAATTGTCGAGTTCGACAATATTTTATATGAATGTTTGAGTCACAGTAACTAAATTGTTGAACTCGACAATATTACTGTACAGAGTCAACAAAGATGGCGAAGACGAGGTCTCAGAGTAGTCGGGAGGCTGTTTCTCGCCGTATTAAGCAGTTGTATGATGAACTAGTGATGAGTTATTTTGGTTCGGTTAATTTGAATGGTCCACCATTGCCGCCGCGTGAGGCGAGCTACGATGGAATGTGCGAAGCTGAGGCAGTATTGTGGAGGGAGGATTTCCATTTGCATTGTCAGATACAGACGGTCATCCTGCATCTAATGGCGAGCAGAGTAGCTCTTGTTACCTGGGCCAGGGAATGGGTTGGGAAGGAAAGCTTCGGTTCTGTCGGTGCAGTTTAGGATTTGCTGATTAGGTATTCTGGTTATAATGTTGTTGTCAGGTACATATAATGAAGTAGCTGTAGTATTCAGCAAGTGAGAAATAAATTTTGCATAGTACAACAGGTTTTTGTGTGTGATTGTATACATCTTGTATTCTGTCTTTTGTAGTATGTGAGGTAATTATGAAATTAACATGCGTTGGACTTGAATTGTGTTTGGTTTGTGATATTTTGATCTCCCCAATTACTTTACTTACAACTCACAATCATTTCTTCTATGTGTGAACTTCTTAGTCAGATTGACAATGGAAGACTCTGTCGATGAAAATTGGTTGAAAGTTATTGGTGAGGAGTCCCTAGAAAGGTGTTAAAATGAACGTTTTGAAGACCCATTTTTGGCGAAAGCCCCATACGAGGGTCAAGATTTTAATATTGTAGAGGATGCACGGTATGAACAATATGGAAGAGGGCAGGGTTTCTCTACCAAGATACGTAATTCTACTAAGCGTCCGAGATTGTATGATATAGGCAGAGCCTACTTTTGTTGTATGAGCAATGGCTTTTCAAAAAAAACCTTGGGAATCCAGAGAGTAGTAACGTAGCTGGCAACAGAAGATCATCTGATAAGTATGGGTGTAAAACAACAATAAACATAAATTAGAATATCAAAATAGGCAAATATGTCGTCACAAGTTTCACGGATATCCATAACCATAAACTCGTATCTCCACGGAATTAGCATCGGATAAAGGTTAACAGATTCTTTCCTGAAGCAGCAAAAAACCTTACAATGGCATTTGAGCTCCACAATATTCCCGTCAGCAAGGTCCTGGCATTATTCCCAGATAGAACCTTTAGCAAACGGGATTGTTACAACTACAATGCCAAAGTAAATAAGAAACGACTAGCCAGAGGAGATACACAAACCGCGTTGGAGTGGTTTAGGAAGAAACAAACTACAGATCCGATGTTTTATTTTGACATAGAATTAGATGAGGAGGACCAAGCACTAAATTTTTTTTTGGATCGATGGACATTCAAGGTGCGCATATGAGGCATTTAGAGATGTCGTCACCTTCGATACTACGTACTGGACGAATGTGTACAAGATGCCCTTTACTCCGTTTGTAGGGATCAACAACCACTACCAAATAATTCAATATGGATGTGCTCTGCTAAGAAATGAGCAAGAAAACACATTTCTATAGTTGTTCCATACTTGGTTGAAGGCAATAAACTACAAACACCCTGTGTCAATTATCACCGATCAAGATGCAGCTATGGCCGTCGCTATTCCCAAGGTAAAGGAGTACATGGACACGCTCGAGTTACAGTTGTTAACTGGAGTATATTGTCGATTTTTGATTACCAATAGTGTCGAAATCGACAATATTCGACAATTGTTACTCCAGTTACAATTGTCGAATTGTCAAAATCGATAAAAATTGCTAGCATAACTCCAATCCAATTACACTTTAAAATTGTCAAATTCGACAATATCATATAATATTCAAAGACACTTTCATTCTAAGTTCTGGTTTATTTCTAGGTCTTCCCCAACACCAAACATCAATTTTGTCTGTGGCACATCACAAACAAATTTCCTGAGAAAATCGGCCATGTTTATCGGGAACCATCTACATTCAAAGAAGATATCGATTTGATAATGCACAACACATATGAGGCTGTAGAGTTTAAAACCAAGTGGATGGACCTAATGAAGAAACATAAATTAAATGATAACGTTTGGATGCAAGGAATCTTTAATATTAGACAAAGATGGATACCGTTATGGAATAGGGAGACCTTCTTTACAGGGATGAGCAGTACAGGACAGAGTGAGTCCACAAATAACTTCTTTAATGGTTAGTTGCCAATAACACTGGGTTGTACAGTTTTGTGACCAAGTATGAGGATGCCCTTATAGAGGTATACGAGCGAGAAAGTGCAGAAGACTTTGTCTCAAAACACAGATATCGTCAAGTTGGACCTCATCAAGCTCTACTGAAAGATGCTGCAAAGATTTACACCAGAACAATGTTCCACAAACTTCAGGATCAATTTGACCAGGCTGTTCGCTTCGTTGCAATAGAAAGACACGTAGAAGGCAACGTTCAGCCACTTACAGTTAAGTTTCATAGTGGTCGTGCCGAGTCATTTGAGCTACAAATAGACTTAGAGAAGCTAAATGGTAATTATGGATGCAAGTTGTTTAAGTATGTTGGACTCCCATGTTGTCACCTCTTAAAGGTTTTCTCGAAATACGACATTCTCAAAATACCAAAGGCTTTCATTATGACAAGGTGGACGATTGGTGCAAATAATTTTTCAAGGTCATATGATGAAAGTCAGTTAGAAAGAGATAACTTACGACATGCCTTACGCCATAACCACCTATCGCATCGTGCATCAAACTTATTTAAAAGGGCCTCGAAGATGAAAGAAAGTTTTGATTTTGCGGCTTTGAAGCTAGACGAGCTTAAGTCTTACCTTCAAAACTACGATGATACTTTAACACATATAGATAAATCACAACAAAACATCTCAACTTCTATCGCAGATTCTCTGGTGTCCAGAACTATGATTTTAAGCCCTCTCGCAGTTCAAACTAAAGGTAGGGCGAAGTTTAATCACAAGAAAGGGGCAAGATGGAAGGGGGAAATGGAAGAGGCAGTTATGAAGAAGAAGAGAACATGCAAAAGTTGTGGAGTACTCGGCAACCATGACAAACGGACATTCTCACTTCTCAAAATGATGATAGCAGAATCAAGTAAGTATATATTCAACACTATACAAAAACGATACCTTCTGCGTGATTTTTCTATAATGTGTTCCATATTTACAATAATTTGTTCCAGGTAGGAGACAGTAATAATGGGGAATCTATTCAGCCATTGCACTCAAATTCTGACAAGCACAACATCTAGGAAAACAGAAGGAGTTCACGTTCATTGACTAATAAATAAGTATTGATTATTATTGAGAAATTAGTATGTTGATTCAACATTATATTTGCTTTGTAAATGAAATTTAGGACAATAGCAATGTCGTATTTCACGGAGAAAATATCAATGAATTATATGCAGTTTAGGGATTGTGTTGCTTTATGCACCCCTACCCTCTATGAATTTGTATATTGTTGAAAATACTGCCTTAAATTGTCGATTTCGACAATATTATATACCTAGAAAACTAAGTACCCATTGTAATATTGTTGGGTTCAACAATATTACAAATGCATAATTGGAAATATACTACTACAATTGCCGAAATCGACAATATTGTACATTGTAAGTAACCATATATACTAAAGTATTGCCAAAATCGACAAAATTTCAATTTTTAGATACACTCAAGTGCACTGTTAAAATATTCTTCAGAGGAAATATGTACATTTTGAAGAGGGGAGAGTTTGAAATGAGATTCATATGACATAACAGAAATTTATATACTGCAAAAATAAATCAACAATAGAGTGTTATACCAAAAATTATATACTGTGATAAACATTGAACTAAATGAACTGTCATATACAAAAAGGGAAAAAAATTATATACTATGATAAACATTGATGTAACATAACTGTCATATACAAAGATTTGGTCGACAACCCTATTTGATTGTCGACAAACCAACAGCAACCATGTCATTAACTTTATACCCCTGGCACTTGTACTCTTTAAGTAATGCCTTGAAGTTCCTTACTCTCACATCAAAATACCTAGTCAGTTGTTCTTTCATGAAACCCAGAGGAATTTCTAGATTTACATGACTGTAGAAAATAGTAGAAAGTGGAGGTATTGGTGCATCGAACCTTGGAAACAAGCGAACGAAATGGTTATCCGCCCCTAAACCAAACCACCAATACTTACTAGTATACATAACTAGGTTTTGGAGCCTCTCCTCATTTGAAGTAGTATTTCTTTTACGTGCCCAAAACAGGGGTAAGAATGTATATGCTTCACTGTGGCCAATGAAGACCACAACCTTCTCATAGTAGGTGGCTAGTAAATGCGCAATATGCCTATACTCCACATGTTAATGACCATAAGAACATGCCTGCAACAGAATTTGGTATGCGTTATCCCCATCCACAGTGAATTGTATACCCAATGTTTGGCTGAAGATACTCTTCCAGAATGCGGGGTCCTTACAGAGAAAGGTCTTCAATGATTTCATTACATCTGGGAATCAATGTTGGCTCCGGTGCTGAATTGCTGCGGTAACCCTAAAACCAGAATTGTTATCACTGATTTTGACACCACGAACATCAACAAGATACTTCGTTCACGGTTGGAATAAAAGTTCTTGCATCATCTTCTTCTTAGCCATTTTCTCCCTCCTAGC
The DNA here is from genome assembly GCA_014058105.1 of Kingdonia uniflora. NCBI lineage: Eukaryota > Viridiplantae > Streptophyta > Magnoliopsida > Ranunculales > Circaeasteraceae > Kingdonia > Kingdonia uniflora. The sequence continues at coordinate 33,368 of JACGCM010000420.1, read as the reverse complement.
AATGACAACATTTTTAAGGGTTACCGCCATGGAAACCAAGTCTTCTTGATAATTTCCCTTGGGTCCTTACTGTGTTATTGTGAAGAATCTTTCATTTTGCTTAAAAAGTTCTTCAAAGGTTGGGTCCCCCATGTCTCCCATCCCTTCACTTGTGAGTGCCTTCTTCAATGCTTAACGCCAAACCTCCTGCAACAAGTCCTCATATTATAGCAGACATTAATATTAGAGCAATATTGTCGAATTCGACAATATTGTGTATCCATAATTCCAATTACAGAGCCATAATTGTCAAACTCGACTATTATATATTATCCAAGTAGAAATATATATTACCAATATTGTCGAATTCGACAATATGAAGATAGTAATCGTCGAATTCGACAACTATGACTTCAAATTATGCATTAAGCAGAGCAATCTCAAATAGGTACAAGAGTTAGGAATATGTCATACCTATTCATTGTTATCTACTTCGAAAGTCTTCTTCCTCTCTTCTGAATTAACTAGTTTCTTATGCTGAAAAAAAACTTCAACATTAGGATAAATAGACTTGGTATGTACATGAATATTATCTAAATTGTCGAGTTCGACAATATTTACCATACACAACTCGAAATAAAATTCCTAATTGTCGAATTCGACAATATTCGATTTCAATAACATAATTTTGAAACAATACATTACACAGGGCAATCTCAAATATGTACAAAAGTTATGAATAGGACATACCCATTCACTGCTATTTTCTTCTAAAGACTTCATCCTCTCTTCAGCATTAACCAACTTCTGTCGCTATAAAAATATCCAATATTAGAATAAACATTGAAATCAGCATTCCATATAATTCAGAAGGATAGGCAGGGGAGTTTACGAGATGGTTAGTTTCCTCCGTATATCTCGCTGCTTCTTTCTTATACTTGGATGTCCAGATCATTATCTGTTCCAAATACATAAAGGAGATGAGCTATATAACTCCAGTTCATTTAAATGTGATTTTGGGTACTACATTTGATTTTGAACAGGGGTGAACCGATATTGAGCATTGAATCCAAAATGAATACTACATCTTATTTTAGATAATCAAACACAAACTCCATTCCACTAACTAAAAAATTGGTACACAAAAATAAGTTTAAATTCACTATTATCAAACACCAACTCAAATTCACTAAATAAAAAAATCGTACACAAAATAAACCCCCAAAATGAAACTTAAATTCACTATTATCAATTCACTAAATTTGTACACAAAATTAAGTTTTAATTCTCTATTATTAAACACAAACTCCAATTCACTAACTTTAATTAATTTCATTCATTTTGAATGACTTACAAAATCTTCTTTCACAATTAACTTCTTCTTAATATCCTCATGTGCAGCCAACAAGTCCTTATACTTCTTTGCTAGGGTTGTGTCTAGTACAGGCTGATGTGATTATAGCACAACAAGCTATTTAAAACATGAGCACAAGAACAATATTACCAGACTTACAAATAAGTAACAAATAATTAAACATGATTGAATTTTGGTAAACTCACAGGTGTAGCTGGAGGAAGTTGCATGTCTATCTGCCCCATCAAAATTGTATTGATCGCTTTTAGTGACTACACTGTACATATTGGGGATAAAATGATCACGTAGATGCAAGAATGACTAATGGAAGACTATAAGTAATTAGGGGTTAGAGACACTGAACACTATTACCTTTGTATTAAACTTATTACCTTTATATTTAACTCAAAAGATAAGCTTTGATTACAGTCTTCAAAGCCAGATTTTGATCTTAGCTCTGCCTCCAAACTTGTATTTTTTTCCTCCAAATTTTTGTACTCTAATATCTACAAACATAAATTTGACAAGGGAAGTCAGGATTTTGACAAAAATAAACAATAGATACAATAATGACATCTGCCTAAGACCTACCTTCGCATATAACTGCCTTGGCAGATCTGTGAACTTTAGTGCACATTGCTCGTCAACTACACGCTTTAGTTCAATCTCTGCCTTCATTTGTTCAATAGTTTCTTTAAGCAGATCACATTCACTTGTCTGAGGTTAAATTGACATAAAACATTTAGATTAGTTTATGTGTTTTTGTCGAAATCGACAATAATATTATGTAATTGTCGAGTTCGACAATAATACATATATATGATTTCAGAATAACTGTGAAAATTATCAAAAAATTGTCGAATTCGGCAATTTATATTTGTTCACTTACACATACACTGTAATAATTGTCGAACTCGACAATTACTTATACTAATAGCTATAGATAAAAACTAACATTATGCACAACTAAAGATAGGTATGACTGACCTTCTCTTTGAGGGCCTCTCTTAGATTTATATTGGCTTCAGACTCCTTCTCTTTATCCTCCTTGAGCTTCTAAAGCTGGTCATTTAGTACTATGATTTGCTGGTCATTTAGGCTTATATTTGGAGACCGACTAGAGTGCTCATGATGCTACAAAAATGGTAATTCAAGTAAACAAAATATTAGACACTAAAAAGTTTGAAGTGTAAATAATATAAGGGAAGTGTGATAAAAATAGTGTTAACATGTACTAACCGATGCATCATATTGTTCAGCAATATCTTCATATTGGTGCACGGGGATGCCACCATGCTCATTGACACTGGCAGGCTTCCTTTGATGAATTCCAGAATTATCTACAGCCAGGTCAACAGTAATCGGACATATCGTAGTCCACGAGACAGAGGCAAACCACTCCAAGTATGCCTCTGTACATACTAGAGGTTCCTCTCGTACCCTCCGCCCCCTATCAGCTTTCTTCAAAATGAACTCCTTCCAGTTTTGGCTAAAAAAGCAATCAACCCACTCATACTTAGGACTGAATTTCCTCGCCACTTTTGCGTTCCATAGGTCAGAACCTCTGTCAATAGTCATTTTGTGGGGATGCCTTATTCCCGATTGAACTGCCGCACAACCTTATTTGGGTAGTAGGGCTGAAAATGATCTGGACTTGCTAATGCCCCATAAAAAAAGTTGACCTCCTTGAATGCATGTGGGGAATCATTTTTATCTCTGTATGGGTCCCATACAACCTACATGAAAAATAAATCAAATTTATTTTGTACTATTAAGTTAAGATATTTGTTCCACTAGGCCTGAGAAGGATTTAGCAACATTGTCGAATTCGACAATATTGCAGTGGACCAGATAATCTTGAGATGGAATATTGCCGAAATCGATAATTTCCCATGTTCATTTCGACAATGTTGTATATTCACTTTAAAATAAAATTGAATAATTGTCGAAATCGACAATATTAGATGTACTTAATAAATATACTTAATCAATATTGTCGATTTCGACAATGTTGTATATTCACTTTCAAAGGAAATTGAATAATTGTCGAATTGGACAATATTAGATTTACTTAGTAGATATACTTAATCAATATTTTCGAATTCGACAATTTTGAAGCAATATAGAAGGATAATAAACTTATATCCTCCAGTTTGTAGTTGTCCAATGCCTTCCTAAAATTGAGCAAAGTTGTACCACAATATCTATCTGTAACAGATACGTCCCATTTCCAACAAGTACAGTGCTCATATGCATCAGAGTCCATCTCCTTGAGGATCTCACCAAGCTTTGGGAAATATGCAAATATCCATGACTACATGTATATAGATAAACAAAATAAAATTAGTAAAGGTTGAAGCCATATCTAAAAAACAGTTACATAAATGAGTTCATAATCACCTCGAGTAGCGTGGTACAGCATGTGAATTGTCTCGCATCATCTCGAGATGTTGCACCCAGATTGTAATACATGTAGGCCAGAACTGCTGATCCCCATTACCACTTCTTTGCACCTTGTCCTTGGCAAACAGGACAAGGTAGCGTACGCTGACGTCTGTTCCCTTTTTCGTGGAAAATAGAAAAGACCCAAGAACATACAACATATATGCACGAGCAACAGATCTCGTTGTTAGCCCTTTCTTCTTCTTAGCAGCTTTAGCGGTACCGTCACTGAGAACCTTATCTAACTTGTATGCATAGCGAGACTTAAGTTTCTTCAGTGACAATGAATTCCCAGCACCCCCAGCTTTTAAAATTTTGAAAGCATTTAAATCCTATAAAAGGTTGTTCTCGAAAACCTCAAGAATCGTCGGGAATCCCTAGGTGCCACCAATGACCGTGGCATCACCATCTGCAGGCAACCCAACTAATTGCTCCACATCGTCCAGAGTTGGAGTCATCTCGCCCCATTTGAAGTGGAAAGTATTAGTTTTCGGCTGCCAACACTCGACAAAAGCAGAAATGAGGGCAGAGTTGTAATAATTATAGGATATGGCCCCAATTCAATCCAAACCCTTCAACTTTATGAAATCTTGGACCACTTGTGGTTCCTTTCTAAGGTCCCACGTAGACTAGTGATGATGAACACGAATGAGGAGCTTCTCCTGAACAATAATAGTGATTATGTCAACAAAATGTAACTATAAATAATAGGAATAACATAACATAATTAAAGAAGAGATTTCATTAAATAATATACCTGCCCTAGCGCGATCGACCTCGCTCTATGGAACCTGAAGCTCCTCAGTAGGCTTTTATCACTAGGGCCTACGTCGTCATTGTTTGTAGCCCCCTCACCTTCAGAATACCCCCCAAAAATAGGAATATTTTCATCAAAATCAGGGCAAACATTTGGGAGCGGTGGTTGAGCTCCCAAACCAGCTTGAGCAGACTCAGTCTTAAATTCTGAACCCTAGGGAATATTCACACCTTCGGCAGACTCAGTTGGAATATTCATACCTTCACTAACACCCTCATTTGTACTGTCAACAGTGTTTGGAGGAATGACTGTGCTTGGGTCAATAGTTTTTATCTTTCTCTTATATGTAACTAGATCTCCTTCTCTAGCCAACTCTTTTTTTCTTCTATTGGAAGCGGTCGGATGCACTTTCTCATTCATTGTGTACCTGCACAGAATTTATTACTCAAAGGATTAGTATAATTGTACTTGGTAATTGTCGAGTTGGACAATATTATGTAAACATAAGTCTAATTGCATTTGGTAAATTGTCGAATTCGACAATACTCTATTTCAATAGCTACAAGTTATATGTAACTATTGTCGAATTCGATAATTTAGACTTATAAACAAGTATAATCAAAAAATGATGTGAACCATGTGAATTCCATAATTGTCGAATTAGACAATATTATGTAACCTAACAACATTTACACTACTAAATTGTCGAATTCGACAATACTAAATGTGTCTTACTCAATCTCACTTCAATATTCCCAATTTCGACAATTCTTCAATGTACTTTAGGTTATCTAGGTCAAATATTTACGAATTCGACAATCCTAGATGTTAATAACTCAAATTTAAAGTCTAATTTTAGTTATTTAGGTCAAATATTGACGATTTCGATAATATTTGACAATTTCAATACCAAATTGCATTACACAAAGGGGTGGACAAAGAATAGACAGCAATTTGACATGATAATGGGTTTTACCTTGAAGTTGTCGAATTCCACTATCAAACCGCTCCCAACCTCTACTACTCCAAAAGGAATGGACAATGTCTTCGAAGGGTTGAATTCAATGGGTACTTTCTTTTCGAACGATAGTCTCAGTCTCTAATGACGAGAGAGTGAGAGAGAGAGAGAGTGAGAGTGAGAGTGAGAGTGAGAGTGAGGGAGAGAGAGAGACAGAGTGAATGAGTGAGGGAGACAGAGTGAGAGAGATACTCGAACTGTCGCGAGAGTGAAAGTGACATAGTAATATAGATGTGTTTAGAGGGAAATTTGGTTTGTTTGGAGAGAGAGGGAGAGTGGGAGAGAGAAAGTGAGAGACAAAATTTTAAATGTGAGTGACGGTTGGGTTTGAAAAAAAAAAGGGAAATGTCTGCCGAGAGTAAGGCAGGTAGGACCCCCTAATTTTCCACCTCATTTCCCTTATAGGAAATCCCAAATTTTGAGAGCCACTCATCTCTATTAGATGAGTGGTTGTGCTTGAGTGAGACTTGAGTGTTTGAGGCTTGAGTGTCTCTAAATCCACCCCCAGGAGAAAGAGTATATTTTGGTTGATGGAACCAAGCCAAGCCAGCTTTTCTCCTAACTAAAGTTGACACATCATCACTTTGAAAACTGCCCTAAAGCATGGATTAAGATTTTTGCACACGGCCTGGAATGAATCTATGGGCTTAGACTATCATCATCTCCACGAGACGAGTAGTTCACGCCTAAATGGGAACAAAACTTGTTTTGACAATTGCTTTTGTGACACTACTTTGCACAGTAGACAATGTGGCTATTCGAAAACTGCCCTAAAGTATGGATTAAGATTTTTGCACACGGCCTGGAATGAATCTAGAAAACAAAAAAAAGTCGTTGGTCCGACTGAAACATTTCTTAGGATTTTATATTTGAAGCCAGGGTGCAAGGCCGAAGGCTTCCTGGGACTGCGCCATGGCTTCAAATATAAAATCCTAAGAAATGTCTTCAGTCGGACCAACGACTTTTCTAATTTGTGAGCAATGTGGGACTAATATTTTGGTTTGTGCTTCAACAAATAAAGAGCACTTTAGTGAGTAAAACTGTGTGATCACAGATCAAAAATCAAAATCAAAATATGTTCTTAATTCGTAGTATAAACGGGCAATGATAAAATACCCATGATTTGCCTTTGCTGTTGTTGCGTACTCGTAAATAAGGGACATATATGAGCCATATTGTTTCATCCTGCTTGAATCTATTTGGGAGCTGCATTGCAAATGTCAGACCTTTGTTATTCATAGATTTTAGTTCGAGGGACGAGCTAAACGCTGTTGTTTTTAGCCATGACGTACATGTTTAGAATTCTAACAAAGATGAAGGCGTGATACTAATGTCTCGTCACTATTACATTTGAACTTTACGTCTTAGATATGAACATGTTCTATACCAAAAAGTATTACGTTACAGCTACACATTCTGAATCGGTAAGTTGTTAAACTAATGACCTCAAACAAAACACGGCGCATGTTGCCACTATGGGTCTCATATAGCTGTGCCTGTGTCATTCCATCGACCATCACATTGGCAAATATAAGATCATGGGGCTACTATGTTCCGATGGAACCTCCAATCCTAATATTAACCAGAGCTCCAAAGTTCCACAATGGAAAAGCTTCTTCAATGTCGTTCCATTATCTATACCCCACAAAAATAAAATAAAATAAAATAAAATAAATACACTTTCACAACAAAAACAATTATACAGTATTCAACATTTACCTCATCTTTGCACCGTCCGATCATTCTCAACCTACCAATCTTAACTTATCTCGAGAACACCACAACCGTAGATCTACAAATCACCCCCTTTTAATACCGTCACAGTCCCTCTTCGTCATTTCCCGCTCTCTCCACTTTTATTTCATTTCCCGCTCTAACAAAACCCTAGAAATAGGAAATGGGACTCAAAAAAACTTCAACAGATCAAACATCAGACCCTAAAAAGCGAAGACGTGTTGGATTTGCCTCTACCGGTGACCTAATTTTGAATCAAGCTCTTTCATTTGGTATAATTTTTGCGGAATTTGGTCATGATTTGGTTGGTGTTTGATTTGTTGCAGATGTTGGTGTTGAGGCGAATGATTGTATCAAAATTTATCTGGGTATGTTTTAATTTCGTCAATTTTGATAGATTTGGTAGAATTTAGTGATGGGGTTTAACTTGTTGTTTGATATTTTGACTGTGTAGTTAGTTGTAAAGAGGAATTGGGTGATGAGAACAGCTTTGTTGTTGACCCCATTGATTTGAATCAGTTTTTTGGAGACGATGGACGGATATATGGGTACAAGAATTTGAAGGTTGGGTTCCCATTTAAACTTGATTTTAAGTTATTACAGAAGCTCATGTATCTGTTTTGTTTATCGCTTTCGAGTTCGTGTAGCCCATTGTGTTAGAAATTGGTAGGCGTATTTTGTAAAATAGCTGTAGATTTTTAGTATAATTTTAAATTGGGATCATGGGTAGGTGATTTCAGGGATAACCAATCATATATGGTAAGTACACGTTTTTCACTATATTTAACATGCTAGTTTTATGGGTAATGTTTTCAGGGTTCTTTTGAGTACCCAGTAGGATTTTGGTTAGGTACGGGCATTGGTTTGGTTAGCGCAAATTCATATGGAATATAGCTAACAGGAAATGTTTTATTAGTGTTAAAGTGTAAACATGCATAAGATGGACATTTTGATTTTCTTATTTTTGTCCCAGAAACTTCTTGATGGCCATTTGGATTTCTACTCCATACATGATTATTTGTACTGTTACCAGCAGTTTCTTATGCTTGCATTTTTACCGTTCCCATTCTCGGGGATTTGGTTGAGAGAATATAAGAGGTGGAATTAAGAGACAGTTACATTTGTAAATAGCTTATGAGATGGACATCAATTTGTATTTATGGCTTGTAGGAAGAATATTCATACGCTGTTTGGTTAATTACATGGAAATGTATTCTGTTATATCCCAAAAAAATTTCCTCTTTAATTTAGAAAACCTCCCTGATTTTTGAAGATGACTAGATTATATACTGTAATACCGTGTGACTGTGAAATAACTTGTTTATGTTATTGTTGCATACTTACATTTGTAAATACAGTTGCTTACAACTCAATAAATTCGGTGCAGGTTAAAGTTTGGTTGAGCAGCATATCTTTCCGTGCATACGTTCAAGTATCGTATGATACCAAAGCTGATGTAAGTATGCTTGCATTCTTTTATGTTGTTTTAGATATCAAAGTTGAATAGGAAAACATGGTTTCACTTGCCTTTGGGTGTTTTTTTTGGCGGTGTTGGATTATAGGTTTGTAGAGGTCCATCTCATGGCTAAGTGCTAACTAACTCTATTTAACGCAATATTAAACTGATTCTTTTTTATACTATAGCCTTATCTCCTAGGTCATAACTAACTTTGGGTATTGATTACTTTTCAAAAGGGTGGAAAGGGGATCACATTGCTGACACCTGCTCTTGAGGTACCCATATATTACGCATTAATTAAGCTGCTCTTTTGTTTTTTTTGTATTATTTTGAACTGAGTTTATTGTGCAGAAAATTTTTGGCGAGTCAATAATCGAGAAAGAAGACGAGTTTCGTCAATCTTTTTCCACAGAAAGTCATTATATCAAGTATGTCTCTAATTAACTTTTGCAACTGCGAGTTATATGTTTCCACCTGTATAATTTTTCATTCTCTTTTCGTATGTTGTGCTGATCTCAGAGCTGTTATTTCAAATGGTGAGGTCATGCGCTGTGAAGCCACCACGAAGCATAACAATGTCTCTAATAATCAGTTAGAATCAGAGGCTTTTACCATAGAGGTACTTATCATATTTACCACTTTATTGTCATGGCATGCATTTTAGTTCACTGGTAATTCGCAAATGGCTCTTATAGTCTTCTTGTGAAACACTCGTTGTACACCATCCTCGAGACACATTACATTGGTTTGTTTTGTGTATCTGAGCAATACTCGTTGACTGTGACTTTCTGAGCTTTTTGTTTCCAAATCTTTGGAAATATGAAAAGGATACGTGTAGGCATAGGTGTGATAGTGAAGGATTTGTGTTCTTTTTCTTGCAGCATCAAGTAATTCGCATGGGTTTGAATAACATGCCCGTTGGGGAGCTTTATTCTCGGCTGGTATCTCTTGTTCTTCTTCTTGTTGATGGTATAGCTTTCTGATTGTTGATATATTTTGTTACCATGTATAAGTACTATATTTATGTGTTATGTTAATCAAGCAGTTTTTTTTTTGGCAGGTTGCAGTCCTCTTGACATAACAGATCCTAGATGGGAGATCTATTTTGTAGTCGAGAAAAAAACAGTCCCACAGGCGGATGTCAGTATTAAATTGCTTGGTTTTGCGATAATCTATCGGTTTTTTCACTACCCTGACAGTTCACGCTTAAGGATCAGCCAGGTATTCTTTGTTGTATATTTGAATTAAACTACTGAAGCCAAGATTTGGAACAACAAATATTCATATTGAGTAATTACATTTTGATATGTTAATAAAACGTAAGGGGTATTTCACCTTTTGATCCAATTGTGTTGCCCGCTCCCCTTTTTTTCACCCCTCTTCTCTCTTCGTTGTCGCCCGTACTCTTTCATGAACAAAGAACTAACTACCAGCAATAATAACACCACTATTAGCAGTTACAAAACTACCTTTGTTGACTCCGGTCGTTTTTTTCTTGAAACATTTTACTAACTAATTGTTGCTAAGTTGCCCTAACCACTAACCTATGTTGCTCCAGTTGTGTACTTTTAGAGTCAATCCACTGGATTTATTAAGTTTTTGGTCTAACCATTAGAAACCAAATAATCCCTCATTTATACGCTTAAATGTTTAAAACCCCAAAATATGGAGCAAATCAACCCCTATGCTGCGAGCAGTATGCCTATTCGCATGCTTGAAATTAGCTAGAGACAAAACCAGATAATAAAATGAAAAAGGTATGCGTGCATGTGCCAAGTGTGCCATCTATTATATAAGCATGAGCAGTTTCTGTTTTGTTTTTGTTTTCCGCGACAAAACTTGGCAAACTATTGCTTTGCCATTTGATTTTCTGATTCTATACCAAAATTTAACTATTGCTTTGCCTTTTGATTATTAGGGTATCTACTATTCTTTTCTCTTTTATTAGTTGGGCATGTCAAACATTTGATTAACCTTTTATTGGAGATGTCACTGATGAAACACGGAGTTGTATCACGATCGTATGAGTTTTCTCTACACTGTTCTGTCTCAGAAATGAAAACTGTCTTCTCCAGAGGTTAAAAGATCCTTATCATTTTAGAGATAATTTATTTATTAGGAATCTAACATCATCCTGGTCTTATTGCAGATACTGGTATTGCCTCCTTGCCAAGGCCAAGGTCATGGCCGCCACCTTCTCGAGGTTATCAATTCTGTGTCAATATCAGAAAATATGTATGATATGACGGTAGAAGAGCCATCGGATGAACTCCAGCAAGTACGAACGTGTATTGATGTGCTCCGACTTCTTGCTTTTGAGCCAATCAAGCTTACTATTACTTCGATCTCTTCAAAAATGAAGCACGGGAAACTATCGAAAATGACGTACAAGGTTCAATTTGACCCACCTGAAAATGTAATCGAAGATGTCAGGAAAACTCTGAAGATTAACAAGAAACAATTTCTCCAATGTTGGGAGATTCTCATTTATCTCAATCTTGATCCCAATGACTGCTCGAGCATGGACAATTACAGGCTCGTCATTTTGGAGCGTACTAGAGCAAACATTTTAGGAAAAGATTCAGGGTCCGCTGGGAAACAGATAATTGAAGTCCCAAATGATTATGATCACGAAATGACGTTTGTCATGTTTGGACCAAAGGGTCGTATTCAAAATACTACGGAAGGTGAAACTGAGGAAACCAAGACTAACCGAGAGCAGCAGTTGAGAGAGCTTTCTGAAGAACGAATGAAAGAGATCATGCAGGTTGCAGAAAAGGTATCTCTGCTACGCGTTTAAAGTTGCAGTTACCAAGTTAAGGGCATCTCTTAGTCATGCTAATTGAGGTACAGGCATGTTACAAAGCGTAAACATAAATTATTCTGTTTGTACTCTATTTAAAGACAAATATAGATGTGTTTGTTTAACCAAGTAGCATTAATGAATTTAGTACCCATTTTATTGCAAATGAATGTTTATATGCCAATATACTTGGGGATAAACGATCTCTGCATTTTGGATGAAGTTGCGGCATCTTGATATCCAAGGTGCATTAGTTTAAAGCTTTCACTGAAGATAAAGAAATGTAGCCTCCAAAAGGCCATCTCATGAAGACATGAAATGAACCTCTAGACCTGAAGTTACAAATTATATCAGACAAGGATTATGTTGGCTTCATCACATAATTGTGTTAACTCTACGCAATTGATTATCAAGTCACCACTCACCACTCACCACTCACCAGTGAATTAACCATCAGAACAATATCAACATATAGCATGCAATTAGGCCAATAGGAATAGCATAAAAATGTGTCCCCCCAAGTCACTTGAAATTAACCATCAAAACATATGCAATTGCAAGGTCAAAAAAATGTGTATCCATTACAAGTCATTTGCGAATTGAACAGTCAGACTACAATCTGCAATTACAACAATATCAGCACATTGCATGCTATAATAAGACAATTGAAAGACCACAAAAATGTATTTCAGCTGCGCTCCTTACAAGCACTGAACTAATAAAAATTACATTGCATGTACAAAAATCTGTTAATTTTTTCTAGTCCTCAAAAGAAAATACCCATTTGCATATGCTCTGCATACACCACTGTGTCAGTATTTGGGGTATCAAATGTTTTTGCCAAAATAATCTCCACTAAATAACTCTTCAAAATCATTCTGAAGTTATAAATAGCTAAAGCCGATTAGAATGGATTAATGGTGGCATTGTTTACGCAGATGTCTAGAAATTGCAAATCACGTACTTCCTTCAAATCTACGAGCCCGCTATCTTCAAAAAAGGATCTAAGAGCAAGGGTGTTTTTGAAAGCAGCAGCACCGCCAGTAGGTTACTATAGTGTTTGAAAAATCTTTGTTGCGGTGGAAATGGCTGCAAGACCATATTGACCCCCACCACTGATATGCATCACCATCAAGGCCTAAATGCTTAAATTCTCACGAAGAAGCTGTTGCTTGTAAATTGCGAGCAGTTTCCTTCTAGTAACACCTAATACACTCAATAAGTAGTGGTCTAGATCTTGTGAACACTACAACCTGCATCTGATGTCAAATTTTCCTTCCAGTTCTCAAATTCAGATCCACCAAACACTAACTGCTTTATTCCAACATAACTGTGGAGAAAGAAACTAGTTTAGCCTCACTTTAGATAAACAAGTTGAATTATAGGGATTGTCAAAGATGATAACTCTTCCCAGTTATTATCAGATTCAGATGATATTATCTCAGATCAATAGTCGAATAACAATATCTGAGCCGTCATACTTGTTTCACTACTATAGAATTGGAAATATAAAATGTTCTAAGGGCTTACTCTGAGCTAATCTGAGTCAGGGCATTTATCAGAACATCCAAAATCAACGGTTCACTTGTACCAATATCAACCCTGTTAAATTAAAACCATATCTGTTATTGTTAGCAAGAACTGTAGTGATCGATTCTCTTGAACCCATTTAAATAATAAAAATTGGTCTGAGAATAAATATTTAAAACTGAAGTCAATACCATATACGTGCTAAATTGTCTTGCGTTTCGAAGTCTCCTATGTTATAAAATGTTGTCGGAGTCACATTTGCTCCCTGAATGGCATCATAGGTTGGTCGTCTGTCCATAGGAGATTGTGACAACTGAAAAAATGAGATATAAGTTTAGTTCATATATAAGAAGTTTACAAGCTAATACATATAAACAAAGACAACATACATATTCAGGAAATGCTACACTCAAAGCCATATAAATATTCACAGCTAAAAAGTTCACTTTGAGGTTGTTTTGGTTTGTAGCAAATGAAGGAAACTGTTAAAAAAAGTTTAAAAAAAAATCATCCAAAAACCAATTTCTCTGTCTTAGCTTTGTGAAGAATTACTATTTTCTATAACTTTTCATTTGGTTGAAATTAAGAAGTTTGAAACAATTTTAAAATATTATTTTGATGAGAAAATTCATTTCAAAAAGATTATTTTCCAGAAATATAATTTTCAGTTATATTATTCTTTTCCGCCGAGAATGGTCCTATCAAAGTTCTCTTTCTAGAGAGTATATTGTAAGAAAAAATTGTGAGGGAATCCAAATAGAAACTTTGATTTAAGAGAATATAGATAGAAAAATATAGTCATAAATTTGGAGTATCTGAAAAGACAATGTATATTGGACAATTTGGAAATAGAATTTTGACTTAGTCACTTAGAGAATCTAGAAAGAAATGTGGATTTGCACTAAGAGAACTGAGAGACAATTCTAGAAAGGGAAAATTGTACACCAAGATCATCTATGAGAAAATGTAGAAAAAAAATAGGCCAAGTGAATTTAGAGAAAGAAATCCATAGAGGATATTTGGATTGCAATAATCTAGAGAAAAAATATCTAGAAGGAAAGAACTTGGGGGTGGGATTAAGAGAGAAAATTTAGAATTAAAAAATCTAAAGATGGAAAAATCATGATAGAAAATCAGGTAGTGAGATAAAAACGTAGAACATTTTTTACTTATTGGAAAAACATTATTGTCCCTTGTCCAACAAAAAGAAAAGAAAAATGGGTGATCAGATAGCGCAATAAGTGTTTCCCTTCAAAATTCAATGATATCCTATGGATAAATGATTAATACATGCAAAAGTTACCTGCATGTTCATGGAGTTGCATCCGCCAAGACGTCCAACAATGTGCCAAGATCGAATTGTCTGCATACACATCATAACAAGCTTGTCACTGTTAAGCTAATTTTGTAAAGTAAAACAACAAGTCTGAAAGAGGCTACTTACATCACAAATTAAAGCGATGTCATTCGGTAATGGAGAATTGTAGAATTCAAACCAAATATAGGAGTTTGAGAAGCCAAATCTAGTAAACACCATCCACAAAGAATATGTGAATGAGATGTGGCAGCAATAGAACATACACACATTTGATTTGTAACTAGAATCAAGAGACAACTAACTTGCAGGGAGCTTAATAATACAGAAAATGAGTATATACTAATAGTACATGCATTTAGGAATCTAGACGTGCAGCTTTGTACATAATATCTTAAAGTTTAGCAGGAATTTCAATTATGAAACTTAATATGGATCAATCAGTTGATCGTATTGAGGGGGGTCCATCGATAAGCTGAAAGATGGGATGTCCAAGATGCAAGAGATGTTTCAGGCTTTTATTGTAGCCCAAAATAAGGCGTCAAACACTACTAGAGTAGCGGCTACGAGTGCAGCCAATCCAGAGGTAATCGATGAGCAACAATCAAAAGAACCGGTTATGATGAAGACAAAGAGCCTTTTGAATCATTAGCTGAGGATTTGTTTTTTAATCCTTTCTATGAGGATACTCATTATGTACGACCACCGCGTCGTCCTCCTCCAACTACTGAACATGGACAAGGTCGTGAAAATGGATTGCTCGGACAATTTGGGAGAAGGGGCATTAATCACATGGCTGATCCGAAAAGGGGCTGGAACAATGGCAAGACCTATGGAGGCAATCCTAATTAGGCACCTTCACCTCCTCACTGTCAACAACAATCAACGGAAGGTAACGATCTCTCTACTTTTACTAGCATTTTTACTTCTCTTCAACACGATGTTATGCTTAATATTGTTGAGTTTGACGAGAAACTTGGCCCAGATGCCTTTATGGATTGGATCACCCGAGTTGACAAAATATTTGCTTATAAAAAGTATGGGGATCCCAATCGAGTAATACTCATCGAAACAAAGCTCTTGGGTTACACACTTACTTGGTGGATGTGCAAACTGGTCGTATTCAGCATGGGTATCCGCCAATTACTGAATGGGGACAAGATACGTCGGGATTTTGTGAAATAGTTGATCCCAATTGGTTATGAGCGAGATATTTTTATGAGACTACAAAACTTATGTCAGAGTAAGTGCAATGTAACCGAGTATATAGATGAATTTTTTTACTGAGCGCCCGCGCTAATTTGCATATAACTGAGGAACAAAAGGTGGGATGGTATGTAAACGGTTTACAAAGTTTTATTCAAAAGGATCTCACATTCAAAGACTTTTTGTGATGGCGGATGCGCTAAAATATGTTTTGAAGTCAAGAGTTATACATACCAACTACCAACTCAAGTACGACTTCAACTTCTACTATTCAAGCCAATTCAACATCTACACTTCCACGTACTTTCGTTTATGGTAATTGTTTTAGTTGTGGAAAGCCGGGTTACCAGAAAAAGGATTGCCCACAAGTTGCCAAACGGGTGGGTTAGCCGTTAATGGTAAGAGGGAACAAGTGATTGCCACAGTACAAAGAGTGTTACAAGAAGAAGATGAAGACGAGATTGATGATTTTGAAGCTGTTACCAAGGTGGCACGGGCTTCGTCAAGAGCACGCCCGATTTGATTTCGGGGGTTAAAATTTTTCGAAGACGGAGGGATTTGATGTGAGCAGCTCCTAGTACGTGTTGTCCACTCGTTGAGAGTCTCTTTTTATTTTAGCTTATTAGATTAGGGGCTTAACTATTGGAGTTGCTTTTATTTTGATGTTTAATTAGATTCTAACTTGGAGAGGTAGTGGACTTGCTATTGTAGGAAGATTAGGGTTGAGACCTATATAAGGAGAGAGTGGTGTAAGTTTATTTCTTAGTTGTGATTGAATAAAGTTCAAGGTTTAGCCCTAATTTGGTTTTATTGTGTTTAAAGTTTAGTAGAAGAAACCCTAATATCGATTAGGTTAGTGTAATCTATTAAGTTCTTGCTTCTGCGAAATGATTTACGTTATATTATCTTTTAGTGTGGAGAGAGTCAATATTGTCATAATTTTTTGTTTAATTTTGTTTGATGTTCATGAAACGACTTAAATAATTTTCTAAGTTACCTCGTCATGGAGTTATTTCTTCGCTCTTGTTGAAAGAACTTAGCCACCTTATTTTTAAAATAATGATGCCAGCTCTGAATATCTCTTATGGGGGCTCAAAGTTTTATTCAATGCTGGCTATGCATAGATTGACTATACGAGACATTCAAGTTCTACCTGGCGTTCCACTGGAAATAAATTGAACACCAATTGTCTTGCTCCTCTTTCTCTTTAGCATTGTTGATCTAATGATACCCTGTTTTACTCTTGTGTGATCTCTCTTTCATTTGCGCTATCAAACATATTTATTTTTGCCAAATTTCTTTCTTAAATCATCAATGATTTTTATTAATCTGAATTATGAAAATGTATTAGGCTGATGCGTGCCATGCCTATCAAGTATTGAGAAAAAGTGGTTTGAAGGATGAAAACATCATAGTTTTCATGTATGATGATATCGCTTTCAATGAGGAGAATCCTAGACCCGGTGTCATCATTAACAACCCTCACAGTGAAGATGTTTATGCAAGAGTTCCAAAGGTCTACTTTATTGCTAGTTCAATCATTTCTATTATCCTTGTTTACAAACTCTCATATTTCAATTTCTCATTTCAGGATTATATAGGGAATGATGTTAACGTTGGCAAGTTTTTCGATGTTCTTCTTGGAAACTAAACTGCCATTACAGGGGGTAGTGGGAAGGTTCTTGATAGTGGGAGGGGGGAAGCAGTTGCTTGTAACTCTCATTTTGTTTCTTTTTAATAGATCAAAGAGGTTCCCCCAACTTACTTATCAAAAGCCTTCTACATCACCCTTTTGGTTCACTAGGAGAGTATCATGATCAAGGCTGTATGTGGTACCCCAATAATTTTGGGAAAAAATTACTATGCAGTGTTAAAAAAATTGGAAAAAAAAAAAATAGAATGATTATACTATAATTATTATTCTTCATCCTTATAATTCCAAATAGAAGTAGCTTAATTGGTTAAGAATCTTGTCATTGATCCTATTGCCTAAGGTTCAATTCTTGGTAAGCTCTTTTATTTTATTTTCCTTTCATTTTCCATGAAGTTGGTGTTTCAATTTGACTGTTATAATAAGTTTGATTTTAAAATAATAATAAAATAAAATAAAAACACTCCAATATTTAACCAAGATTGGGTTTTAATTTGACATGATGTTGAGTTTATATTTAGTTAATCCACAATACGATTGAGAAGCTTCTGTTAGTAGAGATATACGAAGAACACCAATCGGTTTGGAAAAATGGAGAATTCGATTACTCAAAAACGAAGTAATTACAATAAGAAAATCTCTCAAACCCTAGGTTTCTCTCAGAACTCTTTCAGATCTAACATACCTAAGAAATAACCTAACTCATTTATATACTAGGGAACCTAAAATACTAAAAAAACACATCTCGAGGCTAAACACCCCTCAAAAATACAATCACCGCCAAAAGGAAAAAAACTGAATCGCGCATCTGTTCGAACAAAATTGTTTCTGTTCGAATAAAATAAAGTGTATTCGAATAGACAAAAATCTATTCGAACAAAATTATTTATGTTCGAATAGAATTGTTCAGTATCTTCTTCAGATCCTCCTGGATCATGGCTCCCCCCTTTAGGAGCCTTGAGCTCCTGCTCAAGCTAGAACTGGAGATGTGGGAATGTGGCGATGCCCAATTCCCTGCTGTACCACCTCGACTTGCTCGGTAGTGTACCCTTCTTCCCAACTCGGAACGATTCAATAGCACCCCGTTTAGTAGTATGAACCTTCCGCTCTAGAATACCATCATCTGGCATCGGATCTTCTCTTTCCATCCATAAGTCATCAGCTGACGGTAGGTGAGTATTGATTGCAGAGTCTTCATCCAGAAGAGACGGCTCAAACAGCTTCAAATGCTCGGCATTAATCGCCGAATACATCTTCATGAAAGGTGGCAACTCCAACTGGAATGCATTGTCACCAATCTTCTTGAGTATCAAAAACAGACCATAACGGATAGGTTACAGCTTCTTACCTTCCCCCTTAAGCCGTTCTTTACCCAAATGCAACCAAACGAGGTTGCCCTCAAGAAAAGTACACTCAACCCTATGTTTGTCGTGGAGAGCCTTATACTTCGCTTGAGTCTTCTTCAACTGAGCTTCAACCACCTCATGAACCTTGCTGATCCTCTCAATGAAATACTGAGCTTTAACCTGCTCCTCTTCCTCCTTCGATGACACCGTTTTGTCGCCAAGACTAAACGCCAAAAATACAAAGGGCTTTGCGGCAAGTACCCCAAACAAACTTCAAAAGGAGACTTCAACGTGGAACCATGAATCGCCCAGTTGAACGCAAACTGAAAATACGGTAAACTCTCATCCCAAGTCTTAGGATGCTTAGAATGGAATCCCCGTAATAAATGTACCAAAGTGCGGTTAACGACCTCTGTTTGCCCATCTGTCTGCGGATGAAAAGCTGTACTTCTCTTCAACTTAGTGTCCATCATCCCCCATAACGATCGCCAGATATGCTCCAAAAAGAGGTTATCCATATCATAAATAATAGAAAGGAGCCCGAAATACCTCCAGACGTCTCTGAAAAACAATCGCGCTGCTCCTTCCTCTGTGACCGTCTTCTGGCATGGAATAAGAACAATCATCTTGCTGAATCGATCAACCACCACAAACAAATAGTCATTCTTACACCTGGTCATGGGCAAACCACCCATAAAATCCATCGAAATGCTCTCCTAAGGTCGACTAGGAACTAACAATGGTAAGTACAATCCTATCTTCCTATTGGAAGGCTTCAATGTGTTGCATAGCACGCAACCACGAACCACACGAGCCACATCCACCTGCATCTTCGGCCAATAGACATAACGCCGCAAATTCAAAAGAGTTTTCTCAACCCCGAAATGACCTGCCACCCAGGAACAATGTGCCTCTCGAATCCACTGCAAACGCTCTCCACCCTCAGGAATACATAATAGACTGCCCCTGTAAATCAAACCATCCATCAGAACATACTCGCACGTCTTGCCCTGCAACAGCTTCTCTTGAATCACACTGAGCTCCTTATCGTCACCATACCCTGAAACGTACTCAGAAGGAACAATCGGCTGGATCTGCATAGCTACCAGCAAAGCGGAAATAGTTGGTAATGGGGGTCGAGATAACATATCAGCCATCTTGTTGTCCACTCATTTTTTATACTTAATCAATAAGGTAAACTGCTGAAGGTACGACATCCACTTCATATGGCGAGCTTGCTGAAGCTTGGACTGCATAGATAAGAACTGTAACGGTTTGTGATCGGAATGTACCACAAGCTCCTTCCCCAATAAGTAACTCCGTTAATGCTTCACTGATTGATATAACGCGTAGAACTCCTTATCGTAGGTAGGATAGTTGCGTACTGCTCCGGTAAACATCTCAGAATGGTAAGCAACCGGCTTCCCATCCTGTAAAAGGATTGCCCCCAAAGCATAGTCTGACGCATCTGTCTCGACCTCAAAAGGCCGTTGCAAATTAGGCAATGCTAACACTGGTGCATCCGTAATCTTCCGCTTCAATAACAAAAAGGTCTTCTCATGGTGATCTTCCCACACAAACTGTACCCCGGTCTTCGTCAAAGAATGCAACTGTGCGGCTATTTGTGAAAAATGCCGAATAAATTTCCGTAAGTACTGACAAGAACCCATAAAACTCCTCACTTCCGTCACAATGCGAGGTTGAAGCCAATTAGTAATGACCGAGACCTTCTCTGGATCGACCTTAAGCCCGCCGCCACCAACAATAAAACCCAAATAGACTAGCTCCCGTTTCCCAAACTCGCACTTCTTCCTGTTCAGAAAAAGTTGTTGTGATCGCAACACGCCCAACATTCTGCGTAAATGCCCAAGATGATCCTCCCATGTACGACTATATATCAAGATATCATCCAAATATATAATCACAAAATCATCAATAAACGCACGAAGTACCTCATTCATTAGCCGCATAAACGTTGTCAGAGCATTGCATAACCCAAAAGGCATCACCAACCACTCAAATAAGCCCTGTTTGGTTTTGAACGCTGTCTTCCAAGTATCCTCCTCCCGGATTCGAACTTGATGGTAACCCGACTTAAGATCCAACTTGGTGAAAAACTGAGCTGTCTGCAACTCATCTAAAAGCTCCTCAATCCGTGGAAGCGGATAACGATTCTTCACCGTGATATTGTTCAACGCCCGATAATCCACACACATCCTCCAAGACCCATCCTTCTTCGGCACCAGTAACACCGGCGAACCACAAGGCGAGCAACTCGGATTAATAACTCCTTGCTCCAGGAGTTCATGTACCTGCTTCTTGATCTCATCAGACTCAGTAACAGAAGTTCGATATAACCTAATATTAGGTAGTGGCTCACCATTCACTAAGGTGATATCATGCTCCACATCCCTCTTGTGCGGCATCCCTTCTATGCCCAAAAACAAGTCGTCATACTCCTCTTGCAACTCCCCTATATCGGTTTGTTGCTTAGGAGACATTGCCAAAGTAGACAATACTGTAGCCGACGGACCCTCTTGAATCGGTCGCACCAACAACAAAACAAATTTGCCGCTCGCATTAATCAACCTCTTCGCCTGAGTCGTCGTTACCAAATTACTGGTAGTGATATGTTCCTTGCACGCATTAATAAGAAACTCAGTCCCATCCTTCACCAACCGATATTTGCGAGCACGACGGTAAAGGATTGCATCGCGGTCCCAAAGATAAGGGCTACCCAAGATGACTTGACACACGTCCAACAGAACCACCTCACATGTCACTTCGTCAATAAACTTCTCAGTAATCGCAAATTTGAACGTACAATGCTTAATGATCTTCAACTCCGCGTCTTTCTGAATCCAACCCAAACCATACGGCTTAGGATGAGCCACAGTAGCCAAACCCATCTTCTTCACCACCGCCTCAGAAATTAAATTCTTCTGACTACCCGGATCAATAATGGCCTCGACTAAGCTCTGCTTACCTGAATGCTGACAAAGAATAGCTCTTCCCGACTCGCCTCGTCGATAGCCAGAGGTTGCTTGAACATTAGCGTAAGCTTAGGATTTGGCTTATCTAAATCCAGAAGATCCACAATCGTTGCAGCTAGTGCACATTTCTCTTTCTTGCCCTTCTCCTCCTTCGGCCGAAGCTCCGGGTGAAGTTTCCAACATCTATCGAAATTGTGCCCATTAGCCTTGCAATGACTACAGATAGTCCCCTTGAATGAAGACCCGTCTCTTTTGGACTCCCCTTTCTTATCAAACTTCCAATTAGCCTTGTACCCCGACTTGTTCTTGTCGCTCTTCAAGTACTTGCCTTCAATGGCAATTGTTTTAACGGTAGCGTCTTCAATATCTGCTACATTGAAGAGCATTAATTCTCTTTGTATGGACTCCGACAAACCCTCCGTATACTTCATGAACACATCGTACTCCTTCACGTCAATATCCAAAACCAATGCTTGGTTATGAAACTCCGTAGTGAACTGTTGCATGGATTGCCCAAACCTTTGGCGTAAGTTGTGCCATTTGTACCATCGCTCTTGTTCATACCCAATGGGATAAAATTGCTTCCTCACCAAGACCTTAAATTCCTTCCAACTCAGACTTTCGACATCATGTCGTTTCCGATAGGATTTCCACCACGTGAGTGACTTGTGAATTTCAAAGTTGAGAAACAAATCTTCTGACGTGGAATATTCATCAATTGAAAAATAAGTCTCCAACCTATCTAAACAATTATCTAATTTATCGGCGTTGACGGAACCATCGAAAACGGAATCTCAATCTTAAAACCAAGACGAAGATTACGCATAGGATTCACTGACTTACCAAGACCTGGGCGCTCCTTGACAGAATCGGCATCACTAGAATCATCGAATATCAGAAGTCCTCGTCACCATCCACCTCCATAACCCTTTCTTCTCGAACGGTCACGCCGTTTTGCCGAAGCGGAAGCCTTCGCGAGGTTCGTGAGGCGCAACTGCTCCACTAACTCCCCTACAGTAGAAGTTAGCGGAACTGTCGTTTCCAAAATCGTGAGTCTTTCGTTGGGATCGCCCATCTCCAAACGTCCTTCTTCGAATTAGGTTTGCGATGAATCTTCAACGGACTCACTAGCTTCTCCTTTGTTGCTTGAGACGGTCACGTGTAGAGACCATAACCACAATCAACCCCACGAGAATTGCAACTGGAAAATGATACCACTTATCCACAATACGATTGAGAAGCTTGTGTTAGTAGAGATATACGAAGAACACAACAATATAATACTTCCTAACATTTTCTAACTTCTTACACATATTTATGATTGCGCCAATTTTGACTTAATTTCCTAGTTTGCTGACATCCATCCCAACAATTGCATTTCTACTACACTAATCCCTTTTAAACAACTTCTTTTTACCATATCTAATCATAAGCTACATAAAGCATAGTAAGCCATATACCCAGAGTTATAACCTCGCTTGTTTGAGTAGAATACTAGTATGCATCACATCAAATCTGAGCCCACATCTGCAGTTCATACCTTACACTCTCTCCAACCATTTTTTTCTCTCGTACATCAGTGTTCATCAATATAAATACATAATCGAGTATGTATATAGCTATTCTTTCCGACTACACAAATATTAGCATTAAAATATGTATGTGGATAGCATAGTGTATAACACAAGTATCTAAATCTTACTTGTTGAAAGCCACTTTCATGGGTATACAGAACCAGTTTTGGTGTGCAGTACTTTGCTCCTCTTCTTCCTATTCTATCCTCCATCTTCACCATTACAAGTACAACAAAACCAAACCAGTTAGTGAGAACATAAGCATTAAAAATTCAAATCAACCCATATAATTGCATAAGATAATCTAAATTAGAACACCCAAACAAGAAAATATAAGAAAACCCAGTTACAAGTTTCGCACAAAAAAAGTAAAAACTCAACAAACAACAACCAACTACCCATTAGAGAGAGAACAAGTTGAGATGAGCTTACCGGGCCTGAGCTTTCTCAGGTCATCGAGAACACTACCGAGTATTTCGGCGAATTCGGGGTCTCTATCAAACTCTTTCTCTTGGTGTCTCCCACTGAACTTAGTCTCAGATGAAAACTCTTCTCCTTTCTCCTTCATCGTAATTTTCGTCCAAATTTGGGGTGATACATCACTCTGCTGTTGTCCCATTGATTTGCTTGGAGACAAATGTGGGTTTTATGCGTTTGATAGAACTCGATTGAGTAACAACAGATTTTTTGACGAAATGCCCAAGAAGGTTTTGGTTGGGGAGGAGAGTTGAGGAGACTTTGAGGGTGAATAGAGGGGAGAGTAGTGGTGTAGATAGCATTTCTCCTCTGTTAGAGAGAGCGAGGAGGGGGAAGGAGAAGAAAGAAGAAGAAGAAGAAGAAGAAGAGCAGCCGCAATACTCTTAGTTGAGAACAGTAGGTCCCACAACCATCTCCAGCAGTTCTTGAGCTGTCCTGGAGCTCATGTCGAAGGAATGCCATCCTAGAGAAGCTTGTGCTGTCAGATTACTCAGCTCGCTCGTGTAAAATTTGAATGAGAAACACATAATAGTTTGTGCCTCCTCTAAACGAGAAGATTATTATAATCGTAGGATGTTTCATCATCTTTTTTTGAGTATTTTTTGTTATGACCGCAATTTTGTAGTTAGGCAAGGTGGTTTTGATAGTCACATCACCAAGTTTGGTTCTTCGAACTGTGTACTGCTAGAGAGTTTGAACTATATTTTTTGAGCGCAAGCCCACATGCTTGTGGAGCTACTCTTACGCCCATTTGTATTTTCCTTTATTTGCCTACATTTATTTATGTGCAGGTTTGATCGTTGACCCGCCCCACCCCACACTTTAAACTAATGTCTATTACAAAGACGCATTTACGTTTTAAATTGACATAGATTCTCACCACTAGATCTCATGCATATTTGACGAAGTTTTTTTGATAATAAACCATCGAACTTATTGAAAAGCAGCACGAGTTAAAATAAAAAGTTATGTAAGGTCAAGGGGGTTTTGGCATCCTCAAAGGTATCCCATTGTTTTTAAGCGCTAAATTTTTTCACGCGACTCTTCCCTCTCTATTTCTTCACTTTATTATTTTTCTTTGTTTACTTTTAGCCAAATCAATCAAGATCCATTACCGCCCAATTTATTTTTTTTGACTCCACCCCCAACACCCCCTAGTCTAGATCTTTGGCTTCGGCCCCTGACTAATCACTGTGAGTTCTCTACACGCCCATCCAAGTCGCAACCATTGTAAACAAATTTTACGTAGGAGGTAAACGCGATAAAGCGCGGTGAGGTTGACCCTTCTTGGACTTAACTATCTTTCCAAGGATTGGGCATGCGCCCTCCCGAAGGCCATATCGAAGATACTTTTTTTTGTACTTCTTCTATCGAAGCACAGACATGAGAGAGGATTCATGGATACTAAAACAATGGACCTCAAGTCCTCACTCAAAACGCACCACTCTCGACTAGAGATGAGTGATTCTTAAACATCTCATAAAGTGCCCCACTCACTTAGTTTTGAGGTGCCACAGAGATTTTGTCATTTAACCGTACCTCCCTCACTTGGTTTTCATCCTCAAAACGAAAGGTTGAGCATTGCTTTCGTTCCAATATTGAATCTTGGCTACAAATGCACCTACTTAATTTTTTTTAATCTATGGCCCTCTTGTTCCTCTTGAAAACATTTCCTTTTTGAAAACCAACTGATGCACTGTGGATGAACTTGGACTCCTCACTTTCTTCTTCTTCTCATAAGGGTGGTACTTTAGGAGACGCTTTTATAATAAGGAGGTGGAAATAGGAAACCCAACTAATGAGGTACAATGAGTTGGCAAAGAGATGTCTCTCTCTTCCTGCTAGTGCCACAGTCATCCTTTTCTTTTTTTTTCTCATCTCACACCTCTCTCTCTCTCTCTCTTTCTCCTTCTTTACTCTTTCGCTTATGTTGAACTTACTTTTGAAATCGAGGCCTTCTCTCTCTACCCTCGTGAAGCCCCCCCCCCACCCCCCTCCCAAAGAACATGGAGAATTTTAAAATTTGAAATTGTACCCCTATCTCTCTCTCCCCCCATGAACTCAGGATTGAGACCATTTTTCTCCATCAACACTATTACATCAGATATGTCTATCACTTGGGTTCTTGTAACTACAAACAAGGGCGAACATCAGTACGATTTCTCACTCATCTCTCACTATCTTTTTTTTTCTCTCTCTCAGGGAAGACACATTTGATCCGGAGGCAGTTTCCTCTCTTTCTTTCTGATCCCTTCTCTCTTTCGTAGTCCAAATAGTCTCGCGTCAGTGTGGTGTAACAGGTACCTCAAAGCCAAAAACATAAAACATGAACGTTGAGTAATTCGATACCCTCACTACCATCTCAGTGATTGAGGACCAAGTATTTAACAGCCATATTTTAAATTGAATTGGTAAATAATTGTAGTAGCATATTCCTTTAATTCGACAAAGAACCCTAAGTATAACCATGTCGAAGGTATTGTCATTCGAGAAGAATGTCAAGTACACGCCTAAAGATCTCGACCCGCTACAGTAACCTTACACCTGGGTCAAATAGAGCCTTGGCAAGAAATCTGTAAAGTTCGCCCACTACCCTAAAATATGAACCAATTTATTTTAGCTGCCGGGTGAAATCCATTATAAATACAGGTATAGCAATGTAAAAAGGGATCTGAACTTGTTATTTTTCTCTATTTACAATCTATTCTATCTTCCAGCAATTTTATATCTAACCAATGGATTTTACCCTCAAACCCTCCTCGAGATTCGGGTTTTTCTCAGTTTTACTGAGTTTCCACGTAAAATCTTTTGGGTATAGCAAACTAAGGAAGTAGTCCATAATCGAGAACTCATATTATGACTATTAGGCATATCAAGAAGGGGTTGGTCGATGGGAAGCTCCCTTCTCAGTATGAAGTTTTGGCGAACCAACTCCTGTTTACCAAAAACTTTAAAATGGAGCGACAGGAAAACGAAGAGGTGGTCCAGCAGAAGGAAAGCATGAAAGCTAAGCTGGAAAAGCTGAAGCTGGAGCGGTGAGGTGAAGGAGAATGTCGTCATGAGGCGAAGAAGGTTTGGGCGATTGGGAAGAGGAGAGAGGTCGAGAAGATAAGAGGGACCTCGCGACAGAAAAGATAAGAAGCAATTGGCCTGCAAAAGTTAACTTGAGGGACAAATTTGGGAATAGATCATATCTCTTCGAAGTTGAATTAACATCAACTATCTCAAGCGCATAAAGGCTAATTTTCTGGTGAGTTTAAACTGAGGAGAGGGGAAGATTATTATAAGACTTGGTGCGCTGCTGGGATTACCTTTGCTGATCTGATGCGAGGAGGAGGAGGTTCTCGACGCTCAGAAGGGACCCCTGTCTGGCCGATAGTGACAGAGCAGAGTGAGAGAGGAGCGTCTGATGAGCTGATATATTTACCTCATATCTCTTTTCTCTTTTATTGTGTCGAGTTGGGAATAATGGTGGTACAAGTGGTCAAGGACCTGATAATATTTTTGGGAATTGGTTTGAGCAGAATTGATAAGTATGGATATTGATGGTTACGTATTTGCGTAATTAAATAGGATGTTAAAGAATTTGGTGAATGTGTTGAAGCTTTCATGAACAAAGTATTTATAATGTCAGTGAATGAAGCGGGAGGTATGGTAGTTGATAACTAGGTTTAGAGAAAGTAGTTATGTAATTGTCGCGTATTAATGTTAGATAGATTCCCCTAAGGGAGAATCTATGTGATCAAATAAGCAATTCAGAAATTAGTTGTCGATTGTAGTAAGGAAGTAGAATAGTTAAAGTGTTACTTCATTAGGATGATAGGAGGACCTATGTTCGTATATGTTCGGAAGTTGCATGTAACAGTTTATGGAAGGATAGATAGGCTACCATTGTATGGCTTACGTGATTATGAAGAATTCTCAGGTGTTATCCTCTTGAGATATCTGGGTGAATAATACAGAAAATGTCATGCGTTATTGAATGCCAGTAATGATACAAGCATGCGTCCTTGAATTCGATGATGTAATGAGACTCAAATTTGATAAACACGTATGAAGCTTTGCCAAAGAAAGAAGCTAGAAAGATGGCATATGAAGGAAAGAAAACTTCCTTTTTGACGTAAAATAATAACCTATACAAATATATTTGAGCATCTTCAGATGGGTTGTGCTTTATAGAACTGAGTGTACATTGCTTTCTTGCATTCAACTAGCCACGTACCACTGTGTCGTTTTGTCATCAATAATGGCAAGTCTTTCACAATTCTCTGATAATTTTCCCTAATTTCTTTGGTTCGGGAGTACTATCTTAAATTCATCGAAGACAGATCACTGATGTCATGCCTGCGAAAGGTGTCATGGTATAGCCCTAAGGTTACAAAGGATAATCTGAGTTTCTTCAATCCAATTGAATTACAGAGGAAGTCCTCCAAACTTCATGTTTTTATCTTGACGTACTTTTTAGCAGTTGTGAGGGCGAGGTTCAGATGGGATACAGCTGCGTTCCAAGCCATCATAAAATGGTGTGCAACATGGGATGTTAGAGTGTGGGTCTAAGGCCCATAAAAGACTAGTAGTTCATCGGGTCATCTGCTTCTTTTCATCGAGGTGTTTCGTAATTCGGAATTGCTACTTTTATTAATAGCTTCGGCTTGGCCATTCCTGGTGCTAATAGGAGTCGAAGTAGTCAATGGTCGAATTGTGGAGGAATTTGAGAAAAACTTTACGAGATAACTATTTGCCATTATCTGATATTATCATTTTGGAAACAACTGGTGATGATATTCTCCTAGAGAATTCATTCCTTTATGCTCAGTGTGACAAAGTAGTAAAGCTTTAACCCACTGGTTGAAGATGAATTAGCTTTTGTAGCTACAAGAAACAAACTTTATGTTGCCTGATATAGTTTAAATGGGCCAAGTATCAATTACCATCTTTTGAAGGCGAAAGGCCATTACTGACTACAAATCAAGGGCGTAGACTTTGGATGTTTAGGAGTGAATTGGCACTTGTAGTATTTTCTGACAAAATCTCACAGTCTTGCCTCATCTGCAGCCAGTAGAACCATTGTGTAATGCTCGTTATACAAGTGATATACCTGAGAGATGTTCGACACAAATTACTCGTGAAGAGCCTTGATTTGATTTGGGCCTTGTCGTATGTAAATACATGCGATAAGTGGACCCACAGGTAATGGTATAATTACTCCTTCTGGGACTTGAATCGCCGACAGTTACTAGTAGAGATCGAGCTTCTTCCTTATTCTCGGGGTCGAGGGTATTAGAATTCAATATGTAAGACATGGGTGTCTCCAATCATCAGGATCTTCATCTTCGGTAACTTAAATTTTCATGGAATAGGTTGTATCGAAGACTGGAATGTTGATTATTTCGATGTCCCAAAAGTCCTCTTTTTAATGTTCTTTCAAGCGTGTTGTAAGTAGGCAAGTACATCAGCATGGAGGTTTCTACTTTGGAGGTAATAAAATTGTTGTTCTATTACTGTATTCATTTTCTTGGGACAACGGCAAACATAGCAAACCATGTTGCCTGATATTTTAAATGTCTTGGGGTAGTGGTGAGCAAATAGTAAGGATCACATAAAAACTATTTCTTCTGCTCCACATTGCGAATGAGAGCTCTAGTCCATGAAGATAAGCTTCATACTTAATTATGTTTATTGTATAGAATTGCGTTTGATTTTTTTTTGGCTTTTTTAATTTGGATTGAATGGTGTAACGAGACGAGTCAATCCTGATCCCCTTGGTCCAGCAGATGAATCTATAAAGAAGTTTGATCATGTACTTTTTGACCATTGCATCTGACCCTGAAATGGAGTCATCAACCATCACTTTTATGAGTTCTTCCACGGAAAAAAAAATCTGCTAGAAGTCAGCTACTGCTTGTTCTTTGACTAATCTTGTGGTCGAAGGAAATTCATATTTCTCCTAGGACAAAACAGACTATTGTTGGACCTTTATATTCTCTTTTTTGAAAGCATAGTTTGAGGGGAAATTTGTGTGACTTTAATAGGGTGTGCTGAAAAGTAAGGGCAAAGTTTGGGAAGTATACACAAGTCTATAAGCTATTTTTTTTAGTGGTGGTGTATCTTTTTCTACAGGCAGGAAGAGTTTTCGTTTTGATGATAAAGTAGATGGGTTTTTTCACTCTATTGTGTTATCGACATAAGAAAATAACTGATGAGTCCTATGTTGTCGTAAATACATTGTTAAGCTCGCCTTCAACATGAGTACTAATTAGGGGAGGACCCACCAAAGTATCTTTGGAGATTCTTTGAACAAGCCAATTAATATTTAGAGTAAAGACGCTTCTTGGGTGTCTTTGTCATAGGAGATGGGTTCCAGAAGTAAGGAGGTAAAAAAGTTTCACGATCAAAGGGACTTGCGATGAATCTGTTAGAGATGGTAACTTACCGAAAGTTTTTGGACATCTTTTGTGGTTGCGGTGTGGACATGGGACATAAGTGCTGGATTTGTGACGAGATCGATTTAAGGATTGTTCATATGTTGTTCGAGGATGTGCAGATGGTTTGCAGATAGGTAATGATTCTGCTCATGGCAGGTTCTTGCAAACATTTCATCGACGTATACTTCCATGATTTTAACCAAGTAATATTGAAACTTGCTGGCGACGAGCTGCTGTACGGGCTTAGGCATTTTTTAAGCCAAAGGGCAGGACTGTATGTAACAATAAATTGACCATTTATATTATAAATGTAGTCTTTCTAATCTGTTTTGGCGAGAGGGGACTGAGTCTATCTGAAGCTGCATCCATCATTGGATAAAGTTGTGTCCTACTGACGGAGTTAAGGAAAGTGAGGATTAAAGGAAGGGGAAAGTTTCTGTAGGTGAAAACTTCTTTGGTTAGTAAAAGCGAACACATACTCAGATTTGTCCATTTTCTTCGGGACAAACTACAATGTTGAGACCCCACTTGGGGGTCTTAGCTTATCGAATGAACCCAACATGGAAAATAACTACCTATTTCTTGTTAACGCCTCGGCGTTGGGGAGCTAGGTTCGATGCTTGTGACTACACCTGCTATTGGTACAAGGTGTAACTTATGGAATGTAATGGAAGGGTAAATTATGACAGTCGTAAAAAATACCATGCAAAGACATCAACAGGCGTCTTTGAAAACGACAGTAGGGTTTCCCTTCTTCTGATGATAGTGTAAATCCAATAAAAGTGTTTCTCCCCAAACCATCAAGGCTATACAGATTTAATACTTCAGTGTAATGTGCGCAAAAATATTATGAGGTGGTTCGTGCTGTAATTCCTATGAGTTCAAGAATTTGTAGGCGGGATTGTTTGTGGGTGGTATTTTGCACATTCGTACCACAGCTTTTTTTAATTTTGTTAGACACCATGAGTGTTGCGGAAGTAATGAAAGAGGATATGTGAAGGATGCTTTGATAGAGTAGAGAAACTTTGCATCTAAGCTCACCCAAGTAGTTGAATTCAGTATACGATGATAATGAATTTACAAAAGGTGGTCTCTGGTAATGCTTTTTTTTCTTTGTGTTTTTTTCTTCTTTTTTTTTTTTTTGTTTTTTTGTGTTTTTTTTTCTTTTGTTTTTTGTTTTTTTTTTTTTTTTTTTTTTTTTTCTTCTTTTTTCTTTTTTTTTTTGACAAACAGGGGGCACAACGGGGGCAAAGTATCTCTCCCAAGGCTGATTCTTTGAAACAATTGAATCCTGTGATGGTTATTGTTGAAGCTTTAAGTGAGCTTGAGGCCAAGGAACGTCAACAGTCTTTAAATAGTACATCAGTGGCACTTCCGTGGAGACTAGGAGTTGGGTGCACATAATTAATATCAAAGTTAAGTATTATCACCAAGGGTTATTCATGAGGGTATTTGAATGGTGACGGCGCAGTCTTTATAGGAATGTGATATGGGCGTGTGGCCTTTGCTGGAAGTAGGTAGGAAATGGCTTATTTTGAAATGATGGCATTTTAGAGAAAGACGTGCTTTTGTCATCCTTCTTCAGCTTATGCCTTTTTCAATTTTAATCATAAAGATGTCGAGCTTGATGGGCCTTGATCTGTTCAATTTCTTTTCTTTGATTCTTCTTCGAGAACTTTTGGATATCAAGTACGTACTCGTGGGAGCCTTTCCTGCCAGGACAATACCGGTGAAAAAATTGGGATAAGGGAGTAATAGTTGTCGTCTCATGGCTATGGGAAATTATGAAATGAATAGAGGTTTATTGGGGGACAGTAGGAATTACCTGTGCTTCTTGAAAAGTTTTTCCCCTTAATATTGGTACGATGTGAAAGGTAGAATCATGGGAGGCAAGACGGGGACAGGTCTCCTTTTTTCCAGTATGTTCATGACATGTAATTAAAGTTTTCACGCTGTTTGGCTAGAGTAGTAACAGCGCTGATTGGTTTGAGTGTGGTGGAAGCTGTGTTGAATTACAGGCCGGAAGAGTTTGTTACTTTTCTCTTTTCTTGGACCGTTGAGCTCAATTGTAGTTGTTAACAACATCTATTAATTTTGGTGACTATTTTGGGTTGTGAGTGAGCTTTCTCGAACTTTTAAAAATCGATGAGGAGTGCTAGGGAATGTGGACAACATCTGTGGATAAGAGTTTCCAACTTTCTGTTTCATGCAAGAAACATTGAACAATCTCCAAGTTCTCTTTATGCCCTTTCGAAAAAGAAAGGGAACACCGTGATCTTGCGCTCTATAACATGTGCCAGTTGATTCAAATAGTTATTAACTGGGTGAAGTGGTTATCGAACCTTCATGGAATGGTGTGAAAAACCATATTAGGTGTTCCTTGAGGTCCATATTGTAAATAGATGGTACAAACATGGGATCAAGTTAGAGCTATAGGCGGCGGTGTTTGAAGTGACGGACGTGGGGTAAGTGGGTCGGTGAGGCATGTTATTAATGAAACGTTGGATGTAGAAGTTTGTCGGAATTTGAATGGACTTTTGAGAGAGGGGAAATTGGGTTGGTATCGAATATCCAGAGTGGATCTGTGATTAGGATTGTCAGAATGTATGGTTTGAATCCTATTGTTTCAAGTCATATAAGGTCAGTTGTGCTGTGGATCAGAAATTATATTGTCATTCTGGGATCAAAAACGTTCTTTAATGTCATCTTGGAGTTGGCGTGGGGTTGATGACGGTTCGTTGACGTCTTTGAGGAGCACGATGTGATGATGGAGGCGAAATGGCGAGGAGTACTTATCTGGATCCTTGATCAAGATCTGAAAGTTGATTTCGCTCTTCCCTCGGGATGTTTTCCCTATGTAAAGCCGTGACCGATGATCACTTCGGGCTTAGGGAGGCGATGCTTGTCGACCAGTGAATCGATATTGGTTACCTTGCAGACTTCCCATCTTTTTGATGAGTGTGGCTTGGTGTTCAAGGGCCTTTCTCCTTTAGTCTCTCTCGACTTGGAGGCGGGATCGTGGATCATTAAATTCGAGCGTTGGTTCTGTTAGAGTTTATCTAGCTTCTAAAGTTCAAAACAAGCATGTACAAATTGACGGTTTCTGGTTGGGATGGTGACAGAGCGTCATCATTGGTCCTTCAGGGACTGGAGCACGTGAGGTTATGTTTGGAAGGTAATATGTATCGATAAGATTTGATAAGAAAACAAGTAGATTTTGCCACCGATGACGTATTTTCTAATGAAACATGTTTGCCAGCAGGGAACTTAGTTATACTCATTTCAGTAGTGAGATGCAATTCTAA
>JACGCM010002242.1:0-23668 GCA_014058105.1 Kingdonia uniflora | reverse complement strand
GTAGAATATTTCTTTTGAATCTGTTCCTGTATTATTGCAAATGTAGTTGGGAACTATTGTGAATAAAAAAATGAATTTTGAAATGTGATTGTATTGAAAATGAAGTCAGTAGTTCTATAAGTACCATAAGTAGAAATGGAAAAAATAGATGAACTTTAATTTTTTTCTTTTGTGTAAGGAGATAAAAAGTTTGATTGGTGCGAGTTTGAGTCATCATGAGTGTGAGAGGGTCTGAGAGATTTATTAGGAGAGAGAAAAAATATATTTAAATATAGAATGTGGGGTAATAATGGGAAGGTGCTTTCACCAAAAAGGTATGAAACGTCTGACATTAATTGTAGAAAGAAGCACCTCGATTCCGAAAACGAGGGGTAGGTTCGCTGTGCGTGACCCAATAACTGCCAGCAGTTAGAGAAAGAAAGTATAAATATTAGTTCGTCTTCCTCATTCAAACGTTTACCAAATCATAAAAATTAAAGAACAGAGGGAGAAGAAAAAGGAAAAATCGGTAGAGTTTGCAATGAGAGATTGACGAAGGTGATCAACGAAAAAAATGAGAGAAAGGCTATGGAAGTGAAGTCAATACATTGGTTGCAAAAAATTGTTGATTTAATTTAATTTTTATATTTAAATTTGTTATTTATAATAAATTTTTAAATAACCTGCTTGATTTGTATGTAGAAGGATATATGTATATGTATGATAGGTATATATAGTGTGGATATGCATAGACAATTGATAATGATTAAAAAATTGACAAGATACTGGACCTCTATGTGTAGGTACGGTGTGAGTGAGTAGAGTGTTATAGAAATATGCCATATCCTTAAGCCTTCTTTTGATATGGATGTTCACCTGATATGGAGACGTCGACCTTTAATCGTATGGGGGAGTCTAACAGTGTAGAATCTAAATGTAGAATATGAGGTGGAGGATGAGTACGGATTTCCATTTCCCTGGTAATTTATCATACTATCCTCCAAAGTCGGATGTATTTAAAGAATACTTTAAGATAAAACTTAATTTAGGGGGGACATGGGGTAAGGTTTAGAACATGCTGGGAGGTCATTCAGAGGGTGCACTGTGGAGAGTGGAAAAGAATATTTCTTTTAATTACTGACTTAGAGTAGGAGAAAAGAAGGAGGAGGTGGAGGAGTCGATACATTTAGAGCATTTTGATGGGAATGTCCAGAGCGACCTGGACCAGGGATTTCTGTGTTATTTGTCCCAGTTAGAATATGGACTTTTATTGCGTCTTTGCAATCTTGCTAATGGTATACTAAATACCATAAAGGCTTATCCTGCCCAACTGAACGAAATATCTGGGAGGTGATAAATGTTTGTGAGACTCTGAATAGCATGAAGAGGAGAATGATGTGGAGAGGAGAATATCTCCTGAGGGCGTCTTGCAGTATTGCACTGTGAAATATTATGCTATAACAGGGGGGACATATTTTTACTCTAGCTCATCTCGACCTCTTTTCTTTGATCTGAATTCAGCAGGATGAGTTTGGAACGATAATATGATATGGGTGAAAGATGATTTCCTTCAGAGAGTAGATGAAGAACCAATGAACCTTATGTATAAAACCCTGAAGAAAAGTAAGTAATAGTGTATAAAATCGAACTGTTTTAGTTATAGGGTATGTATGTGGTTTAACAATTTGTTGTGTTATTTTGCAGGTCCTCAATCTAAGGTGACAAGAAAAGAGTCGTCGTTGGATACAATAGCTCGAAAAGGTATTGGCTCGAGATAGTTCTGAAAGAGCTCGGCATCAATAGAAACAAAAGAGCTAATAGTAGGTCAGCGAGGTGCAAAGTCTCAAGTAAAGTGACTAATGACAGGAGCTGGAGCTAGCAAGAAGAGAGGAGCGGCTGACTGAGAAGTACATTCGGTATTACTGAGGGTTGCTGAAATGTCACCGCAGGATGTTTCTAGAGGTACTTCTTTGAGCAAGTTAGCTCTAAAGCACCCAAAGAAGAAAACTGTGAAAGGCGGCTCGGCCTCCAGTACCACGGTGGTGGTGTGAGGCCGAGGGGAATGCAAATAAGAGTAGGGCTAATCTGCCTACTGTTGTAAGAGGTGCGAAGGGCCGACCTATAAAGAGGTGAGCTACTGGCTACTGGCAGTGGAGAACGGTTGAGGCTGCAAGCTGGAACAGGTACGGAGGAGCTGACTACCTCGCAAAGTTGGAGTTGAGCAGGATGGTAAGTTGATGTCATGTGATTTTTTAAATTTTGCATTTCTTTTTGAGCTAAAAATATGTTCTTATTGTAGGCTGCTTGTATGTTGAAGGGAATCTTCCTTGGGCTTGAGAAGGAAGGGATGAACTCGTGGGCAAGAAAGCCGAACTTGAGAAGAAAGTGGCTCAACTTGAGTCTGACCTAGTGCAAGAGTGGGAGCGTTGGCTTCTGTGAAGGCTTCGCACAAGTGTAATACGCAGGTACACTGATGAGGCACAGAAGAATATGGATAACATTGTAGTTGCTTGGGACTATCTAGGGCAGAAAGTCGCTAGAAGTGGGGTAGTTGTTACTGATCTCAAAGCCATTATGGCAGGTACCTACGTCAATGTGGATAAAGAAGAAGAGAGATCTAGGCTGATGATGGCTCTCTCCCCGATATGGTTACGGGGCGGGATACGGTCTCTGCTAGGACTGATCTAGATAACCATGGGGAGATAATGATAAGGTAGAGTAAAAAGTTTGTAGCTTGGTGTTTTCTATGGGTTGGAAAACTGCAAGTGTTTGGCATAGTGATTTGTAGGATAATTTTGATAGGCTAAAGATGTTGTTAATATTGATTTGTAGGAACGTAAAGATGTGCGCCTCAGAATTGAGGAAATAAAGAAAACAACTCGCTAAAGAAAAATATGCATCAGTGTCCCTGTATGTTGTGGTTCTTTAAAGCTTCAACATAAAGTTAGAAATTGACATAGATCACAAAAATGTATTAGAAATTTAGGAACGATAGTAATCCTGTATGTTCAGATGATTTCAGAGGGCTAACAAATTTAAAACATAGAAATTGTGTTCCTTGAAAGAGGATGTAGATGTTATGCCGTTATTGTGAGATAGCTTGTTAACTTGAAGTCGACGTATAATCTCAGTTATCGGCATGTTAGAAAACAAAATTCAGTAAAGTTATCTGTAATATGTATTGATTGCATCTGTGAATTATTGTTGAATCGAGCTTGATACATTGTATCTGTAATGTAGGTCGAATTAGAGACTGTTTGCTTGAGTGAGCAACAGATGCTCTAATACAATCATGAGTTTGTGGCAGAGTTTGATAAGATTAAAGAGGCATTTGAAGATAGGAAGATCAATGTGTCAAAGTACAACTTCAGTTCGCTAAGGCGACAAAAGTTTTGACGACCTAACCCGGAAGGTCGAAGGTAAAGATGTTAAAATAGAAAATGCTTGAAGGGAGCTCGGGGAGCGTAGACAGAGATGGAAAAGCTAAAATGCAGAGTAGATTTGTTAACAGAGAAAGGTAAAGAGGCGGATGTTGCTTAGTACTGTATCAAGTCGTTAGACGTGACAAAAAAAGAGTTACGGGACTTTGTGGCGTGTTTGAAGGGTCAAATGATCAGGAAAGTAAATGAACTTGGGAAGGTTCTAGCTGACCTAGTATGTTTTAAGAAATTGAAAAGTGAAATGATTAGGAAAGACAACGAGGTTGATAAAGTTCGAGCTGACATGGCTCATTCCGAAAGTTGGTTCAGCAATTGAGTGAGGCCTTGCCTGCTAAAGATATAATTTTCGGATGGTTCAAAAATGGTGTGATAACTGAATGAGAGGGTAGCCAAATTGAAGGTGGATTTTTCTATGGCCAATTCGCGTGTCAAGAAAGCCAAGGCCGGAGAGCGCTCAAAGAAGTAAGACTAATGCTGACGTGATTAATCCATCAGCTTGAATAAAGAGTTAGAGGTAGATGTAGCTCATGTTCAGGCTTATGTTTAGAAAGGAAACAAACGTTTAAGTGTGAGCGAACATAATTATAAATTGCTCTTTGTAGAGAGCTAGAGTTAGAGGGGATGATCAGGAGGAAGGATGGTTTTGTTAGAGAAGGCTCCTGTTGGGGGAAGTAATGCAAATGATTTGGAGTTGGTGGAGCTTCGTGCTCAATTGGAGAAGCTGAGAACGACGACAACAGCTGAGTATGTTAGCACGACTGGGACAATAGCATAGTTTACTAAGCGATTGAAAACATAGGAAAATGAGGCAGAGATGGCAGATGTTTTCCACAAAGATCTGAAGTGGTGTTAGGAATTCTTAAAAAAGTGGTTTGTCGAGATAACATGATTGACCAAGAGATGTATCGCCAAAAAGTTGTGCACAGAGGGAGCTGATGGTCTTTATCGCTTATTTTTTAGAAGAATTAAAGAGGCTTGAGCATGAA
The DNA here is from genome assembly GCA_014058105.1 of Kingdonia uniflora. Lineage (NCBI taxonomy): Eukaryota > Viridiplantae > Streptophyta > Magnoliopsida > Ranunculales > Circaeasteraceae > Kingdonia > Kingdonia uniflora. The sequence continues at coordinate 19,263 of JACGCM010002242.1, read as the reverse complement.
AGGGATACCTTGCATGACAGTTTGTTATTCCGAGGCTATATCTGTAATACTGATATAGATCGAGGAAATTGCATGAATGAAATGGAAATGGAAATAGGCTCCTGACCTGCAGAATTGGTATAACAAGGCATAATTATGTAATTGCTCGAGCTCCAGAATTAAAGGCTAAACGTCCTCCTATGTATGGGAAAGTGAAGCTGACCTCCTATCAGTAAAAGAAACTGTAGAAGTGACCTGTAGTTTTTTGTAGTTGTAGACATGTAGAGAGATGAATGCTAGTTTTGCCTTTCTTATCTTGTGTCTGATAGAGATCATTGATTGAAAACTAGTATTACCTTCATTTAATCGATGATATTTGTATAGACGGGTGATTAAAAGCTAGTATTACCTTTGCTTTAATCTATATGGATGTCGATTGAAAGCTAGTGTTACCTTTGCTTTAAACATTGTATAGATGGTCGATTGAAAGTTAACATTACTTTTGCTTTAATCTGTGGGATTTAGATAATTCTACATGAGTAGAGAGTAATGTGGGAAAGAACTTGGAAGTTTTAGTAAGTAGAATATATGTACACTGTTAGAGATTGAAATCTCACTTTAGGAATTTAAGAACAAGAATGAAGAGTACTCTATAGTGGAGAAACTAGTGATTTAACGATAATATCGCTTCAATAGTCTGGGTTCCATAGATTTGGATTCACACTCCTTCTCTATCATGAGATAGTATGATCCAGGCTAGTTTCGCCAACGATGAGGAAAGGACCTTCTTAATTTTCACCGAGCTTCCCAACATGTGCTTCTTTATGTTCTGTAGGATTTCTCTGAGGACGAGATCGTCAATTTAGAACTTATGACTTCGGAATCTTCTGCTATACGCGTTGGCTAGCATATGATGATATTGACCTAGGTTGGCAATAACGCATTCCCTACTTTCATCAATTCAGTCTTCTGACTGGCCAGTTTGAATTCATTTTCTTTGTCGGTAAGCTCAAGATCTCTGACTAGATGGCGGCAATCTGTAAGAATGATGGCCTTTGTGCCATAAGCCAGGAGGAAGGGGGAACCTCCAGTTGATTGTTGTAGAGTAGTACGGTATACCCATAAGACGTGAGGAAATTCCCGTATCCAATTTCCTTTCTTCTTTCTTGAGTCCATCCACTATGGTTTTGTTGGTGATTTCGCTTGGCCATTTCCTTATGGGTAGTATGGATTGGATGGGGAAATGGGATGTTGTGTTTGTTGAGGAAGGCTATGACCATTTCTCTAACAAACTGTGGCCTGTTATCAATCCAAATCAGGTGGGGGCATCCGAACTGCGTGATAATGTGTTCCCAGATAAAAGAGATGACCTCTTCTTTTCTAGTTCGACAAAAAGAACTGCTTCTACCCATTTTGTAACATAATCTACTGCCATGAGTAAGTAACTTCAGTTCCTTGACATATTAGGAAATTCTCCCACGAGATCGAATGCCCACCGTTCGAATGGCTAGAACACCTTGCTTGCATGTAGTTCGAGTTCAGGGGTACAGATCATGTGTCATTTAGTTGACATGTATCACATTTTTGTGAGTACTCATCTACTTGTTTGCGCATTGGTCAAAATACTCTTGTGTTATTGTTTGTTTACAAGTGATCGACCTGCGGCATGAGAGCCACAAGTTCCTTCATGCAATTATCTGAGCATTCCATCGACTTTCTTCTGGGAGAGGCACTTAAGATAAAGGCTCGTCACTGATCGACAACATAGATGGCCATTCTGAACTGTATAGCGCTTCAAAATTTGATCAATTGTTTTTCAGGCGAGGTAGGCAATAAAGGGCTTTTGCTAATCATCGTCTTCATCTTCATTGCCCCCAGTGTTGATTGTGCATATAGATTGGAGATCAGTACTGGGGGTGGATATTACTTCAATCTAGAGATATCGTGCTTCTATACCCAAGAACCGGCTAAATAAATAAGGAATCGGCGTATCTATTCTCACCTCGAGGAAGATAGTCAAGAGTTGCTTTTGCAAACCTACTAATCCTATCGGCAATGAGTGCTGCATACTCGATCATCTTGCCATTTTTCTTATACTGTTTTGAGTAATAGTTGAACGATGAGTAAAGAATTTGTATAGACTAGAGCTCAGGGATGCCAAGCTTGAGTGATAAGTCAAGCCCATGAATCAAAGCTTCGTACTCTATCACATTGTTAGAGGCTTCAAAATCCAAGTGGATTGATTTCTCAATTTTTTCTTTGGAAGGTGTAATTAGTACGATTACAATTCCTGACCCTGCTGAACCATCGGTAAGAAGTTTCCACACTTTTATTATAATCTATTTAGCACACTTGTCAAATTATCTGGTGGGTGGATCTTCTGTAATTTCTTCGGTAAGGCCAGGATCATGCTCCTCCCAATCGTGATCTGCCACAGGAAAATCTGCGAGAATATTGGTAATGGCCTGACCTTTTTCTGAATGCCATTGTTCGAACTTGATATTACACTCTCCCAAACTGACTGACCATTGCTGCACTCTTCATGATTTTTCTTTCTTAGAAAAAATATCCCAGAGTAGGTAGTTTTTCATGACTTTGAATAAATGTGTTTGAAAGTAGTGCTTGAATTTCTGTGAAGTGTAAACAAGAGTTAGAAAGAGTTTCTCGATTTTAGAATACCTCGTTTCTGTCGGAGTGAGGGTTTTACTGATAAAATATACTACTTTTAGACCTTTCCCGCAAGTCAAATGAGAACCGGGCTTCTAGGGGCATATCCCTCGATCTTACCTAAAAACGAGCTGTCCCTAGTTCAAATTACCCCCATCAGGCTCACGCATTCTCCACACAATTTCTCCAGTCAACATTGCCACATTCTCCATGAATTGAAGAAGAACGCGGGTCGAGCTCAAATCGAAAAGCCTGAACAACTCAAATCAACCTGTCTCTCATGAACCCAATAGTTACTCAGTCAACAGCCACTAACCACATTATTCGGAGAACGTGCTTCAGCATGATGAAAAACTGCAAAAGAGGCCTATATAGAGGAAAAGTTTCAGAAGAGAGAGGGACCAGAAAAAGATACGAGAAATCATCAAGAAGACTATATCTTCTGAGATTCTCAGCACTCAAACTTCTTATTCACAAGATTAAACATTTTTAAATCTAGAAATAACTTGTAATAAGATATCATCAGCCTCAAGCAATAAAGTTACTATTACAAAACCCTCAACACGATATCGTAGTTTTAGCCTATTCATAGGTTTCCACGCTAAATACCTGTGTCATTTCTTGTTTACTAGATTGTAATCACAGGTACATTGGTGTAAAGACTAATTTTAGGCCACGTCGAGCTCATAGAATTAGGCCATTACATTTGGCGCCGTCTGTGGGAAATAAATTCTTTCTACAGTATCCTAAGACATTCGACAATTCTACTATAACATTTCAATCATGGTCACATCCAGGCGACCAACTACCGGAGTCCAGCTCGATCTCTTAATTGAGCCAAAACATCTTTCGGAGCTCAAAGAGAATCTCAACAGTAAAATAGAGAAGCGCAATAAGCTCGAATAATAATTAACTCACGACCGAGAACTCCGTGAGAAAGAACTCGATGCCGAATGATAACCTCGTTTGACAGCGCTCAAACGACACAAAGATCAAATGACAACAATGCAGACTACCTTGCAAGCTTTGCAGAACATTTAACAGACTCCTTCAACACGGAATCTTAATCAGGTTCCAAAAGCCTCTAGGATTTTGCGCGAAAAAGATTGGGACCTCAAGAAGCCACAAGCCAAGCTATTTCCAGACATATTCGAATGAACTTAACCTTCCATTCATTGGTGGGGGGAGATTCAATCTGAAATCTGCGAAGTCACCAATGTTCCATCCATCAAGAGAAAGAACAGAGACCTCCACCTCGAGTTCCAGCACGAGATCGTTTGAGTGTAGGTACCGGTACTCATAATTCACAACCTCATCGTCAAGCCGCTCAATCGATTCGTCACTATGTCACACATGAGCATATGGACCAACGAATTAAGGAGTTGATCGAAGCACAAGTTCTGAGTACTACCGACGACCTTACCAAGTTGCAAGGAAGTCCAATTGCCAAAGAACTATTCGATATGGATATTCTGAATGGTTTCCATAGTCTAAAAATTTACAAATACAAGGGTACTGATCCCAAGGAGCACATTCAGCCATACCGTGATTCATTGGGGTTGTACTCTAATCTCAACCACATCTCTGCCATTTGTTCGCCACAAGTCTGCAGGAAGAACCACTCCGATGGTTCCATTCTCTGCCTGAAGACACCATATACACATTCGACCAACTGCAAAAACTATTCATCAAGACATATGCTCAACAGAGACAAAGAAAAAATTTATATTTTCTTATCAGTCTCAACAATCCAATTGAAAGAAGCACGATGCATTTGCAAAGATATTCTTGGAGCACGCGCGTAAGTGGACAACCTTAATCAAAACACCGTTGTTACTGCTTTTACCAACGCACTCCAGCTGGACTACAAAGCCAAAGAGTATCTTTACCTCAGCAAACCTGCAACCATGAAGGATATGATCACCAAGGTCAATAGTTACGTCGACCTGGAAAGGATGATGTCCGAAAGGCATAAATCTACTAAATCCATCCTTACCACAAAAGGTCCATTTAGAGATCAAAACGCAAAACCTAAGGAGGACCAGGGTGACCAGAAGCGCGCTAAGGGAAACACTGGCAACCCTCAGAAAAGTGGACCACATGTCAAACCAGTCCTCCCAAAGATGAATGTTCGAATCTCCACAATTTTTCAATCCTCACGAAAGATAAGCTCTACCGTCACTCCCAACCATCAGAACCGATCGAGAGCCGACAATACTGTATGCACCATAAAGTAAACCATAATTTTACAGACAATTGCTATGCTTTACAGAGGTTCCTCGAATACATTTTCAAGGAGGGACGTATGCTCGAATATATTTTTAACTGTAATCATGCAAGGATGGCAGCTATAAAGAAGCAGCTTGAAATTTCCAGGTCAAAGATTACGCAGAGGAAAAGCATCTTTACCATATGCGCCATAACAACATGATCGAGATCAATCAAATCACCAACTCTAAAAGATTTAAGCGCAAGAGATTGTCAAAATGCTGCGATCTCACACCTCAAGATTAAGAAGCCAAACTTTTGCCTGAGTCAAGCAATCGCTAGCTCAGAATATCATTCGAAGACTACGATACTAGCCATATCAAATTTCTACATCATGATGCATTAATCATAATGCCCAAGATGAAAAATTTGTCATGCACACAATGATGATCGACACTAGTAGCAATATTGAGATCCTCTTTCAAAGCACTATCGACCAAATGGGATTGGACGATCAAGTTATTCAAAGTAATACCGATATAAGTGGATTTAATGGTTCTAAAGAAGAACGAGTAGGGAAGATCATCTTACCTATTACCGCTTACCTATTACCGCTGGACCAGCCACCATCGACGTCATCTACTATGCGATCAACACCAAATCTCGTTATTTCGGGATTATAGGCCGTTGTTGGATTCATAATATGGAAGCAATTGCTTCCACCTACCAAAAACACTCCGCTTCAAACACAACGATGGTATTATGAAATCAAAGGTAGTCAAAAGCTTTCTCGAGCTTGCGGAAATACCGCCTCTAAAATTCTAGATACCTCCGACAAATATACTGTATAGCAATTACTACAAGCTGATCACTCCGATGATCAACCTTCCATGGAAGAGCTCACCGAATACACATCAACATTGATTGACCAAGCAGAGAGGTACTTTCATCGGTATTAAGCTGGTTCAACACGAAAAAGATGCTCTCATTTTGTTCTTACGACTAAATAAAGACGTTTTTGCGTGGTCTTTTGAAGAAATGCATGGGGTCGATCCGGCCAAGGCATGTAACAAATTGGCAATCAACATCAACGCCACCGTAGTCAAACCGAAATAGTGATGCCTATTACCACCACTTTGTGATGATGTTAACATGTAGATCGAGAAATTGATCAAAGTAGGATTCATTCGAGAAGCCAAGTATCCAGATTAGATATCCAACATCGTCGGTGATCCAAAGAAGAATGAAGAGGTCCGCATTTGTATAGATTTCACGAATCTCAATAAACATACTCAAAAGATAGTTTCCCTCTTCCCAACATTCATTAGATCCTTGACTCCACAGTAGGTCATAAACTCCTATCTATGATGGATGTTACTTTAGGATATTAAATCTGATCCACTCATGGATGAAGATCAAGAAAAAACCACTTTCATCACTGAAAGATAACTTTATTACTACAAAGTCATGCCCTTCGAACTTAAGAACGCAGGCCTAGCCTATTAACGATTGATGACTACTATGTTCAAAGTACATCGTAGGAAAGTCATGGAAGTCTACATTAACGATCTCTTATTCAAGAGCGTACAGTCCATCAATCACATTTTAGATCTTAACACAATTTTCAACATACTTCAAACTTACAAGATGCGTCTCAATCCTGATAAGTGTCAATTTAGAGTACATCAGGTTGATTTCTAGGTTACCTCATCAACAAGAAAGGGATTGAGGCCGATCCATATCAGATTTGGGTCTCCTCGACATGCCATCTCCAAAAATAACAAAAGACATTAAAGACTTAGTGGAAAGATTGCCGCTATCATCTGTTTCGTTTCAAAATATTTAGACCGTTATCGTTGGTTGTTCCTATTACTCCGCAGTTGTACCATACGAGGAAAAGTTCAGCCAAATGCAAGGTTTAATGTACATCAGAATGCGAGGCAGCTTTTCAAGTACATAAAACTTATTTGGGGAAGTCTCTCATCCTGAGCACCCCAATAGATAATATGGAACTGATTATCTACCTCACAGTTACAGATTCTTTACTCAGCATGGTTCTCATTCAACTTGAAGGGAAAATCGAGAAGCCATTATAGTTCATTAGCAAACCCCTCACTCCGGCAGAAATGAGGTACTCTAAAATCGAGAAACTTCTTCTCACTCTTATTTATACGTCATAGAGGCCCAAGTACTACTTCCAAGCTCATTCGGTCAAACTCATGACGAACTACCCATGGGAAGTTTTATCCAAGAAAAATCAGAAGAGTGCACAATGGTCAGTCAGCTGGGGAGAACATGATATCAAGTTCAAACAACATCATTCCAAAATAGGCAGGCCATGGCCGATTTCCTCGCATATTTTCCAGTGGAGATTAAATGGGAGGAGCACGATCCTGACCTTTTAGAGGAAGTTACAGAAGATCCACCCTCCAAAGCATTTGACGAGTAAGCTAAATAGATTATATGGAAGGGTCACTACAAGAGTAAAGGGTATTTGCCACCGAAATATCTGTGGCAAAAGGGTTTGCCACTATTTTTACCGTGGCTAGGGTCGTGGGCGTTGATGGGGTGGCTAAAGCTTTGGTACTATTTTTACCGTGGAAAAAAGTCATTTTTTGCCACTGAAAAATCTCTGGCAAAAACTACTTTCCCCACTACAAATTCCGTGGCAAAAGCCTGCTTTCACCACTACAAAATCAGTGGCGAAAGCCTGCTTTCCCCACTACAAATTCCATGGCAAAAACATACTTTCACTACAAAATCTATGGCAAAAGCATGGCTTTCCCCACTACAAAATCTGTGGCAAAAACATATAATAAATAATCAAAAATAAAAAAAAAATATACAGAAAATGAGATAAATTATAACATGTTTTACCGACAATTCACATAAATAAAAAATATATTTTATTTCAAAATACTATAATAGCAACATCTATTATTTGTTATTACACTTACAAGTTCAGATATTACACAAATACTAAAATATTTTGGTAAAATCCCTGAGTAAATTTTACACAAATACTTTAAAATCAATATCTGAGTAAATGTCTCCCCCATTGCCAAGTTTCATAATATCAAATGTAAAACCACCACCAATCCATCACTGAATCGGATTCCAATGAATGAAGTTATCTTCGACCTGAGTAAATTGCAATTAACAAAAGCTTCAGAATGAAAAAAAGAAGAAGAAAAATGATACAAAGTTATTTATCCACATATAGTAAAAAAAAACCTACATTTTAGATAACTGAAGATGGTGACGCAAGTTTAAACTAAGAAACTTAGAAACTAAGAAACATGATTATATGCATCAAAAGCTAGTTACGTCTATGCGAAAGTAACTAACACTATCCCATGTTACTAAAAAGAAAACTAACACGATCTAATAAACATGAGAAACAGATTCCGCTAATCCTAAAGTGAGTCTCAAGTCCTAAAATTATAAAATTTAATAGAAATGAAAACTAGCTTTTAATGAAACTATAATGTGGTCATGGATTCTGAAAGACTAGGTAGACTACATACCTTCTGTTGATGCTTTAATGGAAATGCAATTGGATACTTTGATTGAAGCTTTAGTGGAAATGTAGTTGGATACTTTGATTTAATCATTGAAATACCTTTCATGGAAAACATTGGTGCACTTATAACACCTTGCGATGCTACCTACAAAAAGATGATCACAGAAATTTAAAGTTAATTCCATCAAGAAACATATTTTGAAAGATTAAAGAACAAACAGATACCTAAAATTACCTTACGAGAATCTTTGGGTCCAGTCCAACCTTCTCACTTAGAAGTAACCTTCAGAAAAAGAGGCCATCATGCTACATTTTTTTGAGAAACAACCAAGGATCAAAAAGTTGAATTGTACTTATACACCAAAACATCGGCAATTATATCTGCCAATTCAAGTTATTGAAATACCGTGTCTTTTTGTATAACGGGCGATATTTTGGACATGCCAAACAAAATGAAGCTTTAATCCAATCTATGAATTCATTCACTAAAAGAGAATTTACTTAGTACCTTCCCATAATCATGTTGACCACGAGTTTCATCGCAGTGCCATTTCCAACATCCCCAAGGTAAAACCTTGACTGTAAAATAAATATTTAAAGAACAATCAGAGCTAGACTGGAGAATTGATGAATTCATTTTTATCTGCAGAAAGGTGTGAGAGACAGCATAAAGCGTATACCTTCCCTATGATGTCTAAGAAAGGAGAAACCATATCATATAAAGCCTTGTCCCCTATAAAATTATTAGAGCAATAGATTCAGTTTCCTTGTTCTGGATTGCACTCTTTGATGGAAAATATAGTTTTCAACAATAGACTACATTTGAGATGTCATTTCCTCGACGAAAAACTACATATTTAATATCATTTTACATCAAAAAAATTTCTGTGAAAAAATTACACTTACAACGCTAATACTTAAACGATTTCAAATGACCCTAGACGATACTATGCTATGCAGCGGTTTTGAACAACTTCCCAACCAAACATCAGTGACCATGCTATAATCATATATCAAGTGATAGATAGATAAGGTACTCTTATAAAATAAAAGATAAATGATGTTCCTAGTGTGCACATCACATACGGAGAGAAGTTAAATACAAAGAAATAAAGTTAACGAGCATAACCAAGCAAGGGAAAATTAATAAAAAAATATTATGAAAAATGTATCACCAACAAATATAATCTTACCTTATTTAGTACATTCAAGACTTTGGTGATTGTGCAGCCTCTGATGCCAAGAGCTATCACTGTCAGAATCTGTCCAATACGTTGGAACAATATGCGTATGAGTAAAAGCAATATTAATATAATCATTAATTATCATCAAATTGTAAAGAATATAAACATGAATCAATTTAGTTAGAGCATATGATAGTACCGCTTGAAGAGGATCCAGAACCACTGCTAGAGCTACTAGAACTACTTGATCTACTTGCGTTATCCCCTTGCTTTCTCCTTGAGGAGTGAAGAAGATGACTTGTTTCTCAGCTGTAACCAGTAGAGCACAGAATTCAAGCATGTATACAAGATGACAAACCATAGGGAGCATTTTTTTCAAATAACTTTACATTACCATTAGTCATTCCTGGAGAAGATGTATACAATAGCTTCAAGAAGAATAGTTCTGAGAATGACCCCCACAATGCACAAGATATAAAAGCAACCTTAGACTATTATTATTAGTATCTCAAGTGCTGAAACCACTCTATGTGTACTGTACCAAAAGAAACCACAAATTAAATAAAAGCAAAACCAACTGTGTATGTGAGAGAAAGAGACAAAGGTTCAGACTCTTTATGCTTCCAAACTGCCTAAAGTTGAGTACTTGCATGTGTAAATAAATGCATTTGGAGATAGAACTTCTACAAGAAAATGCATTTACTTCCAAGTAAAGCAAGAGTTCCCTAGTGGGGTTGTCTTTCCTAGTTGAGCTTTACACACTGTGAGCTTTCTCTTTCCCTGCTCTACAACTTTTGTTGTTCTACCACTACATATAAACATCATTTGACACAGCAAGGGTACTACTACATAAAAGAATTGAAACTTATGCCTGAGCAACAAAATAGGAAGAATGCAAATGAAGACATCAAATTATGTAAACATGGAAGTTGTGTGCAAATTCAATCATATATACACTTATCTTTCATCTGAAAACAAAGACAGATAACCCTTTTGGATTTATTTTTTTGATAACATAAACTCCTGCAATAGAGTAATGGGGCATGTTTATGGTTGCATTATGCTAGTTTTTGGCAAACTAAAACTTGGGTACCTTTGATTTTTTGAGTAACAAGTAATCGGTGTTTTACAATTATATTGTTTCAAATGTTAATAGGGTTTTAATGTTTCTATAATCCAATCTTTCTCTCATTGATTTCTCACAAAAAAACACACACACAAAGCTAATTTTAGGATCAAATTATGCAAATAATTGTAAAAGGAAGTAATGGGTATGATTGAAATTACCAGAATCAGGATGAACTAGATTGAAACGCAAATCAAAATCAACATTTGCAAATCGAAGATAGAGATACACAGGAAAACACGAAGAACAAGCTGTTGAAAGACCAAAACACCCTTTCTTTGCTACAAGAACAAACCCTTCTTTCACCTCCTCCTCCTCCTTCTCCATCTCGTCAACTACAGATGATGATAATGATGCCCTAATGTGAGTGACGATATACATTAGGGCATCATGTTGAGAAAATTCTTAAACTATAAGAGATCTGAGCACTGACGTTTGGGGTTCGAGAGAACCTCTCTGGAGTGTTCTTGATTTTTTGGAGGAGAGCTGAGGAGATGATGATCGAGAGAGAGCTAAGGAGTGAGTTGAGAGAATAAAGGGATCGGGGGAGATGAAATAATTTGGGTTTTATGTACTGTTTTTGCCACTGTTTTAGCTCAATAGCCACGGTAAAAGTTGTGGCTTGTCGGCCACTGATAAAACAGTGGCAAAAACTAAAAGCCATCAGTGGCAACTGCCCATTTTTCTTGTAGTGGGTTGAAGACTTCTTACAGATAGATCAGCAGGACTCGCAGGGAATTGGAATCGTACTGATTATCCCTTCCAACGACAGAATTAAGAAATCAATCCGCCTAGATTTTGGGGCCTCAAATAATGCAATTGAGTACGAAGCTCTCATTCACGGACTCGACCTCGCCCTCGAGCTCAACATCCCCAAACTCTCCATTTACACAGATTCACTACTCATCATCCACCATTACTTTCAGCAATATAAGAAGAATGACAGGATGATCGAATACGCAGCCCTCATTACAGATAGAATGAGCAAGTTTACACAAGAAACTCTCGATTATCCTCCTCGAGGCAAAAACCGGCACACCAATTCCTTAGCAAATCTAGCCAATGTTTTGGGCACAGAAGTTCAATATCACCATAATGAAGTGATTTCAGTCCCCAACATTGATCGCATTTTTGTATGTACGATCAACACTGGGGGCGATAAAGGGGAAGACAACGATTGGCGAAAGCCTTTCTTAGTTTTTCTCGGTATCAACAACAAATGTAAAGGACCATTTCCAGTAGATCTGGAGGAGCGCCGACAACTGATAGACAACTCGAAGCGCTATACCAGTCAAAACGGAACCTCGTACCGCCGTGCCATAGCTTAAGTGCCACTTCAAACAGAAAGTAGATGAGATGCTCTGTGATTACATGAAGGAACTTGTGGCTCTCATGCCACAGGTCGATAACTAGTAAACAGAGCCATTACACAAGGAGTATTCTGGCCCGCCATGCGCAAGGAAGTAGAAGAGTACTTATGCAAATGTGATGCATGTCAGCGATATGGAAAGATGATACGCACCCCTGCGCTCGAACTCCATACAAACATGGTATTTTGGCCATTCAAAAATGGGCACTCGATCTCGTTGGCGAATTTCCTAATTCTCAAGGTAACCGCCGCCACCTCCTTATAACTACCAATTATTTTACAAAATGGGTAGAAACTTTTCCACTCCATCAAACCAGAGAAGAAGAGGTCATCTCTTTTATCTGAGAACACATCATCACTCGGTTTGGGTGCCCCCACCTAATTCATATCAATAATGTTCCCCAATTTGTTGGAGAAAAAGTTATAGCCTTCCTCAACCAACACAACATCATTCACTCACTGTCCAATCCCTACTACCCTCAAGTATATGGCCAAGATGAAATCACAAACAAAACCATCGTAGATGGGCTCAGAAAAAGGCTATACACTCAGAAAAAAGGGAATTGAGTTTGTGAACTCCCTTATGTCTTATGGGCATATCGTACCACTCTACGAAAGTCGGCAGGCTGAACTCTATTCCTCCTTGCCTATGGCACTGAGGTCCTCATTCCTTCTGAATATCATTACCCAATCAAAGATTATGAGCTAACTTACGAGGAAAATGAGTTCGAATTGGCCTGTAACCTCAATTGGATCGATGAAACCAAGGAACGTGCCATCACTAACTAGGTCGATATCACTAAATGCTAGCCAGCTCTTACAACAAATGGGTCCGAAACCGTACTTTACAAATCAATGATCTTGTCCTCAGAGAAATTCCTTAATACCGCAAAGAGTCTCATACTGGGAAACTAGCAGACAATTGGGAGGGTCCATTCTTTATCACATATCTCCCAGGCCTGGGATCATATTACCTCATGACAGAAGAGGGCGTCCACATCTCGAGTCCTTGGAATACTAGGTGACTAAAACGATATTATCGTTAGGTCCCTCACTACTCCATTACAATTTCTCATTTTTCATTCTAGAAGTGACATTTTTATCTCCATCCAATGTATATTCTTTTTTTGAAATTAATGAAACTTACAATTTTTTTTCATACATCTATTTACTTTATGGATAAAAAATAGATTAAAGCATAGATTGTAGTGGCCTAACTTCGCAAGAAGGGGATGCTGGCTCTTACACTACGGGGTTAATCCTTTATCATAGGAAATCAAGTATATAATATATAGGCTAATTAATCTAATGACAATATACTTGCGTGGAGGCCAAGAATGTAACTCTCCATGACCTCTGAAGAGGATTTTAAAGAGTGTTTGTATTGCTTTCGAGTAGTCGAAGGTTCGAGTATCAGATTTTACAAGGTGATCGAAGCTAAACTATAAGGGCTCAAGGGAGATTTTGTAACCTCTCCTTCGTTCTCCATCTCTCCTATTTATAAAACATAGGAAGGGCTGAGTCACCAAGGTTAGGTCACATTGTAAGGGTACCATCCGGATATAGAGCGGGTATCCCAAAGTTGGTATTGACGTTGGAAATGTTAAATATGTCACTGTAACAGTTGTTGGGTCTGTCATTGTGCTATGACACTGTTGCAGTTGTTGGGTCTGTCATTGGAGCTGCAAGGACCAACAACACCGCAGTCTTGTCTAGTGAGCTAGCTATCTATCTTGTTATACTTTGGCCATGTACGGATATGGTTGATGTATTTCTAATACGATGTGGAGTTTTCCTTTGAGACTTTGTTCAGAATCGAAGCTTCATAATTGGATAATCTTTGTGAGGCTTGTTCATGGGTTGAGTGGGCTTTGAGAGGTTCGAGTAGGCATCGAGGTAGCCTTCGAGTGTTTGACTGGGGTAGAAGTCTACAAGTAGGCTACTACATTCGCCCACTCTCAGCAAGGGTCTCAAAAATAAGTGTAGAGGCGTTTGCTGAGAAAATAAAACGATTTCTATCGGCAAGTTTAACAATTGACTGTTGTGTTTCGAGGGAGGTACTACAGGATGGTATAAAGTCTGTTGGTGGTTATGGAATATAATGAGTTATTTGGGTCTATACGTATGGGTCTAAAGATGGTAATGGATCCGAGCTCTACATTTTGATCTACTTTCTTTTCTCCTTCTCCGACATTTCTGAAAAACATTATGGATTCCATGTCTAACACTCCTACCTGCAGAGGATGTGATTACAAGAAGACCGTTTATAGGGTGGAAGACAGGAGCTGAAGTTGAAATTTTTTCCGTGACAACGAACTTGGCTGGACTGTCTGACCTGGTATGTTAGAGCCTTGGTAACCCACAACGGGGATCCATTTCTTTACTTCTGAGCATAGTAAAGTTTATTTTACTACTTCTGCAGACCTTTTGACCCTCTACCTGATGGCTTTGGCCGAATGGTCGTTTCAGCATAAAGGGCAGTTGGAGGAACCAGGCGCGGTGAGTGGCCTGGCCCGTCTACAAATAGGAGGCTTCTTCTTAAGGGTACGGTGTGGTGGTGATGGGTTTTTTTCTCTTTTTTTATGGTGTATTTTGGAAGTTTATGTGTTTTGATCTCTGCATACTTTTTATTGATTGTACTAGAGTTCTTCTCTGTTTCTGGATTTAAAGAGGTACAATGTGACAAACATTCCTGAAATTTCTTGTGCTTGTTCTGATAAACCCTATATAGCGAATAATGATTGTTGCGCGGTATCGGGGGGGGGGGGGGGGGGGGGGGAACCATATAGAAATGTCTTGGAATGCTGATATATGAAACGGTTTACCTTCGGGAAAAATTGGGACTTTGAGTTTGAATGTTCTGGTTGATGAACTATCTACAATCGGTTTAATGTATATTGTTTCTGAATTCATGTTCTCAATGTTTTTAATCATAGGGTTGTTTTGAGGGTTAAAAATATAAGGGGCCGATGGTTCGAGACTAGTGCTGGTCGCCTGAAGGTTCTTGGAAAGAGGGTTGAATACGCGTTCTTATGAAAGGTTATGACTGGGAAGTTGAAGATGTTGGAATGTTGCTTTTCGAGGATGAGACTTGACGACTTGCTTATTAATGCGGTTCTGATTAAGGAGTGGTTAAGTATCAGATTTTCAAGTAAAATTGGTTGTTTCTAGGAGAATGTATTCGTCTTTCCTTCATCTCTCAGTTAATGTCTTCCTCCTCTGCCCAAAACAAGGCGATGCTTCCAACCCAAGCACCATGACCAAGTGGCAAGAAAGCACATCTTTACAGTAGAAATTGGTATTTATAATAGGGTTTGTTGATGATTCAAGACCTGGACTCGGATATGCCAGAATGTTTGAAGCTGACCCGTGATCCTATTGCTGAAAGCCCTTCGCATAGTGGTGTGGGTGGTACAGATGAGGTACCGTTTTCCTGCCACCGGTTGGTCCTTTGGGAGTCTTTGCTAAGGAGATGCCTGGAACCTGGAAGAGTTTACTCTGCTGGGGGAACGGGAACGCGAAATAGAAGATTTTTTTGACTGTTTTTGTGTATTATGGTTTTTTTTTTTGGTGATTTGACTGTTTATCTATATTATGAAATGGGGTTGAGCCAATTTGGGATTCGAATGTATTGATTGGTGGACAGTGATTTGGGTCAAGTTTTTGCTTGTGCTTGTATCTGTTGGAAAGGGTAGATTAAACAGGTCTATTAACACGTAATAGTGAAATTATCGATCTAGATGGCGTGCCTCTCTCTGCTGGAGGATAAAATGATCCCCCGCCGATCACGACCTGAGGCAGATAGACGAAAGAGTTCAAAGAAAATGAGGCTTGTGTCTTTGTTGTGCTTCGCTAGATTAGATCAAGCGACATAGAAAACTATCTAGGGAAAAGATATCCCCTGGCTTGGGTGGGTCCCTTGAGACTGTCGGGTTTCAAGTAGTGGTCATCGTTAAACGTAGTAACCTGAGAGGAGCGATAGGAGTGATGGTGGATGGAAGAGAAAGAGAGGCAAGGTCGGGCTGAGCTTCCAGTGGTTAGGGTGTGTGGGGGAGTAAAGTGATTATTATGGGATTTACCTGAGTCGATGGGCTATCGGTCTATTCCGACAAAAAAGAGAGAACAAGGCTAATTCGATTTGTTGTAGCTAAACATGGCTATCGATGGTAGGGTTATATTGTATTTGCTCTGCAGATTCTGAGTACAACATTTAATCGAAGACTTGAGCAGGTCTCGTGGCGTAGAGAGCCCATCGACTGGGGGATGCGATTGGCCTACGTCAAAGGCTGGTGAAGGAGGTATTAAACTGCTGAGAGTTGCCCCGCTCATATAAATGATAATTTTTACTGAGATATGAAGGTACTCGGGGCAGGAATGCCAAATTGAGGCTTTCGATGAGGATTTATGAGTGTTGATGGGCTCTATTCTACTATTCAGGAAGGCAAATCAGAATGTGGGCCCCATCCCACTCTAGCGCTAGTAGAAAGCCCTAGTTTTTGATGTGCTCCGCGGTCGAATGTGATAGCGATTGATTGTAGTTTGGGGAATTATGAGAATTTTAAAGGGGAAGGATTCTTATAGTTTACTCATAAATTCAGAATCAAGTAAGTTTTCTGTCAAACCATTTTTGATATATGCTCGAATAACTGTGATCAGCATTCTGTTTGTTTTTAGTCCTCAAAATGGACTTGGGCTAATCCATGGATTAATATTGGCTCCTATCGTGCTGACGAAGAGCTGGGTATTCCATTTTCAAAAGTCTTGGTAATTAAGAGGAAGAGCAGAAGAAACAGAGCTCACTCAAAACATACCCTTGTTTCGGTGAAAATCCATCAAAGAAGGTAGCGCAGGTGTTTCAAAGGTAGTCAAAGACTGGAGAAGTATTTTGCCGAAGGAGGTAAAGTAATGTTCCCGAAGCAAACTGCGTCGAAGCGACACAACATTACCCGAAATAACTAGTGACGCTTCCGACAGAAGCCAAGCAGACATCGACCCAGTCTGTCAAGGGAAGGGCAAGGTTATTCCCGGTCTCCCTGGGTAAACATGCAAATGTACCCAACGCAAAAAGTATGGGCACTGGGGAAGACGATGCTGAGGATACGGTCGAAGATCTGATGGAGGTTGAGTCGCGAGGATCCTTTATGGCTATTGTTTGCTTCGATGGCGAACGCTGTCCATGACCAGGCAGGCGACTAAAGCAGAAATCAGGAGAGAACATTTACCGTAAGTGTCAATTTTTTTGTAATATTCGGACATTTTCTCAATGCTTGATTCTTCGAGAGGTCTTATGGTTCAAATATTCCCGTACGGATGTTTGTTTTAGTATTTTCATAGGCGGTGAAGTGTTAAAGCAAAGTTACAAGACGTGGCTGCAGTCTGGAGCATGCTCGCGGGACGGAAGCATCGTGGTTTTTGAAAATAAAACTTTGAAAGCATGGATTTTTGGAGTCTTCATGAGCATGGGAAGGATTGGATGTCAATGGTTTAAATCAAAATGAAAAGTAGGTGTTGAGGTCGAACTTGCTAAGAAGAGACGGAAAATAAACATATACGAAGTACCCTTGGAGTTTGATCTGACAGCATCTCCAATTAGCCTTACGGAGTTCATAGAGTGATTGGGGTTTGATTATGATACTCTGAAGCCTTCCCTGTTACCTAGATCTTACGCTGCGTTCTTACATACGAGGGGATGGAGGTAGATGTTTTTGATGGGAGGCATTGGAGTTGGTTTGGAGGCTTCTGTGATCGACGGTACTGCTACTAGGGAGTAAAATTTGAATGGGTCTCGATGAGTACCATGGTCAAAATCTTCGACTGGAGGTCTGAGGATGATGGCTCTGAAGAGCTTGTTGGGGGAGAAAGTGTGCTGCCACGCCGATATGAGGTAGTTGTCTGTAGTGCCTGCCTTTTTTTTGATTTTTCTGTTGTGTTTGTAATATTTGAACCGTTTGACTCTTCGGGTACGTTGATCTTTAACCTGGGCTTTCCATCGAATTGCTGTGGTGGAACAGACTTGTGGACTATTCTGAAACTAATTTGTGTTATCTTGAAAATCTTTGAATTGCTGTGATAGATACTTGATGTAAGCCTCTTGAACATGAGTTGAAATGATTCGTTTTAAAAATGTTTCCTCTGGGCGGACATTGACATTGCCTCCCGAGGATTCGAAATTTGATCTGGATTTTGGAAGCTAAGCCACAACGAAGTAAATGTGGTCACCCCCACGCATTCTCAAGGTTCCCGGCTCTCACCATTCGTGGCCCCCGAGTTTGCTCGAATGTGTGATTTTGAAAATTTTTTTGATGTCGCCCCCATGCATCATCGGGCATGGGTGACATGATACTTAAGAAAACTAGGACTTCACTGGACTTCGAGGCCTAAGCCACAGTAAAGGAGATGTGTTTCACGCCAATGCATTCCCTCGAGGGTCTGGTCCGTCGCCATTCTTGCCCTCGAGTTGCTCGAATGTTAGAAGCTTGAAAAATTTTCAAAGAGTCGCCCCCAATTTTATTCGTGTCGAAGGGTGACATGATTACTTTGGGAGGAAACAGGAAATTTCACGGACTTTGATTGCCTGAGCCACAACAAAGTAAAAATGTGTTCACCGCCAGCGCATTCTCGAGGGTCCTGTCTTTCGACTATTCGGGTGCCCCCTCCCGAAGTTTTCCTCGAATATTGGAAGCTTGAAAATCTCAGGCCGCCCTCGATTATCAGACAGTTCGACAGTGTTTAACTAATACTCAGGCATTAACCAAAAATTCATTTACGTCGAAGTCTCTAAGCTCAGGAAGTAAGAACTTTTACCCCACGCATTCCCGATGTCGGTTCCTTTTCAACAGTCGTGCCTAACTTCGTACGAAGGGAAGTCGCACTTTACCACGGGTAATTCTATATCACAGGATCAATTATATATCATAAGGTCATTGATCTACTTACAATCTCTTGCGTGGAGGCCGAGAATGTACTCTCCACGACCTCTGATGGGGATTTTTTAAAAGTGTTTGGATTGCTATTGAATAGTCGAAAGGTTCGAGTATCAAATTTTAACAAAGTGGCCGAGTAACTAAAGGGATCAGGAGAGATTGTTGTAACCTCTCCTGAGTTTCCCATCCCTCCTATTTATAGAACATAGGAAGGGCTGAGTCAGGAGGATAGTTCCACATGACAGGGGTACCATTAGGAATATCGGCGGGTATCCCGGAGTTGT
>JACGCM010000735.1:0-22728 GCA_014058105.1 Kingdonia uniflora | reverse complement strand
TAATATTTTAAATTAATAGTTCTAGTTATTTATTTTTTGCTTATTCAAGTTTATTTAGAAAAATTAATATATATTTTTATCTTCTGTAGTATCAGTGCTACGAGTATTGTCAAATATGCCATTATATCTTGATCGATAATAGGTTGGATGATTTTGGGCCATGGATGTCAGCCTGGTACACTAAAAGATGAAAACTTATGGGAAATAAGGAGAGTATCATTTAGAACAGATGAGGCAATAATTGGATTGGCGTACAATCAATAACATGTAATGGGGACCCCTTAGAAATATGAAGGATGCACTAAAGGGGAGGTAATCATCGCCGGGTAATATCAGTCGTAAAAGAGTACTCTTACAAAAGCCCATTTAGTGGATATGAGTGTATCTTGGGGACCATTATTGGGCTCAACTAGAGCATCAGGCAGTGCATTACGACCCCTAAGAGAAACCCATTGCTTCCTGAGTCCCGATGTGGTTTGTTCCCTCTGAGCAGCGGGCTGGATCGAAGCACAACATTATATTGTGGGTCATCATGTCGAGTTATGATGCTTACTGGAGGCATGTCTCACATGGTGCACTCATGTCGGACATTACGAGGTGTGGTAACATTGACATCCCAGGCTTTGATACTTTGACAGCTAGAGTTACCTTTCCACATGTTGAGTTTCCTACTGGAAATTTTCTACTCAGGAGACAACAAATCCCTCCCTACGGCTTGGTGATTACCCTGGATGGATTATGGAGTTAGGGTCACATATGGGACCACGTGGCATACCATTCCCTTATTGTTACGACCCCTCTACTGTAGACGTGCCAATAGAATATGATTTTTTTGCTATGACTGAGGGTATGCAGAAACTTACTTGATATGACCTTAGATTTGGAGGCTCGACGCCTTCATGACCAGAGTTGTATTACACATTTGACCACGAACTTGAGACGTACAGAGTACCGTCTTCCCAATTGAAGGACTATTTAATGGAGAAGTAAGTTGTTTGAACCATTTATTTTAAATTTTCCTTTTAATTAAGATTTGTAGTTTAATTAATAGTGACATAATTTTGTATGTTTCAGGGGGTTGTAGTCGATGGGAAGATGACGAAGGTAAAGCAAAAAACTTTCTCAACGGGGAACTTCTAGGGGGTTCAAATGAGGGGGGGTTTGCAGGAAGGACATCTCAAGTGGGGACGCCTCCCCGACGATCAAGATGTACACAGGGATATTTTAAGTGAATGATATGGTATATGGTTATTAGCATGATGTTAAGTCTAAATCAATGAGAGAACATATTTTAAGTGTTTCATGTTTTGATTCTCACTTTAGTGAATGACATTTGCTTTTATGTAGTTGCTTTTGATTCTGCACTTTGAGTGGTTTAATAGTTTAGTATTTTCATTGACTTTTATGGTTTGGGTGTAATAGTTTTTATGGTTTTGATTCTCACTTTTGAGTGGCTTTTATGTAGTTTCTTCATTGCTTTTGTTTTTTTTGGGTATAATGGTAACATATTTTTATGCAACTTTGTTCCAGGAAAAAAAAAATACTAGCACAACAGGTGCCTAAGACATAGGTGCCTGATTGAAAAAAATTAATGGGTTACCTCTGTCTTAAGGCCTGTTGCGCTGAGTAATATTTTATCAAACGGAAATATTTTGTTCCTAAACCAATATGTATTTCCTAACAACTATATTTTTTATATAACGGCTATATTTTGTTTCTAAACGACCTATTAGGTAAAGGGAATATATATACCAAATATTGAGGCTCATACTATCCCATAAACAATTTTTAATATTCTCTTCCAATTTCAATTCGTGTGTGTGGCGTATCCGATGAATTTCAAGGCAGTTCTTGATATTTTGATCGAAACTTCATCAGAGGAGAAGAGAAAGAGGATACGATGAATCTTTAACAGATTATAGTGATAACGATGTTATTGATACGAATAAGATGGAGATATGAGCAATCAAGCCAAAATTTTATGAATTACAAGAAGCGGAATCTTCAGGAACATGTGTTGGTTCGGTTATCGGGCATAAAACCATAAATCGCTATGTGTATTCTATCATAAGCTACTCATGCACAACTACTTTCATATAAAAATGCTTGCGAAAGTGAACATTTCCGCCGAGATTACGTATGAGCCGAGGACTTTTCGATCGTAGTTTGAATGCGGTGGTTGCTTATGACAAGTTTTTGCTCAGAAGCAAAATTGTGCAAAATATTTGGGCTTATCGCCTCAACAAAAACTTACGGAGGTATTCTGTATGTTTGCATTAGGAGGATCGGTAGATAGCTGTGATGAATATGTAGGGTTGTAGAAAGCACAACAATGAGACCCTTACGAGATTGCAATGCAATGATCGGGTAATTCGGTTTGTAGAGTATTTGAGATCGCCAACTCCGGATAAAATATATACAACGGTTGTTGTACGTTGTCAAAAAGCATGGATTTCTCGGCATGCTACGTAGTTTGGATTGTATGCATTGGGAGTGGAAAAAATTGTCATATGGCTTTGGCGGGTCAATACACGGGGCATAAGAAAACACAAACAATCATTTTGAAAGCGGTGGCATCTCATAATTTATGGATATGGCACGTTTTTTTTGGAATGCCTGGTTCCAACAACGACATAAATGTTTTGATCAATCACATCTTTTCGAGATCTTTGTTTTTGGTCATTCTTCACCTTGTAACTTTAAAGTCGATGAAAAATCATACGACGTGGGATACTACTTGGCAGATGGTATATATCCGAAATGGGCAACGCTTGTTCAAACCTTACGATTTCCCTGAGGTAATGCAAAAAAATATTTTGCCAAGCAACAAGAGTCATATCAAAAAAATGTAGAACGAGCTTTCGATGCCCTTCAATCTTGATTGCAATTGTGAAAGGTCTGGCAAGAAGTTGATCACCCAAAGCCTCCATAAATTAATAAAAATGTGTATAATTATACATAATATGATCGTCGTTGAAGAACGTAATAGATACGGAGTAAGCTTACTGACCGAGCATTTTTTCCTAGACCCTAACCCAATTGACTTGAATTGGGAAGAAGTCACTTTAAAAGGATACATTGTGAAGTACGATAAGATGACAAGTTTGGATAAGTATATGACACTTTGAAATAATCTCATTAAGCATTTATGGAAGCATCAGGGAAACAACTAACATTTTCAATTATATGTAATTTTAATGTAAGCGCAACTTTATTTTAATTTAATATAATTTCAATTAAACACTTTAATAAAATTTATTTAAGAAATTTATTTCAATTTCAATATAAATTCAAATAGAAAATAATTAAAAAACTAAACTTCTCAACAAGATTCTATTATATTTAATATACCAAACTTCATAAACAAGGTTTTTAAACAAAATATACCAAACTTTTTAAACAAGGTACAACCAAACTTCTTAAACAAGAATCACCAAAATATAACTAAACTTTAAAAAAAGATTCTTCAGCTAAATCATCTTAGGCATTATTATTATTAGCTTTAAATATTCTTGCCATAAACGCATTACGTTGTGCCTCTCAATAAACCCTTTGGGTGTCGTCCAAAGTAGACATGTCTATCGCCATCACCTTTTGATCGTTTTGTGCTTGAAATTGAGCTTCTAAATTCACCACGGACTTTGTTTTCCTTTCTCTTAACTCCATTTTAAATATTCTTGCCATAACCGTATTACGTTGTGTCTCCCAATAAACCCTTTGAGTGTCGTCCAAAGTAGACATGTCTATCGCCATCACCTTTTGATCGTTTTGTGCTTGAATTGAGCTTCTGAAATCACCATGAAATTTATCTTCTTTTCTCTTAACTCCATAATACGAGCTTCTCTCTCTTCCTTCTTCTTATCTCTCTCAGATATATACTCTTTTTTTATCTTATCTTTTTTGGCAATATACTCTTCTTTCTTCTTCTCCATTCGATCACGGCGACTAATAAGTATATTTTGGCGTTCAATGAGAAGATTTTATCTTTTTTCATTCTTTTTTTTTAGTTTAGCACTTTTGATACTACCAGGACATTCCGTCTCCACATTCGTAACAAGTACTGGAGAGTCGTTGTTGGAGCAAACAAGTATGTCGGGTGTTGCGGGAGTAGACATTCTCGGGCTAGAACTTTATGTTTGCTTCATTCGTACATTACAGGCTAAAGTGTTTGGGTGTTGGTCTTGCAAGATTTTTTAACATTGATGAAGACTTAAAACTTCATAAGCTTCTTTATACACCCATTTTCCTTTGCCACATGCTTCATAATCATTTTGGCAATATCGTCCTATCAAATAGATTAAGATAATAAAAAAATACATAATTTTGGTAAAAAGAGTTATAATTTATTAGTAATGACGAATGCTGAATTACTTACCAAATTTCCTTATTGCATACCGCTTATGGGGCCTTGCATCATATTTTTTAAACAAGTACTATAAACTTTGCAAGCACGATTCATATCTGGCCAATGATTTTTCAAAGATGATATTGTACATTTAACCTATTCACCATCCTGTTAATAGAAATCATAAAATGCATCCAAAATTGAGTCCTAAAAAACATTAAGTTGTTGGTTGTTGCTTTTGATTCTATCCTTTGAGACATGAATCCAAGCTTTCGTAAGATTTTTGTTTTGAATGCCCGTCCATTTCAACAACTGGGACCCCACCCCTCTACTGGTATTTTTCTTAGTCGAACGATGTTTGCCTTTGCTTTTTTGTCCATCAATAACCCCGGCATCTTCGGATTGAGATAAGTCAACCGATTAAGATACTTGTGATTAAGATGATTGAGATTGAGAGGGTTTGGCGAATGGAGAAGGATGTTGGAATTGAGCGGGAATAACGAATTGTGAGGGTTGTCCCCAATTATTGGGTTCTATGAATGGTTGAAAGGGTTGTACCCAATTGTTGGGCGAGTGAAATGATTGAAAGGGTTGTGATTGAGATGATTAAGGTTAAGGGGAATGAGTGAATTACAGCCAATTAGGTAGGATTTGTTGTTATTGTTGTTGTTGATTCAAACTACTCTCGGCAGTGGAATCTTTTTCTTGCGTAGTATTCATAGAACTCATCTAATAATTTCAATATAAATTTATAATCAAGAAAAACTTAAAACCCTAATAATTTTAGAAGCTTTAATGAATTTACTCAGTTCAACAAACGCCAAAGAGTTGGGCGCCTTCTCACACCCCAAATTCCAATAATTAGTAAACCAAACTAATTACTGAAATTCGAGGACGGACAGGTCCCAATGATAACTAAGCCAAAATAAAGTTAGGCTCAACAATCTACTGGTGCACAATACAGAGTAATAAGAATAAAATAACATCGAAAGAAAAGAAGAACTATAACTATACTAAAATTCTACAAACCTCAAATGTTAGAGACAAGATCTAAAATAATGACAAAGAGTCAAGCCTTTAGCTTTAGCTCATCATCAGGATCGCCTCAACCACAACCGCTACATCTATAGATCTGAAATGTTTATATTGCGAGTGTGAGCAAACCACGGCTCACAAACTTCCTAAAATAGCTGAACAATTATACCGACCAACGTGATGATAATAGTAATAATAAGAGATATGAATTTACTAATGATAAAATGATATATGTTAATGATGTTAAAGATGTCTAATCGAGATGTACAACAAACCTAATAAATCTATAAAACTAAAATGCCGGATGCAAAGGAATACAAAGACTATAACTATACTACAAGTTAAAGAGAAGCGCTAAGAAGAATCGTCCTATAATTTAGTTGATCTACCGTCAACGTATGACTTACACATTTAAAAAGATCATTATTAGATACAAGGGGTTTGATTTTTGTCAAGCTCAACCACGCTAAGGATATTTTACTTGATCAGAATGTCCTGGGTGTTTTAACCCAAGGAGCCTAGTGTCCTCACTTTATTTCAATTCCAAGGAATTTCAACCTCAAGGAGGATAAAATTGGTACCAAAGGAGAACTGTCTCATACCATCCCACACTCCAGAATGAATAAAATAGGTATGATAGTAACCTGTCCAAACTTATCTACTATTTTAACTCGAGCTAGGAATCCTAGTAACCTATCGGGGGTTAGCCGATTTAGAGTTAGTTTATGTATCTGACCTCATTATCAAAGATATCAACTTAAGGAGTCTCTATGATCCTAACGCAAACATGATTACCATCAATTGCTTGAGCACAATAGTAGTCAGTACAGGCTAGTACACATGGGATAACCTACATGTCTCCAACAAGTAGTCAACAATCCCTAGGAGCAGAGTTTAGAATCTCAACTCTTAAACATCTATGTACTTAAGCCTCCAAAATAGATAGACAGGAAACCTACTAGGTTCCAACATTAATGGTGACAGTACAGGCATCGAATAACAACTTGGCGCTCAAGGACAATGCCATGAGAACGCTCAAACGAGGATGATCTCCTAAACTAACAACAAAGTAAAAAGGAGTTTACTAGAGTAGCTCTATAAGCTCGGTGAATCATTACGACAGTAAGTGTCACGGCATGAGGAGTCAATAATTTTTAAACAAACTATCATATGCTTAACACCAACAATCGACTATATACTCAGGATAAACTGTCGGTTCACAACAAACAGCTAAACAATCCAAGATTAACAGTGTTCATAGTCCTCATTTCTTTCTCATCAAAAGAATAACAAAACAGAACCCACACTCGATAACGGAACCCAACGTTTTCGTATCAACTACCAAATCAATGACAATGCTCAAGGATAAAGCCACAAGAATACAGAGTACACCTAAAGTAATTATAAGATTAATCAAGATAATAAACTCCAAGGACAAGCTCAAAACCAAAGACCGTGTCTTACAAAAGCTATACCGCCCAAACGACTTGACATGGAACCAAAAACTATATATTAGGATCTTACTATGTCATTAATATCCAAGGACGAAGCCACGAGGAAAACGTAGATAAACCCAAATAGATAGTGCCTAATCCCATCATCATATGTCTAGGAAACTAAACTACCGAAGTCGATATATCCACAAAGTGAAAACTATAATATATAAACTTATTCTAATTAATAGTGGCTAAACCACGAGGATAACATCTATATATCTATATATACTAACAACCGAACCTACTACTAGAGTCAAGGAACAGGTTAGGTACCCAAACGAACATCCGACAATTCCATACTCATATATTAATGACGTAAGTCGTCGGATCTACAATAACTAAGGATATGACGATCTATAACTTACAAGGTTCTATCATGTAGATAATCACAATTTTCACATAGATATGTACTAACTTATCAAACCCTTTAATACTCATGTCTATGATGGATTAAACGAATAAACCGTACAGGTGGCCTAGTCATTAACCATGTACCAACCTTAATCAATGTATAAATATAGTAAACCGTGCATTGCTATAACTCATAAATCAGAATAATGATTCAGTTATTCAGGGAGGTAAAAACTCGCCTTATATAAAGCCCGATGATTATCCAATCCTCGCAAAAACTAACTCTGCTCTTCCAATGATACGATGCCAACTCCAGCACCTATAATCTTAGCAAAAGCGAAAGAAGAATAAGCTAACTATGCAAGCACCTGCGATAGCCTAACCAATGCAACCTTGACTATACTTATACCACATAAAAAGCATTCATAATGATTTGCCACTAAAATCATCCAACCAAGTACTCGCTATATCTAATCCTAGATGAGCCAAACTCCACCCCAATGTATGACCACAGGAGTCCAAAAATCAGACTTAATAGCAGAAAATAGTTTTTATAAACTACACATATCACCATCTGATCAAGACTAAAATCAGCTCCAAAACATCAACAAATGTGTAACACAAGTATGAGGAAAAGAGCAAGCATTGATTACCCTTAATGGCATGGCAAAATGAGATAAGATTAAGGTCTATAACATCACCTAAGGTTTTAACTAAAACAGTTTATCAATGATGAAAACAGATTTCAGAACTTTTGAACACAACGATAAACAACTCTTCAGGAATCAAACACCGATCACTTACAGTAATAATTACTCTTCAAATCTTCTCTAATCAAATACCAAGCAAGCAAGAGAGTTTTACTTAACTAAAAATCAGATTATCAGGATGAATGCAACAGGGAATAACTTACAGAAAAAGGCAGTTGCGATTGGTAATGGATGATGACAAGTCGGTGATTGAAGATGGTTAAAACAGCCCTCTCTCTACATCTTTGAACAATAGCAATAAAGGGGGTAGCAACTGAAATAGAAAAGCAACAATGCTGATTACAAGCAGCCCTCTCCCTATACTCTAGAACCGCAATAACAAAGGCGACAACAACTGAAACAGAACAGCCACAAGGACAGCAGCAACTGAACTGCAATAGTTGTCTCTTCTCCCTCCCTCTAGTACAATAACAGAATACTAAATCCCCATAAGGGATGAAGCGCAAACCAACTATACAACAAGCAACGAACTGCAACAGCAACTGAACCGTAAACTGCAACAATGGCGGCAGTAACCGATCAAAGAACAGTCGTCTCTACTCCCTTTCTCTAAACCCAACTTGATCTCCCAAAATCCTAAGGTAATAGAATCAATATAATAGGGTGAAACACTTACCCAATGGAGCAAGGTAGAAGAACAATAGGTTACCTAAAATCTGTAATCTGTAATCTGTCGGTTGGAGAAGGTGGGTTGATCAGCACCTCTCTCTACTCTCCAATTCGAATCAAAATTAGCCTAACCTCCAATCTCCCAAAGACTCTCCCCAACTCTAATAACTACAAATCAAATCCCTAAAATAGATGTGTGTGACTATTCAATGGAACGGTACTACCATAGCTACAATGAATCCTACCCCATACAAGTAAAACGATGCTTTAATGTTCACATTTACAGTAAGCCTATATACCATATTAAGAGTCCTGATATAAAATGATGAAACACAATGCATGATGTCAAGGAAAAAAATGGATGCATAATTTATTTATTTAAATAAAGAAAAAAAAATATGGGACATTACATGCCTAATTAAAATAAATAAATTAACATAGGCGTCTAAGTCTTATGCGCCTGTTTAAAAGCATAATAGGCGCCCAATCGCGACATTAAAATCCAAGGTTGAGTCTTGGATTCCAATATAAGACTTATTATGACCCACATGAGATAGGGTTTTTTTGTAATTATGGGTTTCTAATTTTGATGATCCAAATGATAATAGAAAACTAATCCTATTGGTTAATGAGGTTAGGGTTTCCTACAATTTTCTACTTTAATGGAAAGTAGTTGTAATTAAAATAGGAAACTAGGTTATCTCTCTACCTATATAAATATGCTAGCCCATTAACTAAAGCACTATCTCAATGGAAAGGTTAAGGGAGAGAAAACCTAGTTATCACCGTTCGCTGCCGCCGACAAACTCAAAGGACATACCCCAATCAATCAAGATATGGATCAAGGTATGGGATTATGTTTTTGCATTATTATTTATTATGATTATCATATTAAGTCTTAGGTCCTTATAAATCTATTAATATTTATATATTTTGTCATCTTTTACATGTGGAATCAGAGCTATGATTAAACTTTTACGATTTTTCGATTATGATTTATTTATGTTATGTTTCATTGGGTATCGTATATACTAGACATTATGTGAAAGTTTGAATTCCATACTAATTAGTGATTTTTTATTTTTTTGTTGTGATTATCGAATATGTTATACACCATGAGATCCGATAATTTTAAGTTTTGTCGTTATCTTATTGTTAGATAAAAGTAAGATCAATTTGGGTGATATGTTGTTTTCCACTTATGATATGTCATTATCATATTTTATTTATTTATGATTTAGGAATATGCTTAATGCTTCACTAAAGACACTGCTTGATCTTCTACTATATATATATATATATATATTTATTAATTATTTAATTTTTAGGGTTTTCTTTTATGGTTAAATAGTTATCTTTAGTATAGTATTTAAAGTACAAACTATTTTATATGTTTGATGATATAAAGTTTGATGGGTTTACCATGAGTCCACCATCTCTATGGACGCTATGTTAAATCTTAACTTTTACATAATCTTTGGGATGCCTTTACTTACTATATTTTGCATGATCATTAGGCAATTAATTTAATTATAATAATTTGATTTACACTTATATTTTATTATGTCGTAATATCGATTTGTGATCTATTGTTAAGCCGGTTGGAAGTCGCCAAAGCGACCCAACTATTATGAAGCATGAATATCAAACCGAGTTCGTAGCGATTTATTTTATCTGAAAATATTATGAATTCGTCCAAAGGCAGATTGACTTTTGCGAGACTAATAAATTGAAATAGGGTAATTGATATGTATTATAGTTTATGTTTTGAGCTAATAACCCAAAGGTGAAGGACCTTACATAATTTGGCGTACACTTTTAATTAGCCCTATTATATTAATGTTATAACTATTTGAGTTGACATTTTATATATTGCAATTTAGACCCAAAGGTTGATTTGTGATATTATTAGTTCATTATCAGAATATAATTTGGTTTTAACTTCTTATATTCTAACTCATGTTTAATTTATTTATAACTTGTAACATTAATATTTTGTGAGCTTTTAATTATTTTGTTGTAGTCCTACTATTCCTCTAGGGGACAACAATGAACGTACGTTAGTTTGGGCTTAATACTGTACTGGAGGAGGGCACCGCTCGATTCTCTCCGGGTTCCTCTTAACTCCTTGGTGTAACTGATCTTCTCTGAAAGAGAATCACGCAAGAGGTAGTAGAAGAAGAGTAAGTCTTAAATGAAGAAGAAGAAGAAGAAGATCCTTCTTGGGTTACCTCCTTCCTTCTATTTATTGGGAGGGTTTAACCTAGGGGCACTCGTGCTTACATGCCCTAAGAAATTCCTAGGCTATCCCTTCAGAGTCGTGGGCTTGGGTGGTCGTTGTTACGATTCCATAGTCATTGGCTTCTGCTTGTCATTCAGAGAAACTCGTATAATGGCATTGCTGGAGTCTCCGTATTCTAAGTGGTGGACGTAAGACAACCTTGCTCGTAGAGCAACCTACCACTTCATTGTTAGCCTTGCTGGAGTGTCCCTATACGAAGTGGTGGTCGTAGGACGACCTGCCACTTCGTTATTAGCAGGAACGTACTCCTACAATAGCCCCCCTCAGGTCTTTCTTACATGGAGGGAGAGCTAAGGTGGTCTGGCCATGTGTGCGGGGGTCATCGTATTGGTATCTCCATTTTCTCCATTATAAAAGGACTGAGGCAAGCATAGAATTTCTCTTTCTTTTGGTTTGAATTTTCTTTCTAAGAACAGAACGTTGCACATTCGCGTTAGTGCTGAAGGGGGGTCGATCGAAGGGATTTAGGAGATGGGCAATCGTGCGTATAGGCTTACGGGTAAGTTTTCTAGTAACTCGTCTTATTTAGGGTGATATGCCATCTTGTAACAGTTCTAGGAACCCGTTAAGCGCCGTGGCTGACCGGAGAATGTGGTGCATAATGGTAGCAAATTGTTGGTAACCAAAAAGGGCAGACTGACCGTGACGCCGGCACGAATCGTACTATTTGTCACGGAGTCGTAGTAATACTGGCGGCCACACCAGGGAAATGAGAGTGAAAGGTAGCATGTCTCTAGGATGCCCTAGTAAACGGAGTGACCAATATACCCTTCGTACCTTTAGGGTTGAGCCTGACGTTTGTACCTGGCTCGTACAGGGACGTATGAGCGCCGAACACGAGTCGGTGTATTTTGACGCGAAAGGGATAGAAAATGAGCTGAGATATGATGGTGTCTGGGGACGAATCATCAACGGAGGGCTTTACAGCCGTGCCGCCTTGTACCTTGCCCGTGGAATGGGAGGGTAGCCACGACTATGAGGCTGAAATGTTGGTACCTCATGATTTAAGTGTAGAGTCGCGGACAGATTTCATGGTACAGGGGAGGGTGCCCGGAGACCTGATCCACGAGGCCATTTATAAGTGGCTAGGAGATGGGTACCTCAGAGGCCTTCTGACCTTATCCCAGCGAGTGGAGGTTTCCAGGATCGTTAGCCGAGTACGAGAGTCTGGGGATCAGGATGGAGTTCCTGGATGAGGTCAACGAGCGGGCGAGGGCTCGGGGCAATAGTGAGTGGATATGGCTGGATTGCCAAACATTGGCACCCAACCAATTCATCGTCTACTACGGACAATTTGATGCGGGATTGTGACTTCCCTTGGATGACTTGACTAGAAAATGTTTGAACTCGTTTGGGCGGGCCCCAGGGCAAATGAACGGTAATTTTTATCGAGTCATGACGGGATGTCGACTAATTAATTAGTCAGTGCTACCTCGCTGGAATGTAGGTTATGGGGATATAATAGTTGCATTTAAGATGGGATATTGTCCTCGTCAATGGGATATCGTTCTGGAGAGTACGGGGAATGAACTTGATGGGGCTAGGGTGTTAGAAGAGCCATCATTGCCTCCTATTACGCATTCACGATTGCATACGGGGCATGAGGGATGGCAAACCTAGACCTCGGCCAAAGTGAAAAAGGTAGTGGGTAAAGTAGCCTTAGCCAAAAAGGGTGAGGCCGATCTGAGGTATCAGAGGATCATGCGGACTTGTGCGCCCGAGTGGAGGCATTGATATTATATAGCTCATAAGTTTGGCAAGCCGAAGATTTTTAAGCTGCTGACGAGTAGTAGCTATTGGTGTCGACATCCAATCCTGGTGACTGGGGCCTTTGACTATGACGACGGGCCTAACCATTGCTTATATCATAATGTGTTTAACACGAAGTGTACGTTACTCGTTGTGGAATATATAATTGTTTGCTGCTAGTGCTTGTTATTCATGGTCAAAATGGTTGCTCGTTGTTGTGCCAGTGTGACGCTTGCGAAAGTATCGTATAAGACGTCTCATTTGCACGTGTTCGACCATAAAAACAACGATTGCCAAGTATTGATGACAATTTTAAATGGAATATTTAAGTCGGACAAATTTTGGTCGGCGAAAAAGTATAGCGAGCCTTGTGTAAGTCTTGCGTGCAACACTTATTCGGTAGAAAGTGTGCACAGCTATAAATTATTAGAGATTGTTGGGATGAAGCCAAGGTTCCTGAATACGAGGGGAAGGGATGCGTCTAGCTCAAATATGGCCGCGTTTTTCATTATTGGATAGAGCCCTGACCTATAGGGGGTGAGTGGCCATACGGAGGAGGCCCCGGTTACGATGTGGCAGAGGACGGTGGTCGTCAGACTCATGGACGAGGAGCAGGATGTACTTCGACAAAAGGAAAGGGAGTTACTTTTGCAGTCGTATATTAAGGAAGGGACCCGCTCTGTGGGTTGGTAAGCTTATGTGGGTAGCTTGCCCGAGGGGGATGTGCAGAGTATGCCATATAAGGATAAGGAGAAGATTCGTATGGCAAAAGCACTGAGTGACCCTTGTGCGCAGTATTCAGTGGCTATCGCAACTGTCTGGGTAAGTTCTTAATCGTGTATTCGTACTTGGTCGTCTATGGTGCTTATCAGTGTATTTGTGTGCCATGTAGTATACTCTTACCCTCGAGGCTGTGTTGCCCCATGGCGAGAACCTGGCCAGCCAGAACACCGAGTTAGAGCATCCGCTTGAGGAGATGCAGGTAACACAGAAAGAGCTCAAAAAGGAGGTTGTGTAACATGAGATAGTGAAGCATTTGGCAAACGTGACTGTAGGGCTCGAAGAACGTTTGAGGATCGTAATAGAGGAGAAGTTGCTGGTTGAAGGTGATTTGGAAGCGACCCACAGGCGTCTAAATATGTTGTCGTTAGAGAAAGATGCGAGCGAGCAAACCCTCTGTAAATAACTCGCAGTTGAGAAGTAGGTGTCAGACGGTCTGCAGGGTTGAGTCGCTGAGTTGGTGGATGGCAAAGCTTGACTGGAGGAATATTTTTGCCTTTCTACCGAGTGGTGGGTGCCAACGTTGGCTCTGCCATTGCTCATTCTGCGTCAAACCTAAGACATTCCCGAGATGTGCCATCTCAGTTATTCTGCACGACAGGGTCCCCGACCGTGCAACAACAGGATGGACATTACCCCGAAGGAGGAAGCGCAGCTAGCAGAGGAGGAGAAGTTGGTCGTGAAGGTAGCTGGTCAGCCAAAATTATAATTGTAATAACGTTTGTAAGGCCCGTAGTGGTGAGTGTGTTGGAAACCTGTAATGGCTTATGTAGACTGATGTTCTTGGTGGATGACTATGAAGAATTATGGTTGTATTGTACTGTTAAAATATTTATGCTTGTGTTATCAAACTGTTTATACTTATTTATGCTTAGTGTATGCGCCACGTAGCCACTAATTGTTCAGGGATGGTTCCAACTGGCAGTTTTCTCATCGGGTAAGCCCTCGTTGGTCGGCCTTCGCTGTTAGGCCCGCGTTGTTAGGTCCTCGCTGTTAGGCCTTCGTTGGAGCTGCAAAGTGGGAGATAACGTTGGACTAGATAATGTTGGTCGTCCCAGCGACCGTATCAATGTAGTTAGGCATGAAGTGCCCAAGAAAATTTTAAGTAGTCCTCGTTGGACTAGATAACGTTGGTCGTCCTGGCGACCGTATCAGTGTAGCTAGGTGCGAAGAGCCCATCAAATTTTTTAAGCAGTTCTCGCTGGACTAGATAACGTTGGTCGTCCTAGTGACCATATCAGTGTAGTTAGGCGCGAAGTGCCCAACAATTTTTTTAAGTAGTCCTCGTTGGACTAGGTAATATTGGTCATCCTAGCGACCGTCTCAATGTAGTTAGGCGCGAAGTGTCCAACAAAATTTTTAAGTAGTCCTTGTTGAACTAGGTAATGTTGGTCGTCCTAGCGACCATCTCAATGTAGTTAGGCGTGAAGTACCCAACAATTTTTTTTAAGTAGTCCTCGTTGGACTAGATAGCGTTGGTCGTCCTAGCGACCGTATCAATGTAGTTAGGCGCGAAGTGCCCAAAAAATTTTGTAAGTAGTCCTCATTGGACTAGGTAATATTGGTCGTCCTAGCGACCGTCTCAATGTAGTTAGGCACGAAGTGCCTAAATTTTTTTTAAGTAGTCCTCGTTGAACTAGATAACGTTGGTCGTCCTAGCGACCGTATCAATATAGTAAGGCGCGAAGTGCCCAGCAAAATTTTTATGTAGTCCTCGTTGGACTTAGATAATGTTGGTCATCCTAGCGACCGTATCAGTGTAGTTAGGCACGAAGTGCCCAACAAATTTTTTAGTAGTCCTCATGGACTAATTGGTTTTGGTCATTTTCAGTCAAGTGAGTGTGTTTTTTCCTCAAAAAATAACTCTCATTCTTTGCGAGGACTTCTTACGTCAAGGACGCCCCCTATCATGTGAGTACGTTTTTACTTTAAAAAGTGACTCTTGTTCTTTGTGAGGACGTCCTACTTCAAGGATGCCCCCAGTCATGTGAGTGTGTTTTTACTTCAAAAAATGACTCTCATTCTTTGCGAGGACGTCCTACTTCAAGGATGCCCCCAGTCATGTGAGTGCCCTTTTAATTCAAAAGATAACCCTCGTTCTTTGTGAGGACGTCCAACGTTAAGGGCGCCCCCTATCTTATGAGTGCATTTTTTCTTCAAAAAATGACTCTCGTTCATTGCGACAACGTTGAAGATTATGGAGCTAAAAATGAAATATATAGAAGTTGAGTGACTATATACATGTAAGGTATGTCTACTAAATCCACTTGCGGAGGTTCATGGCGTTCCAGGGGGATTTGAGCTCCTCTTCATTGCGATTAAGTAGGTAGTACGCGTTACTATCGGCAACGCGGGATATGAGGTATGGGCCCTCCCAATTAGGCTAGAGTTTACCCTTATGATTGTGAGCTGCAGGGAAGACTTTTTTCATGACGTAGTCACCTTCGCGGAACTGCCGAGGAATTACCCATTTGTGATAGTTTTTTTTTCAATGTCTCCTGATACCGGAGTATGTGGGAAGACGCTTCCTCTCTAGTTTCATCTATCAAGTCGAGGTTCTTAGAGAGGAGTCGGTCATTGATTGCACTACCCACAATCAAGGATATCGTAGTATTGGCGATGACCTCGGTAGGTAGCACTGCTTCGAAGCCATAAGTAAGCATAAATGGGGTGAAGCCCATACTCTTACGCAACGTCGTTCAGTAAGACCACATAACATGGGGTAGCTCATCCACCAAGCGACCTTTGGTCGCGTCCAGTCATTTACTAATACCATCGATTATTGTTTTGTTAGTGGCCTCGGCCTGCCCGTTTCCCTGGGGGGTATCTGGGGCTGGAGGGAAGGATTTTGATGTTATAAGGTCGGACGAAATCTGTGACTTTGCTTCCTACAAATTGTGTCCCATTGTCGGTCATCAGGACTGCGGGGACACCGAACCACGTGATGATGTATTTCCATAGGAAGGTGATGACCTCTTCTACCCTAATACGGTCGAGTGGTATCGCCTCTACCCATTTGGTAAAGTAGTCTGTCACGACCAGTAACCATTGGCATCTTCCGCTTGCCATAAGGAGATCCCCAACGATATCCAGTCCCTATTTTATAAATGGCCAGGGGCTGGAGACTGTGTGGAGGTCGATAGCAGGTGCGTGAATCAAGTGCCCATAGAATTGATATTTATCGCATTTTTGGGCATACGCTATGAAATCTTCTCTCATCGTTGGCCAGTACAATTCTTGTATACGAGTGCGATCAACCATAGAATGACCCGCTGTATAGGCGCCGCATACACCTTCGTAGATTTCTTCGATGGCTGTGTTAATTCTTTCCCCAGTGATACACGTAAGGTGTGAAGCTTATAGGCTTGTTCGTAAGAGTTTGCCATTAATAATCGTGTATTTGCGGGCTCTATTACGGATGTAGACTGGCCGGTTATTGCCCTGACCCTAATACCAGCCATGCAGACTGACCGGTTATCAGGAAGAATGTGTTGTTCCCCGAGGAAGTCAAGGAGAGGTTGGCACCAGTCGGGGAGTGTAGGGCGGTCAGTCGGCATGGCTGGTATTAGGGTCAGGGCGATGCTCAGTTTATCAAGGATTTTGACCTGAATTACACAGAGTTTTTCACCGATGATTCCTGCCAAATATGCAAGGGCGTCCGAGTGTTTACTCTCGACGCGGTGAATGTGCTCGAGGATGACCTTTCAAAACTTACTCTGTCGCTGTTTTACAGTTTCCATTTAGTCAGACATTCTACCATTGCCCTGGAACGCCCCGCTATGCTGGTTAACAACGAGTTGCGAGTCGGCAAAGATAGAAATTTCTTCCACGCCCAGAGCCAACGTTAAATCTACTCCACATAACAATGCCTCGAATTCAGCTTCATTGCTACCGAGAAGGAAGTTGACCCGTATGGCTTTCTCAATTTTCTCACCAGTAGGAGTAACCAGTACTATCCCCAAAACCTGAGCCACCCGCGTTGACGGACCCGTCAATATATAGTCGCCATCCTTTAGTGTATGTCAGTTTCTCAATATCGGTGTAGGTGTCATGGTCGTTGTCCTTGTCGTTATGCCAGTTTTCATAGGCAATAGGGAGGTTCGTGAGGAGGTCGGCGAGCGCTTGGCCTTTAATTGTGACCCGTGGCTCGTAACAGATGTCAAACTCCCCCAAAGTAATCGCCCATTTGGCGATCCGATGCGTTTTATCTTTCTTGGAAAAAATCTTTTCTAGTGGTTGCGTGGTGATGACTTTGATTTTATGGGCCTGGAAATATGGTCAGAGTTTCTTTAAGGCATTTACCAGGGCGAGGGCTTATTTCTCCACAGTGGAATACCGTAGTTCTGCTCCCAGGAGGGTTTTACTGATGAAGTAAACTAGTTTCTCGGTTCGGTTTGCCATGCGATCAAGGACCGCACTAATGGATTCATCTATATTTCCGAGGTACAAACCTAGTAACTCATGTTCGTTGGGGGTATTAAGGATGAGTAGGGTATCTAGGTAGTGCATCATGTACTGGAAGGCTATCTTGCACTCATCGCTTCACTGATATTTTTTGTTCTCGCGAATACATTTAAATAACGAACGACATTTGTAGGAAGCTTTGTAAATGAAGTGTCCGAGAGCCGCGATTTTTCTGACGTGCTTACACTTGTTTCAGTGTCCGTGGTGATGGCATACAGGCAAGAACACGGATTTGATCAGGGTTAGCTTTAATGTTGAGTTGGGTGGCGAGGTATCCGAGGAACTTCCCCGAGGAGGCCCCAAAACTGCACTTCTCTGGGTTAAGGCACATTTTATAGAATCATACCTTTGTGAAGAGCGTCTCAAGGTCGGTAAGATGGTCGTCGCTCAGCCGGCTCTTGACGAGCATGTCGTCAATATAGACCTCAAATGTTTTACCCAATAGTTCTTCAAATATCGTGGTAACGAGGCATTGGAAAGTAGACCCCACATTTTTTAGGCTAAAGGGCATGACTGTATAGCAGTATAGGTTCTGTTCTGTGGTAAAGGAAGTGCACTCTTGGTCTTCGACTGATAATGGTATTTGGTTGTACCTGGAGTAACCGTCCATGAAGGACAATCGCTCGTGGCCGGGCGTGGTGTCGACTAGTCTGGTGATGAGAGGCATAAGGAAGCTATCATTTGGGCAGTGCCAGTTAAGGTCAAACAAATTAATACACACTCAGGTTTTCCCATTCTTCTTTGGGATGGCGACCACGTTAACTACCCAGTGTGGGCAGTCAATAGGTCAGATAAAGCCAATGTGCAACAACTTTTGGATCTCATCGTTGATGGCCCCACGTAACCTTGGTGCTATTCGGCGTAGTTTCTGCTTGACAGGGCTAGCTTTATCGTGAACATGTAAGTGATGACAGGCTACCGCGGGGTCTATACCAGGCATTTCATCGAAGGACCAGGCAAAGATATCTTTGTACTATCAGAGGAGTGTGATAAGATTTGTTCGCTCATCACCTATCAATAAGGAACCATATATGTTGTTCTCTTGGGCTACGATATCAATCGGAACGACTGGCTCCACGAGAGACGGGGTCCATGCTTTGCTGAACGTGCTTATAATTGCATCGTTCTGGTCATGTGGTGTATCTAAAAGTGTTAACGTATCTGGGTAGCGAGGAACTGGGGATGAGTCCACCACCATGGGCTCGTGCCCTGTTTGTTGTTATTCCTCTATGGCAATATACTTCCCTTTTTTCTTGGTATTCTCATGATTTATTAAGTTTTGTAATGAGTTGGCATAATTCACATAGGCCGCAACCTGGTAGCCTTGTATCTGGTAGGGGCCAAACTTTGTTGGGAAGCGTATTACCTGGTAGTAGGAAGAGGGGACGACCTTCATGGCGTGAATCCAGTCGCATCCCAAAATACCATTATAATGGATTGTGGAGTTGTTGATGATGGTAAATGTTGTAGGTACTACGATTAGGGTAGCCTATGCATAAGTGACAAGCTTCCCCATAGCTCGTTCGACAGACCCGTTGAGCCTGGAAATCTCTATTTTGGAGGGTACTAGGCAATCTTGTATGTTCATGTTGTGAAGGGAATCATAGTAAAGGATGTTAGCACCACTGCCAGAATCGACCAATATGCGCTTAACGAGGACACCGCCACTTATGATCCAAATGACAAGGGCATCGTCGTGCAGATAAGAGACTGAGCTGAGGTCATGGTCAGTAAAGTAAATGGCCTATTCGGGTGGAGTGCTAGTGGCTGCTTTAATGCATTGAGACGTTTGTTGATTCTCCGTGA
Source organism: Kingdonia uniflora (assembly GCA_014058105.1). Lineage (NCBI taxonomy): Eukaryota > Viridiplantae > Streptophyta > Magnoliopsida > Ranunculales > Circaeasteraceae > Kingdonia > Kingdonia uniflora. Next base: position 3,021 of record JACGCM010000735.1, on the reverse strand, counting down.
GGCGATAACACTACCTCTTGGTATTGGAGATGGCATGCCGAGACGGAGCTCTGTTGAGGTCCCCCAAGATCATTTCACATACTGCTAGATGCCCTGGTACCCGTACGCTTGTCGTGGATCAGTCGAGGGGTTGGCGAGGCGATCAGTTAGTGGGCGGGATAGGTCTTTTGAGGTAACGAGTATAGCGGCCGAGGCGGAACCAAGTCTCAATCATATTGATGAGGCCATAACACTCTTCCATTGCGTGGTCATGTATATCGGGGTGCGTACAATATGGTCGGCCAGGACGGTCGGGCTTGAGATGTGGTTTTCTGTACTCAGGGTCATTCTTGATAGCGAGGAGTAGGTCTGCCCGTGAGATGGTGAGGTCACTGGGGGGATATAATCCCCATCGTGGGGCTCTTTGACGTCCGTCTCTAAAGGGTTTTATTTTATCACGCGGATCGCGATCTGTACATCATTTATTCCTGCCATCGTTGAGGTCCCCTTGGCGGTCCTACGAAACTACCAACAAAGGGGCGGATGTGGTGCTTAAGAGGGCGGTGGTTTGTGAGGCAGATGCGCAATTGTCGGCCTACACGTTATGATATTTTCGGACCTTTTCATACAGGTGTTCGAGAGTTTCAGGCCGTTTCTTATACAAGGCCTCACGTATTTTAGAACTGGGGAGGCAGGTGCCCATGAAGGTGAGGCAGGCAGTTTAGAACTGGGGAGGCAACTCTCTTTTAAATCTCGATAGGAAAGAGTCGGTGGTTTCGACAACCTGTTATTTCAATGAGAACAACTTTGCTAACTGTTTCTTTGCCTACTGGTTGTGGAGGTACCTCTCGATGAAAGCCAACGAGAGTTGTTCAAACGTAGATATAGAATTGGGCTCGAGACTCTAAAACTAGGCGAAGGCCCCATCGGACAAGGTCGAAGGGAATAGACGACACATGTGTTTATCCGTTTGATGTTCTAGGTCGATGTTGTATTAAAACTTGGAGAGGTGTTGGCCAGGATCTTGGCAACCTGTAAAGGCCTCGATCTTTGGTTGAGAGTAGCTTTTGCTCTGGTACGTAGCTCCGTATGGCCACGGTGAAAGAGGTATTATGGATCCGGCGGAGCGTCTCCTTGGTTAATTGCCTAGTTGGATCAGCACCTTGCATGGTCTGGATTAGTGTCTCCACGGACGAGGCTATTAAGGGTTGCTGGTCGTTGATGCCCGTGACTCATCTGTAGACGACCTCACCCCTGGTGGATGACTTGTCGAAGTGGTTCCCGTAGTTTAGAACGTAGGGTTAATCTAACGAGGGCATACCCAGATACCGATCGTGAAACCTCTCGTTATATACGTGGTACCAGTCATTGCAGGAATGGTATCCATGGCCAGGGAAGTAGGAGGGGTCATCAGGGTTGTAAGGAGGATGCCATAGTGGGTGGGTTACACGGTCGTCGCCATGTCGTGCACCATAATCCATGACGGGAACTAGTGCTCTAGGATCGTAAAGCTATGAAGCGGACTAATCGGGGGGTGGCGAGTCATTTCGGCTGAGCTGATAACCCGGTCGCGACTGCGGTGAACCTGTACCGCCGTGAGTCATGGGGGTAGTGGCACAGGCGGTCCCCGAGGTGGCGCGTAGGGCTGGTGAAGCAGTGTGGCCGGGTGCCCGCCTGTTGGGTCATAGTTTGGGGGCAGTGCACCATCCCCCTGCGCTGGCTCATGCGGGGTGGACTCACTTACCGACATGGTGGCCATCGGGCCGTCTGGCGACGGGCGATTACCAGCGACTAAGGTGTCACAAAGTATATAATTGGCGAGTTAAAGCTGGCATATCTGGTCATCCTTGGTGGGCATCTGCTCCTGTAGCTGCAACAACGCCGCCCTCATCTCAGCCATAACTTGTTTCTAAGACTGATTACAGGTAGAAACTACCATCATTGCTCGAAAGATGCTTCGGTGGGGAACGCAGAATGCGCCAATTGTAGTCCCACTATTCCTCTTAGGGATAACAATGAACGTATGTTAGTTTGGGCTTGATATTGTACCGGAGGAGGGCACCGCTCTACTCTTTCCGGGTTCCTCTTAACTCCTTAGTGTAATTGATCGTCTCTGGAAGAGAATCACGTAGGAGATAGTAGAAGAAAACTAAATCTTGAAAGAAGAAAAAGAAGAAGATCCATCTTGGGTCACCTCCTCCCTTCTATTTATAGGGAGGGTTTAACCTAGGGGAACCCCTGCTCACGTACCCTGGAAAATTCCTAGGCTATCCTATCGGGGTCGTAGGCTTGGTGGTCGCTGTTACGGTTCTATAGTCGTTGGCTTCTGCTTGTCGTTTGGAGCAAACTCATAGAATGGCCTTCCTGGAGTCTCCGTATTCTGAGTGGTGGACGTAAGACGACCTTGCTCGTAGAGCGACCGGCCGCTTCGTTGTTAGCCTTACTGGAGTGTCCCTATACGAAGTGGTGGTCGTAAGACGACCTGCCGCTTCATTATTAGTGGGAGCGTGCTCCTATATTTGCAGTACCGAACCCTATTTCACTATATTTGCATGTTTCGTCTGTTCCAATTCTCAATAAAGCTAATGTTTCAAATTGGAGTGAATAAATTCAGTTTTACCTAGGTGTTCTGGATCTTGATTTAGCATTCTTGCCTGAAAAACCCACTGATCTTTCTATTGAGAGCAGTAGGGATGAGAAGACTTTCCATAAAGCTTGAAAGGTCGATCAGGTTAAGCCTTATGTTTATGTAGATGACCATAGCGACTAAATCAAGTCTTCACTTCCTAAATTTTAAAATGCGAAGAATTTTTAACATATTGGTAGAACATTTCAAAACTGCTGATAAGTTATTAGCTGGGACTTTATGGCTAAACTTACATCAATAAATATGATGGGGATGAGGCATGCATGAACATGTCTTAGAAATGACAAATCTAGCTGTTAAACTTAAAATGTTGGGGATGGAAATGAATGATTCATTTATTGTTCAATTTATTTTAACCTTTTTACCTTCTCAGTTTGGTCTATTTCAAATTCATT